>OY288283.1:20759251-21213290 GCA_958450335.1 Hibiscus tridactylites
GATAGTTTACCCTAAATTTTAAATCTAATAAGCAAAATTAATTTTTTTTTATTTTTATAATTACAAATATTAACTTACTATTAAATTTTTCATCGTTTTTTTTTTACCGGCAATTGACTTTTGGTCGTTCTAATAAAATTTATCTTTTTTTATAAATATTCCTTGTTTTAAGTTTGTTTTTTATTTTTCTTTTACTTTGTCGGATTTTTATTTAAATTGTTTTTATGACAGTTCTTTTGTTTGCTTGGTGACAGTTCTTTCGTATACTTTTTAATAATTTTTGTCTGCCTTTATGACAGTAGTTTGTATTTTCACAGTTACGCATTCGAGTGACGAGTATCAACGAGCGCTTTTCAACGAATGAGGTTGTTTTATACATGTTATGATTCCCTTTTGTGGTTGTGTCAACATGCAAAAAACAAGTAGCATAAGAATTTTTGCTATATTCAAAGAGCACTCACGGAAAGTTATAATTTTTCTGAATTTTTATTTTATAAGATTTCTTTTGATAGTGTTAGATTTTGTATTTTAACGTCTTTCACACTTTTATGTTTTTGTTGTTTTGTTCTGTGTTGTATTTCTCTTATAAAATGTGTGATTCATTTATATTCCTTTCGTTGTTAAATATAATCTAAATTAAAAAAAAACACTTATCATTTAATTTTACTCTGATAAAAAAAATTAAGTTCTTCTCCATTTTGATAATGATTATATTTGACGCTCTTAAAAATAATTATATAATTTATTTTTTTGTCGATTTTAAAGTGAGGAATTAAAATAATAGACGTTGATGTTAACATTTTCATATGCTTTTTCTATTTTTAATATAATCAAGACCAATGAGAAAAAAGTGTAAATATTAAAGATTAAATCTATAAACAAAATATTTGTCATTTTTGAAAATAGATAATTAAGGATAATAGATGAACGATAACCCAATAAGTAACTTTAGTAGAAATAATGTTCATCTTATGAAATTTATGTTCGAAAAGTATGTTTTGTCATAAGAGATGTCGGTTCTAGTCTATCTTTTTCTATTTCTATATATGTATATGGAAAGTTTAAAAATCATCATATAATAATTCAGAAATAGAAAAGAAAAAAGAGAGGTTAACGATGATTTTAAAATCTTTTATACCAGGGAATCTAAATTCCTTATGCATGAAGATAATCAATTCGGTCGTTATGGTCGGATTCTATTATGGATTTCTAACCACATTATCCATAGGTCCCTCTTATATCTTCCTTCTACGAGCTCGAGTTATGGAAGAAGGAACCCATAACAAGGTATCAGCAACAACTGGGTTTATTGCAGGACAGTTCATGATGTTCATATCAATCTACTATGTACCTCTGCATTTAGCATTGGGTAGACCTCATACAATAATTGTCCTAGCTCTACCGTATCTTTTGTTTCATTTCTTCTGGAACAATCATAAAGACTTTTTTAATTATGGACGTACTACCAGAAATTCAATGCGTAATCTTAGCATTCAATGTGTATTCCTGAATAATTTAATTATTCAATTATTCAACCATTTCATTTTACCAAGTTCAATGTTAGCCAGATTAGTCAATATTTATATGTTTCGATGCAACAACAATATGTTATTTGTAACAAGTAGTTTTGTTGGTTGGTTAATTGGGCATATTTTATTCATGAAATGGGTTGGATTGGTAACTTAAGAAAAAATATAAACAGATACATGTAATTACACCAATATATTTAAAAATAATAATTATAATTATTCTATGTATAAGATAATTATACAACATATAATTACACCAATATATTAAAAAAATAATTATAATTATTCTATGTATAATTGTCTATATTGGAAATTGTTTTGTATATCTATCATTTTTTATGAAATTGGATTTTGATTTTTTTTAATATGATAAAGTCGGGGTTGTTTGATTTGAATAAGATAAGAGTTGGAGATTAATAAAAAAATATACTTTTGCAGTCATGTACTTAATAATCAAATGGTGGGCACAAGAAATGAAAAGGCCAGTCCAGCAAAGCAGGGATCATAATTCATATCAGCCAAGCTTTTAAATACAATGAGATACAGGAACAAAACTTAATGTTTTCTCTACTTCTACAATGAAATTCCAATATAGCTGAGGCTAACTCTTACTTGATCTGAAAGAAGCAAAACCTAAATCAGCTTCAAAGGGTTTTTGCCACAAAACCAACATTAATCTCCATGTCCCCGGTCGGCTCACGAAAACATGACACCGAGTTTCTTTGCAAAGTCATCACCATCTTCCTCCTCTATGTATTCCTCTTCAGCGTCCACATTTTCACCCTCCTCATAGTTGTATTCCCCTTCATCAACCTGCTCATAATAATAATCTCCTTCCCTTTGGTCATCTGCCTCGTATTCATGATCTTCTATTCTCTCATCTCCAATGATCCCATCCTCAGCCTCGGCCTCACTCGTGTTGAGTGGTTGAGAAGATTCACCATGAGTGTCTTCCGTTATTCCGATATCTGCAGTTGTGGGGCCGGATTCTTCCTCTTTGTTTGCCTCTTTCAGTGTCACTGATGCTTCTTTGTTATTGAAGCTGCTAATCAAGCTTCCCAGGCTTTGTTTTTGTTTAACGTCTTCTTTATTTACGGATGCTATACCATTCCCAGAAGCTGCACCTTTTGATTGTCTCTTTCTCTTCAGAATCTCACTGAGAGGCATTGGCCCTTTGAATGAAAGATCACCTTCAGTTTGTTGATGATCTCCAACGCTCTTTCGCTTTCCAAGAGACTGGTGCTCCTTATTATCAGTGTTCTGCTTTCCAAGAGACTGGTGCTCCTTATTATCAGTGTTCTTCCCAACTTTCAGCTCTGTAAGACTTTTTGGACCTGCAAAATCAGCAGCGTTCCTCTCATCCATTACTTCTCTTCTGATCCTCGAGCCAACAAAATTTCGACCTTCATTATTGTTGAATTCCCCTTCCACCCTACCTTTTATTCTGTCGCGAAGCCTCCCTTGGGAAGGGGTTTGAGGCTTTCCTGGTAAGTGTCGTCCCTGATTTCGCCCCCGTTCTATCTCCCTTTCAGTACGTAAATCAGAGCCATGGCCAATAGATCTCCCAGGAAGCCTTATTCTACCTCGAAGACGACTGCTAAGGGACCTCTCATGAGAAGAACTCCGGTAATTTCGTTCCCCTTCATAATTTTCTAGGGCTTGATCATGATTGACAACAGATTTCAGGCCATTAACCCTCCTACGCTTAGCCAAACGAAGTCGAAGGTCTGACTCCTCAACATGATCAGAAGTATCAACTCTTGAGGTACTCCTCTCAAAAGTAGATACTCCGAGAGGTATCCTCTCAGATGAAGCCTTCTGCTGGTCGCAATCATAATTCCCTTGTACATGGTCAAATGAATTGTAGCCACGTGAACCATGAAACATTTCTTGGTCAACATCAGCCATGGCATCATAATTAGCAGATCGACCAATGTCATATTCATTCACATTCCTTCCCTCATGTCCTCTTGTACCTCCATATTGATCTTCACCATGGTAGAAATCAGAATCTCTGTGCTCATCATCCACAAGAACATCAAAACCAGGAGAAGACTCCCTCAAAAATTCGTCAGTGTCCTTACCATGAAAACTCGGTTCATCTGAAGCATATGTCTGATGCATGCGATTAGACTGGACCATAGTGCCACCATTAACAACTGAAGTAGTTTTTGTTGCTTTGTGTCGAGGAAGTTCCTCATCTATCGTACGTGACACGCGTTTCTCAGTTCCGGTATCACCCCTAGTGAAAGCAGCTTTAACCTTTGCAGCAGTTTTATTTTCAGAAGCTATTCCAACAGTATGTGAAACATTAGCTGGAGGAAACTTCTGTGGTTGAGGTGCTTCAGCGGCACCAAAAGTCTTCTTCAAAGAATGTGGCTCACTCGCAGTGGTAGATGCTGCTGGTTGTGTGGGTTTATTACTCGTAGCTGGACCATGCAAAAAAGCACATCTGTCACCTTTAATGCAAAGTCCTTTGAGGAAGAAAATACACGGCACTGGTTGTTTGCTGGTGCAGTAAGAAGCACCCTGGTTGTAAGGCATATGACTAGCAGGTGCTGTAGTTGCTGCTGTGTGCAACGAAGGCTTGGAAGAACCTGTCGGTGTTGTTGCTTGGGCTCCCAACAAGCCATCTAGTGGCTGAAAAGACAATATCAGAAGAACAAGAAGTTTATCAAAACCAGTCCAATGCACATCACAGTATAGATGAAATAGCTGGATATATAACTTGATTATTAAAATTAATATTTAAAGAATTTATAGTTATTTTTAAAATATAAAAGAGAAGTTGGAATAATTCCACACACATGTTTTAGCAGAGAAAAAGTAGGCATAAATCCACACACATGTTTTGGCAGAGAAAAAGTAGGCATAAAGTAGATTTCAAAATTATGAATTCAACCTGGAAACCTGTAAGGCTAGCATAACACAGAGATTGTAATATTGGTGCAAGAGAAGAGAAGAAACTTACAGGATGCCGAAATCCGCATTTTGGGTTCAAGCAATTCCCGTTCAACCAGTAATAACAATCCCTTGGATTAACACGGGCATATTCACTGTGACGATACTCGCATTCACTTCCCTATTGGCATTGAAAAGAAAAGAAATATTAGTTACGGTAACGGCCATTGATGTCAAAAAGTGAATAGAAGCACATTAACTATGCTAGCAGCATTACAATTAATGAAGTAAATCATAAGACAACTTGATGTCATCTAAAACAATCCGCTCTTATCCATAAACAGAAAACAATGAAGAAGTATATCAAAAGCAACTTCACATATGGCAAAACATGAACTTCGAAACTAATCCAAAAGGACAACAAAATAGTTCCCAAAGGTTAAAAGTGAAGCTGCAGTCAGAAGCCGACAGAAACGGTGACGGTATTAAAGATGATGCATTGAAACATTCCATCATAGATAACAGAATAAGTGCATCACAATGAGATAACAATAGATTCTAAAAATACTTTTCTTTTGACAATTAGAAAGAATTTATTGGAAAGAACATCAATGTTTCCCATCTTCTAGACGAGTAACTTGAAGTCGTTGCAGTGCCAGATCAAATACAACACGGTGCAAAATCAATGCCTCCAAACTAACAATAATTCAGACAAAAAAAAATACACATTTAACAGCCAACCTTTTGGAGAAAAGACAATATTTTACTTCAGTATATATAAATAACGATGCCCAAAATTTCCAGATGAATTCACTAAGGCTTTACCACTAAGAAACTAAGATAAATTAGCAAGATCTAACCTTTTAACAGCTCAAAACACAAACAAATAAATTCACTTTTCCGATTAAATTTATTTATTTTTCATTCAGAGTTTAATAAATAACTAAACAAACATCGATTGAAAAGGGGGAGAATGGAAGTTAAATCTGAAAACCTAATTGAAGTACCAAAGCAAGATCCCAGAAACAACAAGATCTTCGTTTCAAACCCTAAGGGGAAAAGGGGGGGGGGGGGGGGGGGGGGGGAAGAAAACCTTTTTGCAGGTTAAAGGGGAAGCGAGAAAGTAAACGCAATCTGTATTCCTCTTCAAAGCCTCTTCTTCGGCCGATGTTTTTGTAGCACCCGCCACCGTCATCGCCCCCGTCGTCGCCCCCGTCGTCTGTTGCTGTGGCGTAGCCGCTACCATGGCGGAATCTTCAGAAAAAAATATAAAAAAAATCCCCCAAAAAAGAAACAGAAGAAAAGATCCTTCCTTTATCAGATCGAATCTTGCAAATAATGAAATAAAAGACGGATTTAAGATTGTGCGATAAGGGAGAGAGGAGCCGCCACAAAAGTGATTAGGGATTGAGGGGATGAAAAGAAATTATACAAGGGGAGTGAGAGGCTGCTAAGCTAAAAAAGAAGAGAATTTAATGGCAGAAAGGAGATTTAAAAAACAATAATAAAAACAAGAAGGAGAAGGAAAATGGGAAATGGGAAGAAAGAGCGAAGTTGTAATAAAAGAGATGAGTGGGTGATGTGTTCCTTATGTCACATACACAAACTTTTAAAATGGACTTTTGTTTGATTGGAATTTAGTTCTAAAAATTTAAATAATATTTAAATTGAATTTTATATTTATAAATTTTTAAAATAAAAATATTTAAATACATATACCGATTTTACCAACAACATGTTGATCTAGTAAGATAAATTGTAAGGTCCTTAAGCAAGGTCAGGTGTTTAAATTATGACGTTGTGAATAAAGAAAGTTATGTTTAAAAGTTCAGTTGTATAAATTGTAGTTTATACAAGTTAATTTTAGAGTTTAGATTTTATAATTTAGGGTTATAGTATGAGGTTTCGATCTTATGGTTTTATTAAATTTAGAATTTAGGTTTTAAAGAAATGTTTGTAATGTTTTTTTACACATGCTCTGTTTAGTAATTAGTAGATAGCTAATATCGAATAGCAAATTATATTAATTATTTTAACTAGCAAATTGCTTTAACTGATTATATAAAAGTGTTTGATAAAAATAATTGTTAATTGATAGTTGTTTGATTATTTGAACAAACAAAATAACAGATAATGACATAATTATATTAAATATTTACTTTCAAATTTATTAGTTATTAATATTTCATATCTATTACTATTGAGTATAATGTGATTTTTAATGTTTTTATTAAGAATTAATTAACATTTTTTTATTTCTAAAACTATTTTTAATAAAATTTTAATAATTATTAAATTTAGATGTATATATTAATTTATTACTTATAAAATTATGTTTTGAATATATTTTTTAATTATTAATTTAGATGCATATATTAATTTTTAATTTATAAAATTATCTTCTTAATTTTTTAGCTATTCATAATTATGTTATTTAGAGTTTTTTTTTAATTGTCAATGGTAAAAGTGTTTTTACAATTATTTTATTCAAACCTTTAACTTAAAAGTTGTTTACCAAACATCTAAATTAAGACGAATTTGACTAGTTAAACCTTTAAAAATAGTTTAAACCTCTAATTTTAACTAAAAAATTGTTTACCAAACAAGACTATAGCTTATATATCAAAATACAACCATTTTTATTCAAATCAATTTTTAATTATTTAAATTTGATTTGTTTCATTTATAATAATATTTAAATTGATTAAGAAATTTATATAACTCACTAAATTATGATTTCAGTTTAAGAGTTTAAATTGTAGTTTTAAAATTTAATACGGTGGCCGGAGGATGGACGCCAGTCTTGCTAACTTATCCATAGACGATGGCGAAGAAGAAGCCATTGAATTACCCCCTGAAGTGGCTGAAGTAGCATATGAGTATCAACTATATTTGGTGGGGAGATTTATCACATCCAGTGTTATACATTTCCTTTCAATGAGAAATACAATTGCAGATGTATGGCACCCCTTAGGGGGTATTGCTATTACAGACATTGGCCAAAAAAGGTTTTGTTTTCGGTTTTATCATGAAGTGGACCTTGAACGAGTGATGCTTGGAAATCCATGGTTTTTCAATGGGCATCTTCTTGTACTGCATCAGTTGAAGAAAGGGGAGGACCCATTGCTGGTTTCTTTGGACACGGCAACATTCTGGGTACAAGTGCACGACTTACCGCCAGGGTTGATGTCTGAGCAAGTGGCTCGCCAATTGGGAAACTTCATAGGGGAATTCGTGGAGTATGATGCAAAGTTGGTTGTCAATGGAAAAAAGCATTATATGAGATTCAAAGCCAATCTGAATATCAACTCACCATTGAAAAGAAAAAAGAAAATTTCTTTGGGGAAGGACAGAAACATCTATGTGCAGTTTCAATATGAAAAACTCTCCTTATTCTGCTTCATTTGTGGAAAGCTCGGACATGGCGAAAGTTACTGTCCACTACGACTAACGTTGGACCCCAAAGGAAGTGGTGTTTGGTTGGGATTTGTCGATCAAGGCTCCGTCGCGAAGAGGACCGCCGGTACCAAGCAGATGGCTTCGTGATGAGGAATCAGTTTCCACTCACCCAGGTTTCACGGGCACCACAACGTTGCATGAGAAGTTACGCGTGCATGATAAACCACCTCACCACGTGACCAGCCCACGTGATAATTTAAATAAAGAAAACGCTGCGTTTAATCACGATGATTCAATGAATGAAGGACATCTGGACATGGTTATGGACGCTGAGGAGAATCCGTTACAACCTGCAGATGGGAAGAAGCGCCAACGTATAATTGATTTGGGGATGAAAGTTTCTGACTCCCATGATTCTTCATCACCAGCTGAAGCTCAGAATATTTCGGCTAGCTCTGTTCAACAGGGCAGCCGGCAATTATGAATCTCATAAGCTGGAACGTCCGTAGACTGGGGAAGCCACGGGCGGTGAGCCGCCTCAGGAACTCACTGAGGGGTAATCATCCCCAGTTTCTATTTCTGATAGAAACAAAGCTTAGTTCGAGGAGGATGGAAAGAGTTCGCCACAAGTGTGGCTTTCGATTTGGTATAGACGTTGCAGCTATTGGCTCAAGGGGAGGACTCTCTTTTGGCTGGAAGCCAGACTCGAATGTTCACCTAAGAAGTTATTCAAACAGCCACATCGATGTAGAAATTCATGACGATGACAACGGTCCCTGGAGAATCACAGGTTTCTATGGGAACCCAGTTGAGCAATCACGGCAAGAATCATGGGATCTCCTACGCCATCTTGCAACAGACCAATCCTTACCTTGGATTGTAGTTGGTGACTTCAATGAGATCTTATACTCATTCGAGAAAAAAGAGGGCAGACAAAGGTCCACTCGTAATATGGCAATGTTTAGGGAGACCCTTGTTGAATGTGACTTGACAGACTTAGGGTTTAAGGGTGCCTGGTACACTTGGGAACATGGTAGACTGGAGGCAAACAACATAAGAGAACGTTTGGACAGGGCGGTGGCTAACCCAAGCTGGTGGGAAAGATTTCCACAATTTTCAGTTACTCATATGTTGCACACAATTTCAGATCATTGTCCTCTAAGAATTGAACTTACTTCAAGTAATGATCAAACTCGAAGAAGTATGGGAAATGGCTTTCGTTTTGAAGCAAGTTGGATCATGGAGGATGGCATCGAGGATGTAATTACCCAAGCCTGGGGTAATAGTAGCCGTTCGATGCCCATGAAGCTAACAGACTTGGGTGAACAACTACAACGATAGAGCAAAGATAAGAAGTTACACACTGCCCGACGAAAGAAAAGTTTACAGAAGAGGTTGAATGAATTACTTCCATTGGATCCTGATGATGAACATCTAGCTGAATTAACTGAAGTAAAGCTGGGATTAAACCTTGAAGCTGACAAAGAAGAGGTTTTTTGGGAACAAAGAGCAAGGTCAAACTGGTTACACCATGGTGACAGTAACACATCTTTCTTCCACAATTATGCAACCTACAGGAAACGAAAAACAACAATTAAAGGTATGTATAATAGGCATGGTGATTGGATTACTGATGAGGATAATCTTCTACATATAGCCACTGACTATTTTCAGGAGTTATTTCAATCTTCGAATCCAACTAATGGAAGAATCATCTTTGAGAAAGTAACTACTCGAATTACACAAGCAATGAACAGTGAGATGCTAGCACCTTTTTCTCCAGAAGAAATATGGGAAGCTGTAAATCAAATGCCACCATTAAAAGCATCAGGGATGGATGGTTTCCCGGCGTTATTCTTCCAAAATTTTTGGCACGTTGTAGGCAAAGAGATAGCAGACTACTGCCTCTCAATTCTGAATGACAATGCAAGCTTGGGAGACATAAATGTAACGCAGATAGTGCTGGTACCAAAGATTAAAAACCCTAGCAATATGACACAATTCAGGCCAATTAGCCTCTGTAACGTGTTGTACAAGATAGTGGCAAAAGCTCTGGCAATTCGATTTGCTCGAGTGCTTGATGTCTGCATTGATCAGGCACAAGGGGCTTTTATTTCAGGAAGAAGCATCTCGGATAATATTATTATAGGATATGAAATCCTCCACTCGATGAAACAAAAAAGAGATGGTTCCACTGGATCTTTTGCTTTGAAAGCTGATTTAAGCAAAGCATATGATCGTGTGGAGTGGATATTCCTAGAAAGAATGATGCTACAGCTTGGCTTTGATGCTCGATGGGTGGAACGTATAATGCAGTGTGTGAAGAGTGTTTCCTATGCAGTCACGCTAAATGGCAGGTTGGGAGTTAGTTTTAACCCCAGTCGAGGCATAAGACAGGGCTGCCCTCTAAGCCCCTGTCTATTTCTGATTTGTGCTGAGGGGTTATCCATCTTACTGAATGATGCCAACGAATCAGGATTGATCAAAGGAGCAAGAATTGGAAGACAAAGATTCGAGGTAGGTCATCTCCTGTTTGCGGATGATAGCATGCTGTTTAGTGAAGCTACTGTGTTAGGAGCATCAAACTTAAAAGAAATACTCATTGCTTTTGGAAACATATCGGGGCAAAGGGTCAACTTTGACAAGTCTCTCATCTACTTCAGTGCAAATGTAAGTGCCTCCATCAAAGATCAAGTAGGAGCAATACTTGGAGTTAGGGTATCATCCAATCCAGAAAAATATCTGGGACTCCCCACGATAGTAGGAAGGAACAAACGTGAAGCTTTTGGTTACTATTTTGACAGATACAACCACAAGACTGATAATTGGAGCATTCGATTCCTTTCAATGGGAGGAAAGGAGGTCCTGATTAGAAGTGTGCTTCAAGCAATACCAACATATGCTATGCAATGTTTCTTATTGCCCAACTCTTTATGCACATCAATGGAAATGCACATGACAAAATTCTGGTGGAGACACAATGGTATGAAGAATGGCATTCACTGGTGCTCATGGGAACAACTAACACGACCAAATGAGGCTGGTGGTCTTGGCTTCAAAAATATGTCACAGTTTAACATTGCGATGTTAGCTAAGCAATGTTGGAAATTAATAATTAAGCTACAGTCTCTTGTTGCTAGGGTGTTGAAAGCTCGATATTATCCTAACACCGATTTCCTCAGTGCAAACTTATGCTCCAATCCGTCCTATGTATGGCGAAGTATATGGACTGCACGAGGGTTGCTTGAAAAAGGACTTGGTTGGAGAATTGGCACAGGACACTCGATAAATGTCTGGAACGATTCTTGGCTTCCAGGTAAGGGTGAAGGATTTGTCACAGGCCAACACATAAACATCAGGTACACCAAGGTAGCAGATCTTATCGATGCAAGCAATATGAAATGGAACATTGAAGCACTTCAAGAACTCTTCGATTCTGATCAGGTTGATCGTATTGCTGAGATTCCACTTTCGAGATCAAGATATCCAGATACTCGTGTTTGGAGAATGGATAATACAGGGGAATATACAGTGAAAAGTGGTTATCGATTATTAAGAAATGTTGATCCTAATCCAGTGGTTGCAACAGGAATTAGCCAGTTTTTCTCTAAACTATGAGTAACAAATGTGCCAGCGAAAATGAAGATCCATACGTGGAGGGTTGCAAACAATTTTCTTCCAACGTTGGCCAACCTACGAGCTCGCAGAATAGAGGTAACAAACATATGCCCGATCTGTCAGCAACCTGAAGAAACTATTGAACATGTAATGCGGGAATGCTACTTTGTGACACAATTGCTTGAAGGTTATGGTTTAAACATTCAGAGTTACCCTCATGAAATTAGTTGGATAGATTGGTTAGCCTCGATGTTCTCATTGTTAGAAGCAAAACAAAGTGTGTTGGTGCTCATATCATATTGGACAGTATGGTACACAAGAAACAAGGTATTGCATGAGAATTGTATGCCATCTCTACATGAAGCACGTGCTTTTGTTGATGCAAAGCTGCATGATTGTGAACTATCTGATCCAATAGTGACTACTACAAATGGGAGAATACCTGCTATTTGGAAAGCTCCTGCGGAAAACTACATCAAAGTTAATTTCGACGCAGCCCTGATGCATAATGCGAGAGAATCATTCTCAGATATAGTCTGCAGGGATAGTGAGGGGTTTGTATTGGCTGCTGGCATACTGCAAAACTGTAATGTGGGAGATGCTTTCGTGGCGGAAGCACTAGCTTGCCAACAAGCAGTCCAGTTGGCTAAGGAGATAGGTTTTCTGAATATAATTGTGGAAGGTGACTCACTCTCTGTGATAAAGAAACTGAGATCATCAACCAAGGACAACTCGATTATTGGACCTATTATACATGATATCAAAGAGGCAGCAAAACTATTTCCCTCGATTTACTTCACTCATATTAAGCGTGAAGCAAACAAAGTGGCTCATGCATTAGCAAAAGAGGAAAGACAAGTCCAATGCCCTAGGATTTGGATTGAAGAAGCGCCAGAGAGAGTATTGGAGCTAGCTGAATCGGAACGACCCCCACGATTATGAGATAGCGGTGTTTACTTCTTGGTCCTCTATTACATGAAGCCTTTAGACCAGCAAGCTAGAATTTTGGTTCTTTTTCATCACAGGCTTAGTTGACAAAAACTCACTAGCATTCCTTTAGATGCAGTCGACTACTTTCTAGATTGGTAGTTCTGGTTTTAGTGTGTGTTAAGGTTGGGTTCCTTATGTAAATATTTGATATGTACCAACTCAATCTTTTGTTTCAAATAAAACCAGCACTTTCTAAAAATTTAAGAGTAATGTTTAAAATTTAGAGTATAAAATTTAAATTTTTAAGAGTAAAATTAAAATATTGAATTTGAATTTTATAATATAAATATGCAATTTTGTATTTTTAGAGGGACTGTATCAAAATTCTACCCAGTTAACTTATAGCTGATTGAGTAGTGAATATTTTAGTATCCTTTTTCCTTTTAACTGTTTGTGTTTCTACTCGTTTAGTTCCAAAAGCCCAAAGCCTCAAACCCTAACCCTAATAATCTATTCGGACCTTGGACTAAAGCCATCGTCTCTCTTCCTCCTTGATTTGTTACCAAGACGGATTCGAATGAAGGTTTCTTGATAGTCTCAGAATCTTCTAAGGTAAGTCCCTTACCTGAAACATCCGTAATTTTGTTTTCTGTTTTGATCAATGTTCAAACTTATTGTTCCAAAGGAAAAAAAGATTTGGTGAATAATCACGCAATCTAGTGATTCTGATTTCTTAGTTGACCGTCGATAGAGTTTTATTCTTATTTTAGTTCGATTTTATTTATTTTATGCACTTTTACCGTGTTTGATCCCGTTCCTATTGTTCCTCCTCCAGGTATCTTTGCTTGTATCATCGTTCGAATTCTTCCTACAGTTTTTCACCAATAATGCAGTCTCCTTTTCCAGTGCCGCAAGGAGCCTTGACGAGTTCTGCAAGTTTTTCCTTTTCTCCAAGTCCTCAGTTGGTCCAGAATGCTCAAAATCAACCCTCTAAATCCGTAAGACAATGATAAAAGTACTGAATTCTAATTCCACTTCGTCGTACTTGGATTAAGCTTTCAAAAATTGCAATGCTCGTTATTTTTTGAACTACAGCTGGTAGGACTTTCAGTAAGTTTGGATAGTATGTATCAACTTTTTAGGATGCTTTGCGGTGCCAAGATTCAAGAATAATTGCATTTGTGTGGAGGAGGGGGCTATATAACTGTGAACTTTGCAGAATTTAAAATATATGGGAATTTGAGAAATTTCACAGGTGGGCAGGGGATGGGGTTGTGTATTTGTTTCGAGATTTTGTTTTTACAAATGTTCTCGACTTTATACTGAACAATTGTAACATCCTTAAAAATGAATTCGTGGACTATGTTAACAGACAATCCAGGATAGACCTACAAAATTATCTTTTGATGGTGCCTTACATTAAACAGTTTGCCTCAATTTTAAGCTCTATATGTTGTCATCAGATTTCATTGAATGAATTCTGAATGCAGTTATTGCCATAATATTAGTTCATTACTTCCTAACATGGTTCTGGTCCAGCCTTTGAAATTCCATGCTTTCTATTTCAATCCCGTTCTCAATTTGGTACTTCACTGTTTGCAAAATGATGTCTAGCAATTGCTTATGCACCTGTGTAATGGATTTTGATATGGAGTCCTTTGTATGCCATTGTCTTACAAGTTGAACATTTTTGCTGATTGCAGGATACACCAGCCACTGGTACACAAGCTGCTCCTGTATCATCTGCATTAACTGTTGTTTCTCAGCCTGGCCCATTGCCAGTCCATAACTCTTCAGATTTTACAATGAATGCATCTACCACTCCCAATTTTGCCCCTGTAACTTCATGGATGCCAGCCGCTCCATCTTTCCCCATGTCTAGTGGATCTGGAACTTCAGGGGCACCAGCACGCCCTGGGTTAGTGCCATCTGTCCAGATGATTAATGCTTCTGCTGCTGCTGATTCTCCCTCTCCTGCAGTTCCTGGACCCAGTGCTCCCGTTTCATTAAATCCAGCTGTTCAGCAACAAGCATACCCTCCCTATACATCCTTACATCCTATGGTTTCTTCCCCACAGGGATTTTGGATGCAACATCCTCCAATGGGTGGCTTTCCCAGGCCTTCGTTTGTGCCTTACCATACTATTTATCCTGGACCCTTCCCTTCAACATCAGGTGGTATGCCTCTTCCTGCACCATCAACCGATTCCCAACCTCCCGGTGTTAGACCTCTGGGAATGAATCCATTTGCATCATCTACAGCTGCTCCTGCTAATCAGCCCTCGGCAATCCAGACAGGGTTACATCAAGGAATTGGTACGCTCAAGGTTTCCATGCTAGATTATTGATCAACTAACAGTGTAAGAGTTGTTTAACCTTTATTAATGCACCATGAAGTTAATTTATTCTTCGTTTGTATTTCATGGGGTTCTGCAGATAATAGGAAACTTGTCCATGATGTTGGCACCAGAGCTGAAACTTCTGTCAGTGAACAATCTGATGTCTGGACCACCCATAAGACTGACACCGGGGTTGTTTATTACTATAATGCATTAACAGGAGTGTCGACTTATGAAAAACCTGCTGCATTTAAAGGGGAGGTAAATGTGGAAATGCATGCATATGTTTTCTATTAGTAACTTTTTTGGGGTGCACTGATTTTTATTGCAAGAATTTTAATTGACTGCTACCTTTTTCACCAAAATTCCAAAATATTGTCTGATTAGCATTCTTTAATGGATGCTATATGATGCTTTGTAAACTAATCCGAAGATTCCACATTTTTAACTGGTATAAAACTACACAGATATGCTTATTGGCATTTGTTTGCTTGTGGAGAATATCATATTTCTGACTCCACTATTGAAGTAGAAAATCAGTTTCTGTGGTTCTTGCATAGAAATTTTTCTATAATCGTTTTGTCCTGGCATCTGTACTTTCCTATGGCTTCTCAGATGCTAATTCAAATTAATGTCAACTTCTTTTTTCTTTCACTTTCTGTGCAGGCTGATCAAGTTACTGTACAGCGAACTCCAGTTTCTGTGTAAGTCCTTTACTTTCACGTTCAAAAGTTGCTATGTGGCTTCTCTCAGCATTCTAATATTAACATTGCTGAATCGGATATACAGTTAATTACTTGGTTGTTACTTGTGGGGGGGGGGGGGATGAACCCTCAATTACATTCAGAACACCATGAAAATGCAAAATAATAAATAAAACTTCAAAATATTCATTTATTTACTGTTCTATTGTTGGATAATTTTGTAAATATTCTATATAAATAACTGTAAATTTGGAAATATAATAAGTAACTACAATTTTGTAAATATTCCCTAAAATTGACAGTAAAATTGGAAATAGAATAAGTTCCATTTTAATTTTTTCTTATATTACTAGAAATTATTTGAAGTATTACCTAAGATTAAGTTACATTTTATATTTAGTATTCTTTTGAAGTTTACGAGAATATTATGTTATTCTGGACTTATTTTGTAATATACATTATTTACATGGGCATTATTGCATAAAATATATTTAGATAGCTATATTTCAGTCAACCCTTAGGGCTCTGGATATCGTTTAAATGTCTTGAGAAAATGTCGTTCTTAGTAGAATTTCTTTTTAGCACCATGTCTCTTTTTTATAGGGAGCAATTGACAGGGACAGATTGGGCACTTGTTACCACCAATGATGGAAAAATATATTACTACAACAGCAAAACCAAGGTAGTGTGTTCAGTTTAATTCACATCTCTACCCTGTTTTATTCCAATGGGCTTGTTTAATTGAATTGTTTGTGTGATATTTTTCTAGTTAATAGAATAATGACATGTTCTTCTGCCACTCACACACACATATTCTGTGCACTCTTAAGTCGGTAGAAAACACATTCGCTCATAGGATATGAATGAGTTGTGTCTGGAATTAAGTGGGTCAGAAATGAAATTATAAGACTATGTTACTTGTACTCGGGTGTAACTGTTGGACACGGGTATGGTTAGATTTTTCTATGTTTTTCCATATATTTGAAAGATCTTATCCTTATATCCAAGTGTCGGACACGAGCACTTCATGAAAAATGAAGAGTCTGATCAACATAGATAAGAGGTTTTATGGTTTATGGTTAGAAATGGAAGAGTTCTGTCTAGAATTTTGATTTGCACGGGTTGGGCCTTAAGAATAAAAAAGTTTTTGTAAGATTTGGAAACAGAAGATCCAGGGCTATATTGCTATAGTTGCTGTGAAATGCTTTGGAAAAATGTTGCTGGTATATGGCCACTGGGAAGAATAGTGTGCTGTTCCTAAACCTTAAAGAGCAGTGTGTTCAGTAATGTGCAATAAAAAATGACAATTTCTTCGGGAACATTGTGTACTTGACCTTTAATAAGAGGAACTGTATATGGATTATTAATCATTAATTGCTTTAACAGTAAAATGCATTGTTGTCTAAAGACGAAACATAATAAGTTAATAACTAATGCCTAATGGAGTTGATAGGGATGGAGCTAGTATCAAACATTGGGAGGGGCAAGCATTGATTAAGCCTTTAAATCTAAAAATTGAGAGGGGCAAAGGACCTATTTAACTAATATAATAAAAAGGACTTGAAAAAGCTATTATACCAAAAAAAATTGGGAGGGGCAACAACCCCTCCCATCCCTGAATGGTTCTGTCCCTGGGAGTTGACTAATGGCTAAATGGTCATATTCATCAAGCCTTGTGCATTTTCAAATGACCAGATAATGATTTTTATGTGTTGTATTCGTTTTACCTCCATTCCACTTCTAATGATGTGTATCCTAGGTTTGACATTATCTTCATGCTTATAAGCCTAGTTTTACAATCACCTTTTAGGATTCGAGTGAACTTTCAAGGAAACAAATATTCGACATTGCTAACACTGTTATCCTCATTGAACTTATTTATACTTCCTAGTTATTGACATTTCCCCACTTTTCATTTTGTTTTTATCTATCAGATTAGTAGTTGGCATATCCCTAGTGAAGTAACAGAGTTGAGAAAGAAGCAAGATAGTGAAGTATCAAAGGAGCATGCAGCGCCAGTTCCAACTACTGATGTAGTGGGAGAAAAAGAATCCACTCCAGGAAGTTTGAGTGCTCCTGCTGTCAACACTGGTGGCCGTGATGCCATGCCTTTAAGAACCTCAGTGGTGCCCGGTTCCTCATCTGCACTGGATTTAATTAAGAAGAAGTTGCAAGACTCCGTAGTTCCATCTTCCTCACCTGTTCCGGTTACGCCATTAACAGCATCACAAGAATTAAATGGCTCAAAAGCAGTTGATGTTAAGGGGTTGCAGAGTGAGAACAACAAAGATAACGCAAAAGATACCAATGGGGATGGTAACATATTTGATTCCTCTTCAGATTCTGAGGATGCAGAGACTGGGCCTTCTAAGGAAGAGTGTATTATGCAATTTAAGGTATCTATTGTTCCATATTTTGTTGCGTATTCTCAAATTTGGTTATCCTTGGTTTTATTACTGCTGTCCGATCTTGTAGCTGGAGTGAATTGTTTATCTTGCAAGTGAAATTCACAGGAAATGCTCAAAGCACAGGGAGTCGCACCATTCTCAAAATGGGAAAAGGAACTCCCAAAGATATTGTTTGATCCACGTTTTAAGGTTTGTTGTGGCTAAAGAATATCTGTTATTTTCTCTTGTTAGTTACAGAGAATTTACCTGCTGCTAGAATTCCTTGAACAATTATCATATGAATGTTGTTGAATGAGAAAAAAGAATAAAAGTAGCCATTGGACAATATGTCAGTCTTAACTATAACAAAATGATGGCTTAAGTATTTAAATGAAGAGATCTTACTTTGCTGTTAATAATTAAACACATGCGTTCTCTCTGTTGCATGCTCTTTTAGTTGGTAACAAATTTAGTCTCTTTGATGTGCTTCATGTAGAATTATAGGAAATTCTCTCTTTATTTTATTCATAGAAGAGTAGAAATATATATATATACAAAAGACTGACTTAGTATTTTAGGTAACTAAAGATTCTATAGTTAATTTACAAGATACTACCCTAGATATGATCTATGAAGATATTCTACTAAAAGTAATTTTCATAAGTACAAGTTACATAATATATTCCCATACTTACATGTACGCTCCCCCTCAAATTGGTGTGTATATGTTGTATACACCCATTTTGGATAAAAAACCATCAAAGGTCACTCTTGGAAGTGCCTTGGTGAAAACATCAACAATTTGACTCGTGGTAGGAATGTAGTTGAGCTTCACAGTCCCACTGTTGACCTTTTCATTGATAAAATGTCTATCTATTTCAATATGTTTCGTTCTGTCATGCTGAACTGGATTCCTTGCTATGCTCATTACGGATTGACCGTCACTGTGAACTTCAAACTCTACTTTTTCATCCAGTTCTAGTTCAGTAATAAGCTTTTTAATTCATATTCCCTCACATATACCTAGAGCCATGGCTCTAAACTCTGCTTCTGCACTACTTCTAGATATCACAACCTATTTTTTGCTTCTCCAAGTGACTAAGTTACCTCATACAAAAGTACAATAGCCACTTACAGAGCTTCTATCTGTCAATTCACTTGCCCAGCTTGAGTCTGTGTAGATTTTAACTGTTCTGTCTTGGCTTTTCCTGAAAATAAGCCCATATCCTGGTGTAAATTTTAAGTACCTTAGAATCTTGTTTACTGCCTCCATATGTTCTTCTCGAGGATCACTCATATGTTGGCTCACTATACTCACTGCATATGTTAGGTCAGGTCGAGTAAGTGATAAATAAATTAGTTTTCCTACCAGCCTTCGATAAGACTCTTTGTTCACAGGATTTACCATTCCATCTTTGTTGAATTTCAAGCCTGGTTCCATTGGAGTCTTACCTGGCCTGCACTTAAGCTTTTTCATTAGACCTTGCTACCTCCATTCCCAAGAAGTATCGAAGACTCCCCAAGTCCTTTGTTTCGAACTCCTTTGTGAGAGCAGTCTTCAGTTTCTCTATCTCTTCTGCAAAATCCCTAGTAATAATTATGGCATCAACATAAACTATTAGAAGGGTTATCTTACCATTTGGTCCTACCTTTTTGAACAAGGTATGGTCTGCCTGACTTTGCTGGAATCCATTCTGAACCATAGCCTTAGCAGATCGGTCAAACCAAGCTCTAGGGGATTGCTTTAATCCATACAAGGATTTATTTAACTTGCATACTGTCATCTTTGTTGATTTTTCCTTCAAACCTGGTGGAACCATACTTCCTCCTCAAGGTTTCCATTAAGAAATGCATTCTTAATGTCTAGTTGGTGCAACGTCCAATCTTTATTAACAGCAATTGAAAGTAATACTCTGATGGTGTTTAACTTGGCCACTGGTGCAAAAGTTTCTTGATAGTCAATTCCATAAGACTGAGTAAATCCCTTAGCACTTCACTGTAAACACCCATTTGCACCCAACAGCTCTCTTCCCTTCTGGTAGATTAGTTAGGCTCCAAGTATTGTTGTTTTGCAGTGCCTTGATCTCTTCTTCTATTGCCTTCCTCCTCTTAGGACTTTCAAGAGCTTCTTCTACTGACTTGAGGATTTGTACACTGTCAAGAATAGCTGTAAAAGCTTTAAAACTAGATATCAGTTTTCCATAGGCCACAAATCTGTTAATGGGATGAGCTTACTCCCTTTCTAATAGCAATGGGAAAATCATCTAAAGCAATAGTAGTAGAGTCTTGAGTAATACCAACCTCCTGTTTCGACAGTAGCAGGGCTCAAAATTAGCTCTTGGCAAGTATTAGGTTGAATAATAGCCTCAGGGAGAGTTCTTTACTTTCTGGCATAAACACCGAGTTGTTTGTCTGCAATTTGAGGAGTTAAAATATTTGGGGATAAATGTGATATGGCTTTAAGGGTTGGAGGAGGTGTTGTATGAGAACTGGAACTTTGCAAAGGACTAAGTTGTTGTGGGGAAGGTGTATCTATTGGATTATTAGGGACAACAACCACAACTTCATTTGAGGGACCAGGCTGTTGTGAAGATTGTGTTTGTTGTGTTGAAGTACTAGTGGTTTCACCATTAAAGATAGGCAAGAGAGGAAAAGGTTGTAGATCACACAAGGACTGAAATTCCCTGTCTCCCCCCTGAATAGCAGTCCTGTCAAAATAGGGTTGATGTTCGAAAAAGTAACATCAAAAGAGACAAAAAATTTAGAGTAGTGGGAGAGTAACATTTGTAACCCTTATGAGTGGAGGAGTACCCTAGAAAGACACATCTTAAGGACCTAGGATCAAGTTTGCCTCGATGTTGGTTGTGCACATGGACAGGTTGTGCATCCAAATACTCGAAGAGGAAGGTCAGTGAAGAACGGTTTAAAGTGAGGAAAATGTTGCTGAAGTATTTGGGAAGGAATCTTAAACCCTAGAGTTTTGCTAGGCATCCTATTGATGAGGTAGCAAATTGAGTTTTGATCAGGTAAAGCATCAAGGATATAAAGTCCATTACACAACTTAGCATTGCCAGTCACCAATTTTGAGCTCTGTTCCTGAAAAACACAACCAGCAACTCCAAACTTAACATCACAGTTAACATCTTTAACCAATGCACTGACATATAACAAATTGCAAGTTAAACTAGGAACATAGAGCACATTATGAAGAACTATTTTGTCAATGATTCGAACTGAACCTCTTCCTAGTACTTTAGAGAGGGAACCATTTGCAATTTTAATGGAGCAAGGACGACTGTTGCTGGAGAAAGACTGAACTAGCTTGGGATTCCCTGTCATATGGTCAGAGGCACCTGAATCGACTCTCCATTGTTAGGAATTGACAGAGTGCAAGGGGAAATTTTACCTTCAGTGGCTGTCAGGGCTGTTGATGGAGTGGTAGAGGAGAGGCGACTAAAGAGGTGTCGGAGTTCCTCAATTTGCTGTTTGCTAAAGCTATTGGTCGAAGTCTCAGTGGAAACAATGTTAGGTTCCTTTTGAAATCTGGATGGAGAGGGTTTCCAATCTATTGGTTTCCCATGCAGCTTCCAACAGGTTTCTAAAACATGACCTGCCCTTTTGCAGTGGATACACCAAGCTGTCACGCCCCGCCTGGTCGCGACCCAGCCAGCCGAGGGGCACACCCGTCCGGGTGCACCGAGCAGCACCGAGGTGTGCCACCCATGTGCGCAACGCACGCCCACAGAGCTTCATCCAAGGGCACTCGGGCCAGCAAGGAAGAAATGAGGTGCCTTAGAGATTTTAAGGCCAAGGTTGATCCCAAAGAAGGATCTAGAACGACCCGGGATGCTCCACACGTTTCCACACCCACCCGAGGGGTTCCAGAACGTTCCACATCAATCTAGGCTCACCCGGAGGAACCTAGAAGACCCGAGAATGATCGAGAAGGCTCGGGACAAGTCCGAAAGGCTCGGGACAACTCTGGACGACTCCGGAATATTCTAGAATATCTTAAAATATAGTAGAGCTTTTAGACCATTTGGGATATATGTAAATAAGTGTGGAATTATCTAGATATGTCTAGGTCCCTTAGATATTTTTGGAGGCAAAATGTGAGCCGTCCGATCAAATAAATCTCCACCGTCCATTAGGGAGGTTGGAGGCTATAAATAGGCTTGCCTAGCTCATTTGTAATCCATCCAAGTAGTAGCCATTCAAGCTCTTGTAAAGCATACTTGTAAAGCTTCCGTTGCTTTAATACAAGGTTCCTTTCCTTGTAAATCTCTCTTGCTCCTTTCGTTT
This sequence comes from Hibiscus tridactylites, assembly GCA_958450335.1. NCBI lineage: Eukaryota > Viridiplantae > Streptophyta > Magnoliopsida > Malvales > Malvaceae > Hibiscus > Hibiscus tridactylites. The sequence continues at coordinate 20,781,361 of OY288283.1, forward strand.
GCCATAGCGTTGCGACATCAAGGCTTACTAGAATCGTGCCGAGTGTGCTAGTGCCGCACGGATTTGAGCCGAAGAAATAAGTCCGTGACAGTTGGTATCAGAGCAAGTTCCGATCGCTCGGGAGAATGGCCAAGACCGCCAAAACTCAAGCCGCTAGCTCGTCCGAGACCGAGGTCACGCACGACCAAGGTGGGCATGAAGTAAAGGCCGACCTAGCCGAGGGAAGGCCTCGTTCCAAATCCAAGGACGTACTCTCTAGCTTGGAGTCGCGCCTAACTCGCGTGGAGGAAGGCGTATCGAGCATGGGTGCCCAGGTGGACGACCTTCATGAGCGGATTGAAGGCCTTGAGGTGGAGGATGCCGAGATCCACACAGCCGTGAGGGCAATGAAGATCAAGCTAGAGGAGACTCTGCGCGCGGAAATGGGTGAAGTACGTGACGCACTCGTGGTCGAACTCACCAAGGTACGTGAGTCGTTCCAACAAGAACTTACCAATGTGTATGACCAACTTGAAGCATTGCAAGGCGACCTTGCCTTGTGCAAACGTGCTATGGCAGCCGGGCCAAGCACCACCGTGGAGGCAAGAAGGGTCGAGGTACCCAAGCCTCGAACCTTTTCAGGGACGCGCAACGCGAAAGAAGTAGACAACTTCTTATATGGCTTGGAGCAATATTTAGAAGCCGTTGGCATCAGGGAGGATGCCTCAAGGATCCAAACTGCGACCTTATACCTCACCGACACCGCCATGCTTTGGTGGAGGAGAAGGCGTCTCGATGTCGAGAGAGGTACGTGCACCATCTCTACCTTCAATGATTTTAAAAGGGAGCTCAAAAGGCAATTCTATCCGGAGAATGCCGAGGACGAGGCACGAGCTCGCCTACGAAGGTTGAAGCAATCAGGGAGCATTCAAGACTACGTGATCGAGTTCACTAGTTTGGTGCTCGAGATCCCCGATCTGTCCGAGAAAGACTCGCTCTTCTACTTCTTAGATGGTCTCCAAAGTTGGGCCAAGACCGAGTTAAGGCGAAGGGGAGACCAAACCCTTGCCGATGCGATTGCCGTGGCCGAGAGCCTTATCGACTACTCGAGCCATAAGGAGACCACCCCTAAGCCGAGGGATGAGAGGAGCAGTCATGCCAAAGGTGGTGGAGACAAGGGCTATCCCAAGGAGGGCCATCGAGAAGGCCACTCACCAAGGCACCGAGACTCGTCCCCTTGGAAGAGCAAGGACAAGGGTAAGTCCAAGGAGTTCCAAGGTGCGAGGAAGTCACCACCGAGCAATTGCTTCATTTGTGATGGTGACCATTGGACGCGTGAATGCCCACAACGCCAAGCCCTTAACTTACTCCTAGCCAAGCACCGAGAAGGTAATGACACCGACAGTGGCGACGAGGGTGCACAAATGGGATCCTTGCAACTGATTTCATCACTCCAATCGATTGACAACACCGAGAGGAACAAGGGAAGTTCCACTCTTAAGAGGCATTGCGACAAGGGACTTAAGCCAGGGTCAAGGCTCGACGTGGAACACCAGGGCGACCCATTATCTCCGAAGGCCGAGGGTAAGGCCAAGTCACCGACCAAGCTTGCACGGGGTAAGCAAGGTGGCGTCACTAAAGTCAAGTCCACGAGAGGGAAACGTGACCACGCAAAGGCTAAGTCCGCACCAAAGGCTAGCACAAGGGCGAAGTGCTACCTATGTGAAGGACCTCATGTGATGAGGTCGTGTCCGATACGAATGCGACTTGTTGCCTACATCAATAGGGTTGATGGCAAGGCACAACCAAACATGATTACCCAAGATCGAGCTGCAAAGCCGAGGGTGAAGACGAGCAAAGCTAGGAGCCGAGGGAGGCACACCAGCACTACCCCAGCAGCTCTACCGAGACGCGACGAGGGCGTCGCGAGATCGGGTGGGGGAGGATGTCACGCCCCGCCTGGTCGCGACCCAGCCAGCCGAGGGGCACACCCGCCCGGGTGCACCGAGCAGCACCGAGGTGTGCCACCCATGTGCGCAACGCACGCCCACAGAGCTTCATCCAAGGGCACTCGGGCCAGCAAGGAAGAAATGAGGTGCCTTAGAGATTTTAAGGCCAAGGTTGATCCCAAAGAAGGATCTAGAACGACCCGGGATGCTCCACACGTTTCCACACCCACCCGAGGGGTTCCAGAACGTTCCACATCAATATAGGCTCACCCGGAGGAACCTAGAAGACCCGAGAATGATTGAGAAGGCTCGGGACAACTCTGGACGACTCCGGAATATTCTAGAATATCTTAAAATATAGTAGAGCTTTTAGACCATTTAGGATATATGTAGATAAGTGTGGAATTATCTAGATATGTCTAGGTCCCTTAGATATTTTTGGAGGCAAAATGTGAGCCGTCCGATCAAATAAATCTCCACCGTCCATTAGGGAGGTTGGAGGCTATAAATAGGCTTGCCTAGCTCATTTGTAATCCATCCAAGTAGTAGCCATTCAAGCTCTTGTAAAGCATACTTGTAAAGCTTCCGTTGCTTTAATACAAGGTTCCTTTCCTTGTAAATCTCTCTTGCTCCTTTCGTTTGCCATAGCGTTGCGACATCAAGGCTTACTAGCATCGTGCCGAGTGTGCTAGTGCCGCACGGATTTGAGCCGAAGAAATAAGTCTGTGACAAAGGTCTGCCCTTTTTCTGCACACTTCCAGAGGTGGAATGTGTAGTAAGAGCAGAGGCATTTGCTTGAACCACTGGTGGCACCATCAAGGAGCGCCTGCTTTCCTCCCTCTTAACTTCTGAAAATGCCTCCCGAATGTAGAAACAGATAAGTTCGAATTGTTTTTTTTAAATTCAATTCAGAACTGTTTTACATAGTCTTTTTAAAGACTTGGTTACAAGACTCCTTTTACAATTAGGAGTTCGATTTATACAAGAATTCTATATCTTATCATTCTAGCTTATGATAAGATTCTATCCTTATCTTTACAATAAATACAAACTAACCTTTATTTGATCGACTATAACTCACACTCCCCCTCCAGCTGATGCGTATACATTGTATAGACCCAGCTTGAATAATAATTTATCGAAGACTTGCTTAGGTAGAGCTTTAGTAAGTACATCAGCTAGTTGTTCTTTTGTAGGGACGTAAATTTAGTTTACAATTCCACCATTCACCTTTTCAGCAATGAAGTGTTTGTCAATCTCCACACGCTTTGTGCGATCATGATGCACTGGATTTCTTGCAATTTGAATGGCAGATTGGTTATCACTGAACATCTCTAATTTTCCTTCACGCTTTAAATCTAATTCTCTCAAAAGTCTTAGTAACCACATTCCTTCACAAATTCCCAGGGCTAGTGCTCTTATACTCTGCCTCGGCACTGCATCTAGAAACAACAGTTTGTTTCTTCTCCAAGTCACTAGGTTGCCCCAAACAATCGAGCAATATCCACTAGTTGACTTTCTTTCAGTGATCTCATTGGCCCAGCTAGAATCTGTAAACACTTTAATTGTTCTATCTTCAGTTTTCTTGAAGAACAATCTGTGGCCAGGTGTACCTTTTAGGTACCTTAAAATTCGATGTGCAGCTTCCAAATGAACTTCTCTGGGATTAGTCATATGCTGGCTTATCACATTTACAGGGAAAGAAATATCAGGTCTGGTTAGAGATAAATAAATAAGTTTCCCTACTAGCCTTTGAAATTGATTTTTATCAATTTCAAATCCCATATCTTCTCCTCTAAGTTTCAAGGCAGCTTCCATTGGAGTATCAACATGCTTACATCCCAACATACCTGCTACCGAAAGTAAATCCAACACATATTTTCTCTGGTTAATAACCAAACCTTTGCTGGATCGAGCAACTTCCAGGAAATATCTCAATTTCCCTAGGTCCTTGGTTTCGAACTCTCTACTCAATAGCTCCTTCAATTGACTGATTCATGTTTCATCATCTCCTGTCACAACAATGGCATCAACATATACTATAAGAATAACTCTTTTCTTACTGTTTGTTGCTTTAACAAACAAAGTATGATCTGCTTGACATTGCCTGGAATCATTCTCTTTAAGGACTTTAGTGAACTTGTCAAACCAGGCCCTAGGTGACTGTTTTAGTCCATAAAGAGATTTCTCAAGCCTACAAACCTTTTTACTACCCAGCTCAGACTCCATGTCAGGTGGCATTTTCATGTAGACCTCCTATTCTAATTTGCCATTCAAGAAGGCATTTTTAATGTCTAGTTGATAAAGATTCCAATCTTTATTCACAACAATGTTCAGAAGTACTCGAACAGTATTTAATTTTGCTACAGGTGCAATTGTCTCCTTGTAGTCAATGCCATAGGTTTGAGTAAAACTCTTGGCTACTAGCCTGGCCTTGTACCTCTCTATGCTTCCATTTGAATTGTACTTTATTGCAAAGACCCACTTACTGCCAACCGTCTTTTTGCCTTGTGGCAAGTCAGTAATAGTCCATGTGCCATTTTTCTCAAGAGCTTGTATTTCTTCTTCAACTGCTTTCTTCCATCTTTGGTCTTTTAGGGCATCTTCAATAGTTGTAGGAATTACCTCTTTAACAATGTTAGCTGTAAAAGCCTTAAATGATGGCATTAAGTTCCCATAAGCAACATATTTTTGAATAGGATACTTGGTACATTGTCTTACCTCTTTTCTTTTAGCAATAGGTAAATCCCTCATATCAACCAAAGTAGAAGAAGTGTCATTACCTTCAACATTCTCTAAGGCAACTGGACTCAATTCTAACTCTCGGCAAGTGTCATTACCTTGGGAAAATATGGTTCTTGTTCAAAAAAGGTTACATCCATGGACATAAAGAATTTGTTATTAGGAGGCCGTGTATAAAAAGGCGCTACTGAGGCGCGCCTAGGTGCTAAGGCGAGGCGAGGGTGAAACGCCTAAGTGGGTCTAGGCGAGTCGACTTCAATGAAGCGCAGCAAGGCGCGCCTAAGGTGCACCAGGTGTAGAAAGGCGCCGCCTGTTCACTTTTTTTGTTCTTCTTGGCTTTTTTTAGATTTTTTATTATTTTTTACATACTAACTTGGGCCAAAAGTGAGACCACACAAAAATAACATTAATCAAATGAAACTTAAATTAATTTAGTTGAGTTAATGTGTAGTTTGAACTTAAAGCATAACACACTATATATACAAACATTAATTAAATTGGATCAAAATTAAATTCAAATGAATTTGGTTGAGTTTTAAAAATTGAACTAAATTTAATTGAGTTTAGGGGTTTTAGTGTATGTGTTTAGAATTTAGGGGTTAGGGTTTAAGTTTTAGGATAATATGGTTAGGGATTTAGATTTTAACCTACAAACCTTAAATTTTAACCCTAAACCCTAAATTCTATTAACAACCTATAAATTCAAAACTACTAAACTTAAACCCCTAAAACTAAGACATTGTGTAAACAAAGTTTCTATAAGCGCTTGTCCATGGAATAATTACCCATATCATATATCCTTTTGAGATTATTATATAACTAGCTTTGTTTATTTACAGTATAAAAGATTTCATATTGCATGATAAAATGCAATGTCATATGCTTTTTTATTGAAAAGTTAAAGGCAAATGAAAGGAAGAGCTTTTGTTGAACTTATATTCCTTTTTAAAGTACTAATTTTCTTTCTTGTTTTGTACTAAAATGCAATGTCATGTGCATCTACACATTCTCCTTGATTTTTCATGTTGAAGTTGAACTTTCAAAGAATCTCATTATTCTTATTACCCAAAATTTTATTGAATGTAAAGAATTTTCAAGTGATGCTTAATACATAAAATGCTCATGATGAATACTCTTTGGCGTTTATATTGCATGGACATTTCTTTTGCTTGACTATACAATTGGAAAAAACTTGTATATCTTTTATTTTCAAAATGTGCGCCTCTCGCCTCTCGCCTTGTGTCTTGGATATAAAACCCCTATCGCTTTAGTGCGCCTTTTGCCTTTTTTAACATTGTTAGGAGTGTAGTAACACTTGTAGCCCTTTTTAAGTGAAGAATATCCCACAAAAACACATTTAAGAGCCTTAGGATCCAATTTTGATTGTGAAGGATCTAAATTTTTGACAAATACAGTACAACCAAAGATTCTAAGAGGAAGAATAGACGAGACAGGCTTAAAATGTGGATAACTCTTTAAGAAAACAACCCTAGGTGTTTCAAATTTAAGGACTCTACTAGGCATTCGGTTTATAAAATAAGTTGCAGTTAACAAAGCCTCACCCCACAGAAATTTCGGCACATGCCTAGAAATTAATAAAGATCGAGTTACCTCTAATAAATGTCTGTTTTTTTGCTCTGCAACACCATTCTGTTGAGGTGTATCGACACAAGAGCTAATTTGAGCAATGCCTTTCTTTCTAAAAAAGTCCCCCAAAGAATTAGCAAAGAACTCTCCCCCATTATCAGACTTAAATATTTGAATGTGTCTCTGAAATTGTGTCTCAACCATAGTATAGAACCTCTAAAAAATGGACATAGTTTTAGATTTATCTTTCATTAAGTAGGTCCATGTTGTTCGCCTATGATCATCAATGAAAGAAATGAACCATCGACTCCCATTAATATTCTTCACTCTAGAGGGCCCCCAAATGTCACTATGAATTAAAGCAAATGGTTTGGATGATTTATAAGTGGGTGGTGAGTAAGATGCTTTAGTTTGCTTGCTTAGCAAGAGGACAATCATGGCACTGAAATAAATGTGGTTTTTTATTAACAAAAAGATTAGGAAAAAGTTTTGCAAGATAAGAAAAACTGTGATGACCTAACCTAAAGTGCCATAACATAATTTCATCATGTTTTGCTAAAGAGAAGATAGAGCCCATTGTGCAGTCTAGCATTGCCAATCATCTTCTTCGAATCCAGTGCCTGCAAAAGACAATCACTATGAGTAAACTGTGAGCAACATTGCAAATTCTTAGTAAGTTTGCTGACTGATATTAGATTGCAAGCAAGATATCCTCATTAATAACCACTGTACCAGGCCCTTTTATAGGAGATAAGGACCCATCTGCAATTTTAATGGATTGCTGAGAACAAGATGATACAAAAACAGAAAATAACTTTCTGTTACCAATCATATCATTAGAAGCCCCTGAGTCAATAACCCATGTTGTATCATCCTGTTGAGCTAAAAAAGTTGTAGGAAAAAAGACATTATGTGTACCTTCTTCTTCTTTCAGAACAACATTAGCCGTATTAGAACCTCCCATGTTGCCAAACATTTTGGTAAGGGCAGCAATTTGCTATGCTGAAAAAACACCCCTGCTCACAGTACTGGCAACATTAGACCGAGTTTCTCGAGGGGTTCTCTGTGAAGAAGACTTCCAATCACCAGGCTTACCATGAAGCTTCTAGCATTGTTCCCTCATATGGCTCAGTTTCTTGCAAAAATCACATATTGGTCGGCCCTTCCTTGCCTTAGTTGAAGAGGAAGACTACGTAAGTAAGGCAACACTTTCAACAGAAGTAACATGAGGAACCATGAAGGACCTCTGTCTGTCCTCCCTTCTTACTTTTGCAAAGACCTCTCGAAGTGAAGGAAGATGTTTTATACTCAAAATTTGAGCCTTCGCAGCATCCCGATAAGTAGTGAGACCATTAAGAAATTGAAAAGCTCTCCTCTGGGCTTGCAACTTCCTATACAACGTTGCATCTTTGGGAGTATCCCAATCATGGTTAGCATACAAATCAAGTTGCTGCCAAAAACCAGTCAAGGTGTTAAAATATTCCATGACAGTCATACCTTCTTGTTTTAGATTAGATGCCCTACTCCCAATACTGAACAACTCAGGAGTGTTATCTGTGTTGGAATATGTTTCTTGAACAACTGTCCAGATCTCTACTCCTGTTTCATAGAGTAGAAAATGTGCACCAATGTCGGGGGACATGGTATTGACAAGCCATGACTTCACCTTGCCATTCTCACGCATCCACTACTCATAACTCGGATCTGTTGAAGGGGGTTTTGTACTTTTCCCAAAAATAAAGTCAAGCTTTCCTCGTCCAGTAAGGAAAATCTTGATAGATTGAGACCACGGAAGGTAGTTGTGGCCAACAAAACGATAGCAAGTGATTGCTGCTGCAGAAAGGTCTGGAAAATCATCTACATTGGAATTAGGATTTGCAGAAGATTTTGCTCCAGATGATGCAGATGGGAAAACCATCGTATTTTGTAAATTTAATTTAGGATCTTTTCTAGACTGATACCATGTAGAAACAGATAAGTTCGAATTGTTTCTTTTAAAATTCAATTCAAAACTGTTTTACATAGTCTTTTTAAAGACTTGGTTACAAGACTCCTTTTACAATTAGGAGTTCGATTTATACAAGAATTCTATATCTTATCATTCTAGTTTATGATAAGATTCTATCCTTATCTTTACAATAAATACAAACTAACCTTTATTTGATCGACTATAACTCCTTCCGAACAAGTGGAAGAGGCTTAGTAGCCAAGATTCTTCCCTTCGTACTATCAAATTCACCATTCAAACTAGACATAAATTGAAAGAGCCTCCTTTGATTCTTAAGCTTGTTGTAGAAGCTGATATCATCATTGCATTTCCATTCATTTGCTTCATATAGATCGAGTTGTTGCCAGCACTTGGTGAGAACTTCAAAGTACTGAGCAACAGTCATCTCTCCTTGTCTGAGATCCTTGATATGATTTTCAACACCAAACAACTCACATGTGTTATCAACACTCGAGTAGGTATCGCGAGCTGCACTCTAGATCTCAGTTGTAGTTTTGTAAAGCATGAAATTTTCTCCAATTTCAGGAACCATGGAGTTAATTAACCAAGACATAATCATAGTGTTTTCACTCAACCAATTGGAGTAGGCAGGATCAGACGAATCAGGAATAGATTTTGAGTCTGAGAGATAGGAAGCTTTTCTGCTTCCAGTGATATATAGCCTAACTGATTGAGACCAAGGAAGGTAGTTGTTGCCATTGAGTTTATAGGAAGTGATAGGGGAAAGAGAGGCATCGGACAAAGTGAAATCAGAAGAACGAGGGATGGTTGGAGAACTAACTTTTGAGTTTTCTTGGTCCATCAGGAAGAAAGAAAATCGATTGAAGAAGGAAAAAGAATAAAGGGAAAGGATTGACCTAAACTGATACCATGTAGAATTGTAGGAAATTCTCTCTTTATTTTATTCATAGAAGAGTAGAAATATATATACAAAAGACTGACTTAGTATTTTAGGTAACTAAAGATTCTATAGTTAATTTACAACATACTACCCGAGATATGATCTCTAATGATATTCTACTAAAAGTAACTTTCCATTAGTACAAGATACATAATATATTCCCATACTTACATGTACTAATCTACACTTCATTATGAAGTCATACTATTGGGCTTTAATTTCTAAAAGTGCATCCTGTTGCAGGCTATTCCAAGTCATTCTGCTAGGAGGTCCTTGTTTGAACACTATGTTAAGACACGAGCTGAGGAGGAACGCAGAGAAAAACGAGCAGCTCAGAAGGCTGCAATAGAGGGATTTAAGAAGTTGCTGGATGAGGCATCAGAGGTTTCTTTGATTATCCAAAATTCAATGTCATTTTTTGTTACATCTGTTGAAAATCATTTTTTGAAACAGCTGAACTGTAGATTTTTACAAATCTGATTTTTTAATCTTCAGGATATTGATCACAACACCAATTATCAGTCTTTCAAAAGAAAATGGGGAACTGATCCACGATTTGAGGCTTTGGACCGTAAGGATAGGGAGCTTCTATTAAAGGAAAGGTAATGTTACTAGGATAGACTCATAATCATTATTTTTATTCAGTGTTTATACTTTATGCAGAAGGTTGGATTTTTCTCTTTTTAGTTTGTGCTGCTTTGCCTAGTTGTACCATCACATGTGCTGGCTAATTGGTTATAGCAGCCAAGATGCACCTACAAATGCGTAATGCTCAAAGAAATTAGTGCTTGGGTCTTCATGAGTTTTTAATGGATTATATTCTTTTGTAACTTGTGAAAATTTTCTTATTTCACCATAGAAAAGAATCTATGGCACTAATGTGAAACAGCTACTTGGCTATTCCTCTAAGGCATCATTGAAAAGCTTTTGGCCTTCTCTACTTTTAGCTTCTATTTTTTTGGTTTATTTGATAGACTTGTTAGAGTACAACATATCCTGTTCTTTCCTTTTCTCTCATGCCTTCAATTTGTGTGGAAATAAGATAAATGTCTCGGTTATATCTGTTGCTTATATCCAGTTTGTGGTGTTGATCTCTCCGTACAATATGTGTAGTGCCATTATAATCGCATGTTATATGCTCTGATTCAAATACTTGTTTAAATTTATGTTGAACTTGTTCGGTTGTCTCTAGACAGAGGAGGTGTTCTAATGATAACATTGAAAGCAACATTTGTCAGCTGGTAGTAGGCTAGAGACCAGATTCTAAGATTCAATTAGGGTGTGTTCTTTAGCCCTATATCTCTCTTGGTTTGAATGGTGAATGCCTGGATTTTTTCCTGCCTTTTATCGAACTGGTTATGAAATATCTCTGCTTCTGTCTCAGGGTTCTTCTTTTGAAGAGAGTGGCTGAAGAAAAGGCTCGAGCTATACGTGCTGCTGTTGCTTCTAGTTTTAAGTCCATGCTTAAAGAGAATGGAGATATCAATGTTAATTCTCGTTGGTCCAGGGTATGTGCAATTTAAATTAGGACATTGGTTTTTTTTTTACCTTCTGGAGGAAGTATGTTCCTCAACATTAGGCATCTTTGCATACCTTTTTTATCTTCATTGGGTTGTTCATGTTTGTGAGTCTGCAAGCATATAAAAGATGGAGAAAATTTGTTCTTATTATCTTTAATAAATATGATGGAAAATGTGACCCGTTTTCTTACCTTTTCTTTTTGTTGTTTCAGGTGAAGGATAGCTTGAGGGATGATCCTAGGTATAAGTCTGTTAAGCATGAGGATCGAGAGGTTTTGTTTAATGAGTACATATCTGAACTCAAAGCCATAGACGAGAAAGCAGAGCGACATGAGAAAGTGAGAAAGGAGGAGGAGGTATGAACTCCCTCTCCCTCTATCTTTTTTGTCATAAACAAAATAGTATTGTAAGTTTGTATTGATGTTATTGATTATGCGTGCTAAACTTCTTTGTAATCTCACGACCTGTTAGTTCTTGTTATTTCAGAACTTTTCTGCCATCTACTAACAAATTTGGTTCTTTGTCTGCTTCACAGATGTGTGTATAATCGTGTGATAGACAAAATATTGAGAGTATTGCTTGGAAATTTCTCAGAAGAGATTATTTTCCAAGAATCTTTACATTCTAATATCTCAGATTTCTTTCAGCTAAAAATTGATAAATTTGGCTTGTTACTGAAGTCATTTTTAGTGGTTGTTTTATGGCTTCACATGCTTGTGTTAAAAGATATACGAGGTAGTGACATTTCATAATTCCACATTAGACATGTGTAATTAAAATAGATGAAGGGTTGTTATAAACTCTCATATAGACCTACTAGCCATTAGCGGACCATTCCCAAGTTCCAGTTTTCTCCTCTTCTGCAAGCTGTTGAGGCTTTTGCTACCTCATGATTTTCAAGGAGATCATATTGGCCTCTTTCAACTTCCATAAATTTTTGTTCGGTTCTCTCAGTTATATCTTTTGCAATTTATATTGATGTGGGACTTTATCTTTCTCTTTCCTGCACATATGCATGCATTACTTCATATTGGCTCTGTTGGTGTTTGCTTCTGGTTTTTTAGTGTTTAGATTGTTTAGTTGTATTTATGGTTGTACATTCTAGCAAGTGCAGTTTGATGGTGTCTACTCTATATGGGGATGCACAGCTATGATTATGAAATGGCTGAGCAACGAACACTTGAATAAAAGGTTTTTGAGATGTTCCAAGATTATATCTAGAACATCGGGAATTCTACTTGTTGCATGTCTTATTCCATTCATTTCAACTCTCTTTGCATGTTTGGAACCCTCTTCCGTGCATAGCTTAAAATATCTTTCAAGAATTGTTCCAATTTTTTACTCTAACAAATTAGGCAAAAGAAATTAGACAACTCATCTCAGAAGCTTCCTAAATGATAGATTCGTTATATTTAGGGGAAGGCTGTTCTTTTTATTCCTTCTGTTTTGCAACTATAGGTAATGTGAGAGCATAGTAATGTCATTGTTAATCTCTGTTGATTTATTATTTGTTTCAATAGGCAATTCAATATTAAAGAAAAACATCCATGTATATCCAAAAGTGCCTCAGGTGTTTGAAATTTTGTACCTTTTATTTATCATTTACAGGAGAAACTGAAGGAAAGAGAGCGGGAGTTGCGGAAAAGGAAAGAGAGAGAAGAACAAGAAATGGAAAGGGTGCGACTAAAAGTTCGCAGGAAGGAGGCTGTTGCATCTTTTCAAGCTTTGCTTGTGGAAACAATTAAAGATCCGCAGGTATGTACTTTTCTCTTAACAATTTTCCAGATGATGCAATACCAAAACAACTGTTGTTTTAAATTTATTTATATGTACTTTGGATTAACCATATCTTTTGGGAAATCTCTTGCTTTTGTTTCCTTGTTTTATAACATAGATAAAGTCCTGAATCATTCAACATCAAATCAAGGCCAAAATTCTCAAATGCTTGCTGTTGTTTGTTGATGTATTTCTTTTATTAATCTTTCTAGGCATCTTGGACTGAATCAAAGCCTAAGTTGGAAAAGGATCCTCAAGGGCGTGCAGCGAACCCTGATTTAGATTCATCTGATATGGAGAAGCTCTTCCGTGAGCACATAAAAATGCTGCTTGAGGTAATTTTGCAACTACACTATATTGATAAAGATGCTGTTTGTTCACGAGTTGAAGAAACGAAAGTATGGGACGTTGTAACCTTTAAGGGATAAACATATTGGCGAACTGTATTTAAACATTTGTGCCTGACATAACCCTTTGATTTGGCCTCCTGTAGAGATGTTCGAATGACTTCCGAGCTCTATTATCTGAAGTCATAACCCAAGATGCAGCTGCTCAAGAGACTGAAGGCGGTAAAACAGTCCTCAATTCATGGTCAACGGCCAAACGTCTTCTGAAGCCCGATCCCAGGTATAACAAAATGCCGAGAAAAGAGAGGGAAGCAGTATGGCACCGATATGCTGAGGATATGTTGTGGAAGCAAAAATCAGCGACAGATCAAGAGGAAGAGAAGCACGCTGATGCTAAAGGCAGAGGCTCTGCTGGTGATTTTGGAAGATACTCATCAGGTACAAGGAAAGTCCATGAACGTAGATAGCTTGGTTTCTTGGGAAAAACCAGGCATTTGTAGGATTTGTCGATTTTTAATGTATACATATATAATGAGTTAGGCTCTGATTTAGTTTTCCCCAATGCTGACGGGTTCAAAAACGAAATTCACCCATATATTGATCAGATGAACCATTGATTTCTAATATTGTCTGGGATGTGTTTACAATTTCAGTAATCGGAATTTGTTTGAGATGCTTGATGAGGTAGCTTTTCTGATCATTTGAAATTCACCCACAATTTTGTATTTTTCAAACTAGTGAACTCGTAATAGTAATAGAAGCACAATAAGTTCAAATAAATGATTATTTTTTTAACCTTTTTTAGACTAACCATGTAGGCACGACAAGTTCAAAAAAATTTCAATATATTGAAGAATGAAAAAAAATAAACTAGTAAGAACTAACTTTGATATTTAGCTCCATAAATTACAAACGCATTAACTTATGGCCTTGTTTGGCAATAAGCTGATAGCGGATTATATTAGTTGATTGCATTAGCTGATTTGATTAATATAACATTACTAAGTATATTTGAAAGGTTTATATATTAATTTATTATTTATATAATTATTTTTAATATAATTTAATTAATTATTAAATATAAATATAATATAAATGTGAGAGAATAAAAAGAAAAAAGAAAAAATATTAGTTTACAAATGTAACAATGTAAATACGTGAGGTTGAAGAATTAAAATATAAATGGTTAAGTTTAAGTTATTTTGAGATATTTTTATAATTATTAAGGGTAAAAATGTGTTTATAACTCTTATGTCAAAATGTCTAATTTTAAAAAGATCCTATTAAGAGTTTTTTCAAAATTAGAAGTTTCACCAAATCCGTTCTTTATCCAACATCTAAATTAGTAGATTTAACCGATCAAACCTCTAATTTTCGCTCAAACTTTTTTTACCAAACAAGGCCTATATGTATATAAGCTTAGCTAGAGTGTGAGCCTTTGTTTCCTTATCAATGAGGGATTTTTGAAACTAAAATATAGTATCAAACTCTTTAGCTCTAAGAATCCTACATTGATAAGAAACAAATGCTTACACTCTAGCTAGGTCTATATATAATTAATGCCAACATTTTTTTTGCAAATTATAGAGCTAAATATCAAATTTGGTTCCTAATAGTTCATTTTTTATTTCCATTCTTCAATACATTAAAAATACAAAGTGGGTTTTAATAGTTTATTTTTTATTTTTATTCTTTAGTAAAAAAATTAATTGAAATTCGCCATACATGCACGGTACGAGTTCATTGTAATGGTTTAGGAAATATAAAATTTTGAGGTGTTAATTTGGTAATATTAGGATGTAAGGGTGCTAATTTGGTGTTTACCCCCGAATATTTTGTTATTGATCTAACATTACTTTTCAAATTTTGAGGATGAAATTGTTTTTTTATGGAAACAATAATAACCATTGTTGTAATTTACCCTATAATAGTAATAGTATCCAACATTTACTTTTTCAGGAGGAGACAACAAAAAGGGAAAAAGTTTGTGCATGAATTGGAGTGGTGTAATTAGACTGTTGTTAAGGGACCATGACAGATCCGTCTCTTAAGCAACTCCCTCCGGTCAAACAAATGGATTTGACTATAGGAAGTGACAACCATCTCCATCTACGTTTAATGTATATATCCGGAAAAAAATAGATTCCTTCCCCTTTTAAAATTTGAATCTCAGTCATTTTTTTATAAACATCTTTATCAAATGGTTTTACTACTCATTTTTTAAATTATATATTTTTTAAATTGTGGTTTAAAGTATTTTTTTGATCTATACAGGCGTGTTTAGCATTTTCATTGTTGTTATTTTAGGTGTCTAGCTATTAACGGTCGTTTAAAAAATTGTTTTAACCAATCAAAATATAGTACGTGGCTTTAATTTTAATATTTTATTTTTTATAATTTAATTTTAAAAAGAATCTCTAAATTTCAAGAAATTTACAAAATAATGCTAAAACTTTTAGATCCTCAAATCCGATTACTATTTTCGCCGTTCATCACTTTGCCGACGATAAAATAAAATCTTATCCTCTCGTAGCAAGATCATCACACCATTCGTAGCTTGGTTGGTCTCCGTTTGCTGTTAATTATTTATTTTTTTCTCGTCGTTCAGTTTTGTTTCGACATTAGACACGCCGACCGTCGACTTTCAACGATAAAAGAATGAAAGAAATGATTGTGGGGTCCAGTGACGAAAGTGGTAGGCATGCTGTCGATGATTGGTAGCAGCAACAACGAGAATTGGGATTTATAGATTTGAAAACTATTTTGAAAATTTTAAGATTTTTTTAAAAACTCTGAGTTTTGGGGACGACGACAACAAATACTGTAAAAATTCTGTTTAAATCTATTACTTTGTTGACTAATACGAATCAAATAATGTAAAAATTTACTATAAGAATGATTATCTTAATTTAACTTATTTTATTATAATATTAAAATTCAAATTTTTAATTTCACCTAAAAATCTAATATATCGTTCAAACTAAAAAAATATTATTCACATTTAATATCTATGATGTCATTTTCAAAATTATAAAAAAAATTTACATATTTTATCGACAAATGTACAATGCATTAGTAAAAAAAATTACACATTTAATATCAGGTGCAATGATAACACCGAATATATATGATAAACCATACATAAAAGTATTATTATCACATACACATTCGATTCAAATTTTTTATTTTTACAAGCACCTTAATTTTAAAGTTTAGGGTTTAAAAATTAGGGGTTTTAATGTATGGGTTTAGAATTTAGAGTTTAAGTTTTATGATATTATAGTTAGGGATTTAAGTTTTAACTTATAAACCCTAAATTTTAACCATAAACTTAAAATTTTATCAACAACTCCTAAATTCAAAACTACTGCACTTAGACCTATAAACCCAAAAACTAAGATGTTTGTGCATGGAATAATTACCCTACATAAAAATATTAAAAAACTAAAAAAATTGCAAATTAAGGTAAACTTTCTTATATATATTTTTCATTTACTAATTATTATTATTATTTTTATTATTCTTTAACCTTTGGAATTATTAAAAATTAGTACTAAAATAGTTTATATACTTTTTTGTTCTAAAAAAGAAACTATTTGTCAGGGACGGGTATCCAAGGCTAATTATCCAGGAAATAGTAAAAATATTTCAAGATATTTAAAGAAAATAATCATTTTTTGTCACTTTCTTCATCTGATCCCTTGTAGTTGTCCATGGCATCCAAAGTTCACAAATTGAAGCTCAAAGCATACTAATTATTAAAAAATGTTTATTTTTTCCTTTATTTTCTGAGGAAATTTGTCAGTTTATAGGGGCGAAAGAGAAACGTCTGACAAACTTCATCGCCTTCGCTCAGTGATTTTAGCTACAAGCATGGTAGTAGTAATAATAGCTGCAATGCTGCCAGTTCAGTGATTTTAGCTTCTTCTTCTTCTTCTTCTTCTTTTTTTTTGTATTTTTGTTTTTGGAGTGTTAGATTGAAAACAAATCGATTATCATTATGGACTACGAAAGAATCCAAAAGCCTCAGGTACTTGTTCTTCTTGCAAATCTCTCTTTTTTTATGGCTTTCTCTTCGTCCGATGCTTTGTTTCTTTGTTGTTTTTGGTAAAGTGAGAAAGCGAGCAAGAAAGGAAGAGGAGATTTCAATTTCGTTTTTCAAATTTCTCATTTGCTGATCTGTTGCTCAAATCCGTTTGTTACTGAAGGAAAAAAATAATTCAAATCTGTGTTTGTGAAAATGCGTAGGGCGGAGGTGGATTTTCCCCAGCTAAGCTAAGGACTATGCTACTTGGAGTAGAAAAGAAAAGAAAACAAGAAGAAGAAGAACAAGTTGAATCTTCAATAGATTTAGGATCTCAACTTTCTCACCTTGATGATGATTCAGGCATTTTTCAAATTTATTTTATTTATTGCATTTTTGACGTATTTTTCATTTGATTCATATGAAAAATAGATTCATTGGAAAGAGAGTGGAGACTGTTGATTTTGATTTTTAACTTTCTTTTATTGTGCAGGGAAAAGTGGTTCTGATAGTTGCAAAGATGTAGATGTGGTGAGTGTTCTTCCAGAATGTTCCACTTCCGCAACAGCAGATTCCATGGCTGCTTTGCAGAATGGTAGTGATAGGAGATCAAAGGATCATTCTGTAGGCACGACTCGGAACCGGTTCATCGAGGATCTTCCTGGTTTAGATTATGATAGTGGACATGACAATATGAGTGTGTCCTCATCAATCTTTGAGTTTCAGAAGACCGAACGGGTGCCACAAAGGGTTCCCCTCGGTCCGTTTTCTAAGCCGGCTCCATCTAAATGGGATGATGCCCAGAAATGGATAGCTAGTCCTACTGCTAATCGGCCAAAAACAGGGCAGGGAGGCCAAGGGGTGGGATCAAGAAAAGGTGGTAATTTTGGTTATGGGAGACAGTCGTCTACTAAGGTGGTTGTTGAAGTTCCAGATCAAAGGATGGTTCCTTTTGAAGAACCGGATACAAAACGGATCGATACGAATCATGTCAAGAAGGATGATGGGCTGCAGAAGTTTGTGAATTGGGAGAGTGATTCATACCCGGTTGCGGAGTCATATGGGAAGCCTGTACTAATGATTGAGAATTCTGTTGCAGAGTCGGCTAGTAAGGATTCATTTTACTTTATGTTCAGATTAGTCTTAGTTTCATTTGCACGTTTCTATTACAAGAATCAGCCTTTATATTCATGATTATCAAACCCACTCATGCTTTTAATCGAAGAAATTATCCCCTCTTGAGCACAAATGTGCAGTTTTTATATTTTTGTGGTTAGTTTTTATATTTTCAAGTAAATATGCAGTTTTGGTTTTTCTGTCACTAGAACAAAAATCTCAGTTATGACCCTTTTAATGCTAATACTTAGCTTATAGGGATTGGCAAGCCATTTTTCCTTTTTTGGTTTCACACAGAGCAGACATGGTGAACTTGCAGTTGTTCTATTTGAATGAAATTACTCAACTTCTATGCGTTAAATGTGTCTAACATGAAGCTTCGTACTAATTGGCGATGTACTAAGAAGTTAATTATTGATTTCCTTGCAGTTAGTCTTAGTCAGCATGATTCATCAATATCAATACATAGTGCCACGACGTTTGTTCCTCCTCCTTCAACAGCTAGATCAGTATCCATGAGAGATATGGGCACAGAAATGACTCCTATTGCTAGCCAAGAACCTTCAAGGACAGGAACTCCTGTGCGGTCAACAACACCAATTCGGAGCCCGAATTCATCCAGGCCATCAACTCCCAGCAGAGCTGTGCCGTCTGCATCCCCAGAAAACTCGGGTAAAGACCAATTAGGTCTGAACATGGAGTTGTCAGAGAAGGAGCTCCAAATGAAAACAAGGAGAGAAATTATGGTTCTTGGGGCCCAGTTGGGTAAAACAAACATAGCTGCATGGGCTAGCAAGGAGGAGGAGGATAAGGATGCATCCACCTCACTGAAAACTGTAGCACCAGAACGACCATCTAAAAGTGTCATCGAAACCCGTGCAGCAGCATGGGAGGAGGCAGAGAAAGCCAAGTATATGGCCAGGTATTCTCTTTTTATGGAATGATCTTATGTTTTTGGAATATTGACACTCAACTGTATGGGTAATTGATTCATATACAAAAATCGGCATACCACTTATGCATTGGTCGGTTTTTAGTTAACACTCCATCTGCAACTTGAATTGTAAAGTTATGAGGCTATTATCCAGGTTCAAACGTGAAGAAATGAAAATTCAAGCATGGGAGAACCATCAAAAAGCAAAAACTGAAGCTGAGATGAGGAAGATAGAGGTATTATATATAGCATTTAATTTATATTTTGTTGTTACTATGTTATTTCTGTATTGCGGTATTGCCTATTGCAAGTCCTAAAACTAATAAAATCACGGTCTTTCTCATGTTCATTGTAATCATAAGGAAAAGTTTACATGCAACTGTTAATTAACTTCTGGTACTTGTAAGCATAATAGTTGAAAGAACATTTAGGCGAGATAATACGGATTCAAAGAGCAGTAATTAGGATTGAAAAGAGGCAAGCTGCGACCAAGCAGCTTAGTATTCAAACTCTTCTGGGTCACTCTCTCTGTTAGTTCAAACTTCAATCCCAAGTCAAGCTTGAGTTACACGTTAAACAACCCAATTGAGCTCAGCACATACACTTCTTGCCAAGCTAGCTTAGGCAATTGATTATCTTCAGTACCATCATAACCAATCTTATATTTCATATATGGACATGGATGGACCTAGGGAGGTGCTAGGGGGCAGTCGTACTTCCTGGAAATTTCAAATTTCTATATATTTTAGAAATTTTATTTGTATTTTATGTTGATTATCTAATCTTGCACCCCTGAAATTTTCGAATTCTAATATGGTTTTAACTTTTACCAAGTATAAAAGTTCGCATCCCTAATATAAATTTTTGCGTCCGTCCTTGTGTATAGATGTACATGATAAAAGGCTACTGGTCTGTGAGTATAGGAAACTGAAAAGTTGCTAGCAGCATAGGCTGAAGATACCAATATCCTCTTTACCTCTCTCTTTTTATGTATTTATAATTTTATTTAAATATATGGACGAGGGGGTGTGCTGTTGCTACATCACATATTTTGAAGATAATGGAAAAAAGTTCTATTGTTACCAACTGGATATGAATTCATATATGGACTGTGATTCTCACCTTTTAGGTTGAGGTTGAAAGGATGAGGGGGCGTGCTCATGATAAGCTCATGAATGAACTAGCTGCTGCAAGGCACAAGGCAGAAGAGAAGCGGGCAGCAGCAGAAGCCAAGCGAAACCAACAAGCTGCAGAAACTGAGCAGCAAGCCGATTATATTCGAAGAACCGGTCGTGTCCCTTATTTCCGATGCTGGAGTTGGTGCTCTTGAAAAAAAAAACCAGAATTCTTTTATGCAGATGAATCTGCCCCTCCCACAATGATGTTTTCTGCACTTCCCAACTATAAAAAAAAGTTATTTCCAGGCATCACTTTGTTGGCTCGCATATTGAAAATATCACACACCACTGGATTCTCACTGTAAAGCTAAAGCTTTTGTAGCAACCCTGACAGATTGATCAAAGCTAAAACTCAGTTCTTTTTGCCTCCTTTTCCCCCCTGTCCAACCCCCAAATCATCCTCCTGGCAAAGCGGGGGAAAGTAGCAGAGGGAAGAAGCATATGGCGATTGAAATTCGAGTTTTTTTTAGGGTTTTGTTGTATGAATTGTTTATTTATTGGAAACCAACAATTTCCAAGTGTTTTGCATGTTCAAGCTATGTCTAAATATATGGTTTTGAGTAATATGAACTTCAATACTTTGTTCACCCATGTTTTGGACCTCTTCAAGGATTGGTCTGATCCTTTGCTAACCCTTTTGGTCTTGGATGAGCAAGCAAGCTAGACTTTTGACAAAGAATTTGAATTCTTATAAAACCAATGCCTCAATGTTCTGCCTCCCGGACGGATAGAACGGAAAATTTAACGTTCTAAGTACACTATTTCCTTTATACATTTACATAACATGATGTTTAATTGCAAGGGAGTCGACTCCGTTGATGATAAGTATGGGATTATGAGTGCATGTGTTGAGACCGAGAGCGAAGCATTGGAGTTTGCAGTGAGCCAAACAGATGATATAAACCCCATCCATATCAGTTCATGTCTTCATGATGACGATCCTTGTGTAGTATTGCAATGGCGGTCCAACAATCTTGACTACTTGTAAATCCATTCATTTGCTCCACCTCCTGATTCGTCCATGTCTATAAATATGCTCATTCATTAACATCAAACGAATACCGTATGTATATAAACGAATGAATGCTGATGGCGATGCATATTCTTAAACGAATGAATGCTGATGGTGATGCATATTCTTAAACTGATTACTGAATATATTATGTCAAACAACTGATGAACAAAGCTGAACAGAAAGCTTACCTTCCCTATTCGAGGGCGCTCGTTCAGCTTTGTCAAGCTGTTTTGAATGTGCGAGACTGCTCCCCAACATTTCAAAGTGTTTGCCACATCTTCATGCAGTTTCGCTCATTCGAAACAGCTTGTCCAACAAGAACAATCTGAGAAAGAACATAACAAGAATTCACAAAATTACCAATCAATAACGTAACCAGTTTCACCACTCCATCGAAATAGACATAAATTGCAACTCGACCCAACCAGCAAAACCTAAAAAGTTCAACAACCCAAATCCGTAACTCAACACCATGAAACTAGACCTTGACCCAAATCCGGTTCACCAAATTGTCACCTCTACCATTATATCTTTGTACTGTTTATAAACAAACATTCAAAGATAATACTACTATAGTATTAAATTGCGGCCGTTACAAATACAGTGTAACGGTTTTCAAGATTATCGTGACACCGCAAACACAATTTAAAAACAGTGATTTTTTACAGAAAATTTACGGCGTAATATCCGCTACCGCAATTTAATACTGAATTACTACCCTATCATTTTCACTTCAGGAGTAACCGATTAAACAATTAAATGGATAAAAGATTACAACTTGGGCAGGATTTATGGTTAGAAATAGAATTCCTAGTGTCAACTGTCAAGTGTTCTTATCCTCATACATATACATATATATAATGCTAAAAATTGCCTTAAACGTTTAATTGAATAGTCACTTTGGCCCCATTTTTTTAAAGCAATTTAGCCATCAACGTTTTATGGTCAAAATGTTCTCTTTAGGGATAAAAATTGTTAGTCAACTACAATAAAAAACTTGAAACGACTTACAAAATAACACGTCAAAAGAAAGAATATTTTATATTTATATAACTTTTTTAAAATTATTTTTTGACTCATATCATTTTATAAAGTTAACATATTTTTACATATAAACATAACTACGCTGATCTCAAAAAAACCTAATAATAAATAAAAGGCGACCTTTTTATTATTTAATTTTCATATAGATAACTAAAAGAGAGAAGATCAACGTACTCCATTTTCTCTTGTGAAGATTTTTTCTGATCATCTCCATCCTCCTATTCAGCGCCACCATCATCCATGGCGCTGAAAAATATCGGACCACATCTCCAACAGCTTCACGGCGGCGTATAAGAAGCAAAACATTGACCCCGGCCCTGAAAAAAACATTGATCCCGGCCCTCAAAAGTAAGTTACATTTAAATCAAATCATAAAAAATATATGGTATTTAGAAATGTTATAAATAATTAATCAATTAAAATATTATTACAAATATATCGTTATAATATTACTTTTAATTTTTAAAATTTATATATTCTATTAATATTGTCCTAGTTTAAAATAATCTAACAAATTTAACTTTTTATATATAAAAATTCTATAACTTATTCATTTTTTTCGATAACATAAAAAAAACACATTAAATCAAAGCAGTAAAATTTTTGGCCAAAAACAAAGAAAATATATTATTAAATCTCATCGAATGAACATAAAAGAATGTTGAAACAACATCAGATATTGATAAAAAAAAATCAAGTGGGTACTTGGTACCACTCATAACCGCAACAAACACAAAAATTATAAGACTCGGATATTGCTTTGTTTAATTTAGGATAAATTAAAAGTTTATAATTATAAAATTTTTAAATACAAAAAATTAAATTTGTTAAATTATTTTGAAAATGATCAATTTTAATTTTTTTCAATTGAATTTATTTTATTTACAACATTAAATTTCAAAACTCTAACTTTTAAAACTCGTTTTTGCTAGTTCAACTTATAGTTAGTAGATGGCTATAAACTTGTTTAAACACAATTTTCTTACAAATGTAAGTGTTTTAGATTATAAATAATTTAAGTATTTTACTCCGTATGTAACTTAAAAAGAAGACAACTTTGATGAAATTAAAATATTGAACCTTCAAATTCAACATTTTTGCCCAAAATGTATAAACTTTATTGTATGTATTCATTATTAATTGATCATCTCTTTATACGATACTCCAAATCCAGCAGCAGTTCAGTTCAGTCAAAGCACCAAATTCCTCAAAAGATGATTCGCCCAAAACCCTAATTTCAAACCCTCTCCCCTTTTTATTCTACTTTTTTTTTTTCTCTTCAGAAATGATTAATGGTAGTGATGATGATGCAGCAGCTGCAGCAGGCGACACCGCCGAATCCTCCACCGCCTACTTCCGACGCTTCACTTAGATCACCTACACCAACTCCCACGCAATCCCCTCTACCTCTCCCT
The DNA here is from genome assembly GCA_958450335.1 of Hibiscus tridactylites. NCBI lineage: Eukaryota > Viridiplantae > Streptophyta > Magnoliopsida > Malvales > Malvaceae > Hibiscus > Hibiscus tridactylites. The sequence goes on from OY288283.1 coordinate 20,804,896, forward strand.
CTCCGCCCACGTCAGCCCCTCGAGCATGTCGCTGTTCCAATCTCCACCGCGCATCCTTCCGGCGAGCCTCTAGTAACCATGGGGACCACCCTACTTCCACTCGCCAGGGTTAGGCTATCAGATATTTCTCCCTATGATGGTGCCCCTTCTGCTTCCTATGTGAGGGCCGTAGACACTTTTTCGGGTTCTTTGATGCGGCATAATGCGGCGGTGATTGAGTTTGGGAATGAGGATGCCGCATTGATGCGTTGCGCGCTGGAATCCTCGCGGTTGTACTTTAGGGGTAGGGTAAATACTGTTGGAAAAGGAAGCCGTGGGGTTTATATGTATAGAGCTGGAAGGTATGTATGTTTATGTTCCTTTCTCTCTGCCCTATTGGAAACAAAATTAATGCTTGATTGCTTAGTCCGTTTAAATGTTGCTTTCAGTGTTTAAGCTAGCTAAAGTTTGTCTCTTTTCTCCTTATAACAATAATTCTTCAACTCGAGAAATCGAGCTTATTGCTAAAGCTCGTTAGTCACTGAAACAGCATTCAACAATGGTTTTCCTTGTGCAATTTTATAATATCACTATGAGTCAGATTGCTTATCAAAATCTTTGAAAACCAAGAATACTGTATGGAGAACAAAAATTGAATTAAAAAAAAAACTTCTTTATGCAAATCTTCTATGTCTTTCCTAGTTGCTATGCAATTTTGCAGCATTGTTACTTATAACTTGAAGTGGTTTTGGTGTGGACCTTTTCACTTCAATCTTTTTTGACACAATAGTTGTACCCTTTTTCCATATGAAAAAGGTTGTAAGTTGTAATCTCTTAATTGCTGTCACTGCCTAAAAAACATATGGGTTTTATGCAATAGTTTTTATATATTATTTATTATTTTTTGGCCAATTGGTGACAAATCATTAGCCTCTTCTGGTAGGGCTTTGGAAGATTGGGACTCGTCTCCACCATGCATGGCTGATATATTTAGGTGCATGGGGAAGGCAGCTCGTGTTGCTTTATGTGCAATAGCAAGACACCTGCGTTTACAAAGCGAGTAAGGGTGGTGATGTTGATGGTGAATAATTACTCATTAATTTGCTTAATTTTACCTTTCTGCCTAGCGCCTTGGTATTGATACTGGATTAAAAATTATGTATTATACAGCGTGTTCAATCATTTACTTGATGATACTCCATTACCTGCTAATGAGGTGTCTTCATCAATGGTTGTTGCAACCTACTCTCACATGTCTTTGCAAACTGGAAAGGGGGCTCTTGGAGGAGGGAAGCCGGGAAAAACTGCTGAAGTTGAGAAGGGGCTATTGACATTGATTTCTTCAGATGGTCCTGGTCTACAGGTCTCTTTATTTTCTCTCTTGGCAGAAGAAAAAAATGATTCTTTGATATATGGATTTTCATAATCAAGTAATTTTTTCTTCTTCTGAATTTGATATTTTGCATGTATATTTTCTTGCATAAAGCCATAAAAACAAACACATGAAGTTGGGAATATATACTTGCATGCACATGTATGCATAATTTGTTTGGGGTGTTTGATTATACGATCCTTTTGGGGAGTATCTGTTAAATATTTTCTGCCTTAGGTTTGTGACCCCAACGGTCGTTGGTACCTAGCAGATGCTGGATTAGCTCCTGGGGATATGTTGCTTATTACTGGCAAGGCACTTAGCCATGCCACTGCCGGTCTTCGTCCTGCTGCCTCCTATAGAGCTGCTCCTGAGTACATGTCAGGCATTAATAATGGTGGCAGGTAACATGTAGTCATGTTTTGTTCATGCTTTGCTGCTTCTACTGTGGTAGCAAAGTTATTTAACTTTCACTTCTTGACTGAAGTGAGTAACCCTTTTCGGCATTTGGTATCAGGACATCACTTGCATTTAGGCTCATGCCACAAGGCAATGCTATATTGGATTGCTCTCCAGTTGCAGCTGCTGGTCATGTAATTCCACAAAACTATGTGCCAATATCCGTTAGCCAGTTTATGGATGAACTCTCTGCTGAAGAAGATGTAGTGTGCAATCGTTCTGATAATACTTGTGTAAGTCCTGACTAGTTGCATTTCATGCAATGATTATCAGGTGCAAAAGTAGAATATAGAAAAAACAATTGTTGGTGAATAAACCCTCTATCACTTATGAGTATTTTTTATTGTTTTTAACTGGTTTTAAGGTGTGTAAAATAGTCCTTTGCAGAATTTGAAAACTGATTATGTATAAAACTATGCTGTACCATGCTGAGTTGCTTCTCTTCTTATATAGGAAATTTGAGTTTGTTTAGATTCTTTTTATTGGGAAAAGTTTCAACACGTGGTGGACCTGGTGGTTGATTGAAAATTTGAAAGTGAATATTGTTTACATTTTTTATTTAGTCCCAAGTTTATTGGAAACACTTTACTAGTTGCAGAACATTTTCCCCTTTTTTAATGATCCTGCTTTATTTTTGTTGCATGCATATTGCACTTTAAACTTCATATTTTAGCTGCAATTCTTGTTAGAAAACCTTATCATGAATTGTGTGTTCCCAGGGAGCTCGAAACAATTTGAATAAGCAGCCTTCATTAAGAAGTGTTCTCTCAGATCCCTTGTCGTAAGTTGTCTCAGTTTCACTCTCCTTTTTTTTGTCCTTTGGTTAAGCTACTTTGTATCTTTTTTTTAGGTTTTGATTGAAATGCATCCCTAGCATGTTTTAGTATCAATTAAATTGCTTATAATCACATTGTGAGTGAATCACCATAACTCGCTCATTTTTGAAAGTACCAACCCCTGTTTTGCCTAGTCTTTCCCTCCACCTTTGAACTCGGACATCTTCCAGTAACTCACCTCTTTTTATAGGACTTTTTCAGGCTATTTCCTCATGTATGATAGGCCTTAAAATTGTTTTTCTCATTTTGTGCTTAATTGGCACTGCATCTACCTTTTCTAGGATGCGCAATCTGTTTTAAGCCTTAATGAAATACAATGAGCTGAGGTATTTGCATAAAACTAGTAAGAAAAAAGAAATGTTTATGTCAATACATTTCTCTTTACACATGTACCATGGAAGGATACTCTGCTGATTTTTTTTGTTGGTTTTGCTTTGATGCTTAGTGGTGCGTTCCTTGAAGATGCTATGGTTGTTTCTTGTGGACATTCATTTGGTGGTCTCATGCTGAGGAGGGTCCTTGATATGGTAAGCAGAATATTGCAATTAAGAAAACTAGATATGTTACTTTTTTTCAGGCTGCATGGATTTACATTTGGAGAGTTCCACTCTAAAAGCATTTGGAATAACCAGAACCACCTTTCAAAGGCTATAGTTAAAGTGGGGTTAAATTCCTTTTTTCTTCTTTTATTGCCAAAAATGGTGTCAAATTCTAGTCGGGCAATCTGCAAACTCATATAAACATTAAAGGAGTTAAAATATAAATCTGACATGCCAAGAGGTCTGCTAAGAACTTTTGAAGGAAATGAGATGTCATTTGTGGTACATAGAGAGGCTGTTTTTATGTTATCGCACATCTGTCATTTTATGTATGCTTGTACATAGACGTGCAAAAGATTGTCCGGTTTTATTTAATTCTCGGACTAGATCACTGCTGCCTTGTATGTTGAGGCTCATCATTGATTGTTGCTGCTGTTTTCTTTTCATTACTGTTTACAATGGATTTATTACCTTTAGATGGGAAGAGACAAGAATCATAACTACAATTGTTGTTTGCATCACAGTCAAGATGTACGCTTTGCAGTGCAGACATCGACTCTGGATCATTGATCCCTAATATTGGTACATTCTGATAGCTTCAGTAATTTTCTCCAGCCTTTTCTTCCTCCTCTTAAACCATTTTTCTCCCTTTTATCTTATAGCTTTAAGAGCTGCTGCTGCAGCTGTGAAGCAAGAGGATAATCGAAGGCTATTCCATAATGCAGCTCTCCGTAAACGACGAAAAGAAATGGGTGACCAAATTGATTTATCAAAGAGATCGAGCAGGGTATACTCTCCATAATTTTCTTGACACAGCCCTTTTAAACTTTTGTCCGGCATGCACAAACACCAATAAGCATAATGGGGATATTAAACTCCTATCCCGTTTGCAAATGCAAATGGGAAGAGATAGCTGCATGAGTTTCCATTTGGGCAAAAACTATTGCTAGAATTTACCAAGTTTAGCAATGTTGCTTCTCGAAATCTGGTTTTACCAAATGCTTTTAGAATCGAACTCTCCAAATGTAAATCGCTATAGTATTGTTTTCAACTTCAAATTTGACACTTGTTAAATGCTTGTGTAGGAGAATGGAGAACTTGGTGCTGATGATGGGTTGATTAGGGGTGTGCAATATCCATTTTCGGTGAACGAGAAGGTGTTAATTAAGGTGTGCATTTTGCCTTCTCTTTATTGCAAAATCTTGATTATGACTTTTCTAACTTAAAAGTTATATTGAAATTTGACACGGAGCCTATACTGATTGTATAGGGAAACAGGAGAACACCAGAAAAGTTTGTTGGAAAGGAAGCCATTATTACATCCCAATGTCTCAATGGCTGGTGAGTTGGACTGTTCCAAGATCTTTAGAATTTCACCTAACAAGATATTTTAAGTTAGGAAAGTTAACATCCAGTACTGATGTTTTCGGAATCTTAAGTAGGAAGAACGGACAAGATATTAAATTTTTATTTCCTTCACTTTTACAAAAATTATATTATAGTGAGATGACATTTTTAAGGTACACATTGAATGTTTCTCTCTCAATGCATTCATTTCGTTTATTTCGAGCAAAATTTTGTTCCCCCCTTCCAAAAAAAGAGCTAAGTAGACATGTCAGCACATCAGAGAGAGGATTGGGGCTTTAGATATTAGTGGTGAAAGTTCCCATGGTTTTCATGAAATTCTTGCAGGTATTTACTTAAGATCATTGGAAGTGGCGAGAATGTTCGTCTACAGTATCGGTCTCTTTGTAAGATCACAAACCCTCAATCCACCATTGAAGAAGATAGATGTCCTTCGCAACCGATTCAGAACAGTAGCTCATAGTCATAGGTGTAATTACCTTTTACTCACGTCATTGAAAGAAAATACCAAGAGGAATAGTGAACTTGTCCGGCTGCCATAGATGTGTTGTTCACTGTTGTGGACTTGTGGTGTTTGAATGTTGTTGATTTATCCGGGAAAAGTCGGTTGTTTCACTCCCGATATCGTGTAAGAAACTCTGGTTAGAAAAGAGGAACCATGGAAATGGAATATATGTATAATACGACCAGCTTGCATGTTTTTGTATGTTTATGTTTTCTTATTTTTGCTCAATGTTTATCGATCATTTCAATATGAAGATGATATGAGTGTTTCTAACATCTGGTTAGTAGTTTAATCCCACTTAATTGTAGACCTAGCAAACTTGACCCGAGACCCGAACCGAATTACCCGAACTGAGATCCGATTTTGATCCGAACATGATGATCCGAAGTTGACTCGAAACCCGAAATAAACCAAACCGAACCGAAACTGAACCGATTTTTTTTGTTGAACTGAAATAGACCCGAACCGGTTTAACCCAAACTGAATGCTACCCGAATCGAAAGCTGAACCGAATATCGACCCGATTTTAACTCGAAAATTAAGGTAAAATAAATGAATAATCTATTTTTAATATTATCTATTTTTAACAATATAATAAATAATAAAATGAAGTATGTTTTATTATCTTTTTGTACTATACCATGGAAGAGACCGTTGCTCTTGTCAAAGTTGTGGTATAATAACATTTTGTGTCATTTTACGTTTAAATATTAATTAAATAAAACTTTTGTCCCTACTAATTTTTAAATTTAGAATTTTAATGTACTATTTTCTCTTCCAATATTTAATCTTAAACTATAAATCTTAAACAATAAACCTTAAGCCATAGAAATTAATCTCATGAACCAATAACCTTAAACTAAACCATAAACCATTAACACTAAGCCCTAAAAACCTAAAATGTTAACCTTTAAGCCATAGAAATTAATCTAAAATCAATAATCCTAAACCATTAACACTAAGGTCTAAACAATAAATTGAAATTAGAGACAATTTTTACAATCTTATCATAAAATATAGCTAAAACTAGAATTAGAGACCCTCCTGACAATTTGAAAGTAGAGAAATTTGAGAGCTTGGTGACTAATTTTATAATTTCACCATAAAATATAGCAAAAAATTAAAATTGTTGACTAAATTAACAATTTGGAAGTTAAGAAATTTAAGAGTCCAATGACCATAATCATACCATATAAATAAGGCTTAATACATGTTTCTCCCCTTAAACTTTACATGTTTTCCCAACTTGCCCCCTAAATTACGTTTTGCCCACTTTTGCCCCCTAAACTTTGTCGACGTTACTCGTTTCCCCCATTTATGTTATCCCTGTCTTTAAAAAAATTCCAGCCAATAAGAACGTGCCATGTCATCTCTTAATTGACTAAATCAATTCACCTGGTCTTATTTAAAGGGTAAATGTCATGTCAAGTCTGCCAGATTTGTTTTTTGTTCAATTTAGTCACTGAAAAGTTTATTTTTACTTAAAATTGACCCTTATTTGTTTCTAATTTTTATAATTCAGTCCAATCTTTATTATTATTAATAATGATATTTTATTTAAATGTTAATATTTAATAAAATTAAATAAAGTCAAATATTTTAATTCTAAATTAGTAATTTTTTAAATAAATTAAATTACCTAAAATTTACCCTAACAATTACTTATTCGAATTATATTCTTTTTTGAGAAAAATTTGAATCATATTCCAATTATATTCGAATCATATTTCAATTATGTTCTAATTATTATTTCGGATTTCGCTATATTCCAAATATATTTTTTAGTAAAATTTAAATTATATTTGAATCATATTTATATTATATTCTAATCATGTTCGTATTATATTCCAATCATATTCAAATTATATTCGAATCATACTCTAATTATATTCTAATTATTAATTCAAAATTTCTATATTCGAAATATATTTTTTGAACAAAATTCAAATTATATTAGAATTATATTCGAATCATATTTGAAATATATTCGAAATATAATTTGAATATAATACGAACATGATTCGAATATATTATGAACTTGATTAGAATTATGATTTGAACATGATTCAACTATAATAAAAAAATGATTTGAATATGATACGAATATAATTACATGTTAAACATGATTCGAATATAATATGAACATGATTCGAATATAATAGTTGGAAAAACATGTATTATATTAGAATTATATTCGAGTCATGTTCGTATTATATTCAAATTATATTTCGAATATAGTTTCAATACGATTCGAATATAATATGAATATAATTCTAATATAATTTAAATTTCGCTCAAAAAATATATTTCAAATATAGAAAAATTCGAATTAATAATTGGAATATAATTAGAGTATGATTCGAATATAATTTGAATATGACTGGAATGTAATATGGACATGATTCGAATATAATTTGAATATGACTGGAATGTAATATGGACATGATTCGAATATAATTTTGTAGAACTAAGTTTTGATATAATATTTGAAAAATATTTTGGACTAAATTGCAAAGAATTTAAAATAAGTTTTTAGTCAAAACAACTTGAAAATATGTTTAAGGGTTTTCAAAAGGCTTTGGAATGATTTAAAATGTATTTAAAGTAGTCAAAACCATGAATTTCAAGTGACCGTACCGATACGGTATTGAACCGTACCGATACGCCTTAGGATTTTCAAACTACCAGAATTCCAGTAGCCAAAACCCGTACCGATACGCTTAGCCGTATCGATACAGTGTGCTTTGAAATAGCCCAACGGCTAGTCGCGTACCGATACGGTTGTATCGCGTACCGATACGTCTAACTACCCCAACGGTCATTTCCCAACGGTCATTTGAATTTGCAGGACCGTACCGATACGCTAGGCAAGCGTATCGATACGCATCAGCTGAAGAGGCCCAACGGCTAATTCCTTATTGAGACCGTATCGATACGGTTTGACGAGTATCGATACGCCCAGCTGTACAACTGCATTTATGGTGGGAAATAAAGGCTCCAACGGCTCCAATTCAATCCCAACGGCTAGTAACGGCTACAAACTCATCAAGGAGTATAAAAGGGACCTCCAAGCATCTTGTAATGGTTAATGCTTCAATTGTTACAACATTATGATGTCAAAATTTGTCTAGAGCTTAAATTGTAAATTTCTTGCTTAGACAACACTTGTGAGCTTACATTGTTATATTTGCTCAAGTGTTTAAGTTTTGGGTGAGGGCTTAGAATTGCAAACAAACACCTATTAGAGGGATTTCTAGTTTGCTAAGTCTTTCTTTGTACAAGAGAGTGTTTCCTCAAGTTTTGGGTAGAAAGCTTTGAGGGTTGTAAAGGTTGCCTCCTTAGCCTAGAAAAAGGGACGAAATTCTTAGTGAATTTGTTTGGAAATCCTTAGTGGGGAGCTAAGGTAGTGGATGTAGACCTTGGTTAGAAGGTTGAACCACTATAAATCCTTGTGTCAAATTGCCAATTTTTCACCTTCCACTAAAACACCCAATTATCCAACTTCTCCACACTTGGCGAGCAAGAACGGTTGATCGAATCGAGCCCCCTAAATCTCAACAATTGGTATCAGAGCTTGGCTCAATCGAAAGAGATTCACATCCTATTGAGAAGATCCGGCAAGCTCGATCAACATTGTGAAACAAATATTTTAATTTTGATATAACTAAAAACCTAAGGACTAAATTGAAAATGTCAAAACGAATTTTAAGTCCTCAAAATATCCCCATATAATTTTAAGATTATGCCCAAGTTAAAAACAAAGTTTTTTCAAATATTTTTCTAAGTGTTTAAAGCCAAAACAGTGATTTTCAAGTCCCTGTTTCGAAACGGCCTAAGGCGTTTCGAAACGTTTTCATCACTGCCAACCCCTGTTCTGAAACGTGTATCGAAACGGCTTAAGAACACTTGAACCCGTTTCGAAACGGTCTCTCACGTTTCGAAACTGTTCTTCATATTTGATTTGAAAAAACATAACGGTTGCAATATTTTTACTGAATATTTAAAGATAGGGTAATCTTCACTGATGGTCACTTTTGTTTTAGGTTTGTTTTATTATGGTCACCCGAATTCAAAAAAGATTATTTTGGCCACTTACGTTCGAAACCGTTTCTGTTTTGGTCACTGGACCGTTAACCTCCATTAATTAAAAATAAAAATTTCTAATTTGACCCCCAAACTTTCAAAACTTCATTTTTTACCATCTTCCCCAATCTGCTTTCCTTGCGCCTGAATCACAGTACTTCCCTCCCTAAAAGTTTCCGAGTTCAATAAGTTACAGTACTTGCTTCTATGTGTGAATTAATTTTATTAGTTGTGTGTGTATATCACCGTACTCGTGAATTCTTTCCTCTAGTTGTCAACTCAAGCACCTAATTCCTTGCGCCTGTTTTCTAGGTTGGATAACAGAAAAGGTGCTTCAACAAACAACACTACCATGGGAGAATCGAACATAATGGCTTAGGGATATTCTCCTTCAATATGGATATCTTTTCTTTCCTTAGCTTTATATGTCGTTTTCGCCGACAAATTTAAGAACACATGGAATGGACTGTCTTTTGAATCGTTTCGTTACATCATACAATATTCCAAATTAGCACTTCCTTCTGCAACAATGGTTTGGTGAGTTTTTTTTCTTCTTGTAATGTCATTTTTCTCAAAAGTTTTATACATCCGAAGTATACGTAATCGTATCGAATACTCACACTCGAATATTTTGCCAGTTTAGAGTGCTGGGCATTTGAGATTCTTGTGTTCTTAGCTGGTTTGATGCCAAATCTAGAAATAACAACTTCATTGATTGCAATATGGTAGGTTGTTCTCTTTTCCCTTTTCATCATATATTTTCTTATACATCCATTTTTGTTCATTTTGATTCCACCTGCAGTGTCAATACGGAATATGTTGCCTACATGATCATATATGGCCTTAGTGCTGCAGCAAGGTTAGTTCTCTTGCACTGGTTTTGATATATTATTCGGACTCGAATCGTAAGTGTTAGATACGAGTATATGTAATTGATTTAATTATAATTTTTTACAGCACAAGAGTGTCGAATGAATTGGGAGCTGGAAATACAAACAAGGCGAAACATGCTATGGCAGTGGCTCTCAAGCTCTCGATCCTACTCGTGCTTGCAGTTGTTCTCTCGTTAGCCTTGGGACACGATATTTGGTCTGGTTTCTTCAGCAATAGCAAATCGATAACCGATCGATTCGCAAAGATGACGCCATTGCTCGTCGTCTCTATAGCGATCGATGCCGTACAAGGCGTCTTATCAGGTTTGAAAAGAACGTATCGTGTTTCGTTTTTGTTTTGTTAGTGCTTGTATATAAAACATGTCATGTTCAAGCATTTGACATTATTTGACGTACCTGAAAACCATGTTGCAGGGGTTGTAAGGGGGTGTGGTTGGCAAAACTTGACCGTGTTAGCTAATAAAATTAATTCACACATAGAAGCAAGTATTGTAATTTATTGAACTCGGAAACTTTTAGGGAGGGAAGTACTGTGATTCAGGCGCAAGGAAAGCAGAGTGGGGAAGATGGTAAAAAATGAAGTTTTGAAAGTTTGGGGGTCAAATTAGAAATTTTTATTTTTAATTAACGGAGGTTAACGGTCCAGTGACCAAAACAGAAACGGTTTCGAACGTAAGTGGCCAAAATAATCTTTTTTGAATTCGGGTGACCATAATAAAACAAACCCAAAACAAAAGTGACCATCAGTGAAGATTACCCTTAAAGATAAATAGGGTGTTTCGAAACGGGCTAAGGCTGTTTCGAAACGACCCTTGACAGTAGCAAAACCGTTTCTAAACGAAGCCAAGCGTTTCGAAACAACTCTTAAGTCTAAATTGAAATATATGATCGTTGAAGTTGTTTTTAACTGATTTTCTGAAAACCGTTAAGGTGTTTCGAAACGGGCTAAGACCGTTTCGAAACGACCCTTGACAGTGGCAAAAGTGTTTCGAAACGGCCCTAAGGCGTTTTGAAACGGGCTCTTAAATGCACCCCAACGGCTCTTTCTATTTTAGTCCGTTCTGAAATAGGTACCCCGCGTTTCGAAACGAGTTGTTGCAGATTGCATTTATGGTGGTGAGATAACATCCCCAACGGCTCTATTGATGAGTGCAACAACCACAACGGCTAGAAATCAATGAGAAGGTATAAAAGAGACCTCTAAAAGCTCCAGCAACAACTATTGATCCAAAAGCAAACATCGAAACATAAAATCCAAGCAATTGTGCGAAAATCCCATTTTGTCTAGAAACCCCAATTGTAATTTTCATTCATATCTTATTCAATTGGGTTGAGTGCTTGTAATTGGGCTATCATTTGTATTGAGAGATATCTTATTAGCCAACAAATTCCTTTGTTCACTTGTGTGAGGATTTTGTTGATTTTTGGGTAGAAAAATCAACCGAAATTGTAAAGGGTTGCCTCCTTGTCCTAGAAAAGGGGAAGAGCAATTAGTGGAATTGTTGCAAATCCTTAGTGAAACTAAGGTAGTGGATGTAGAGTTCATTTGGAACTTGAACCACTCTAAATCCCTTGTCTATCATTTTTAATTTGCAATTTCCACCACAAAACTTTAAATTTTCAATTCACCCCCCTCTTGGTCTATATCGATCTTACGATCCACTCAACAATTGGTATCAGAGCCTAACTCTTTGAGGATTAACAACCATAAGAGGAGTTCCTTGGAAGAGTGTGATCATCAAAATATCAAGAGATGACTTCAACCTCCGGTTCCGGCATGTACGAGTCACAATCCACTACAAAGCCTCCCTTCTTCAACGGTGATAACTATTCTTTTTGGAAGAATAGAATGCGTCTATTCATCAAGTCAAATGACTATCTTGTGTGGGATGTCATTGAAGATGGGCCATATATTCCATTGAAGCAAGATGGTGAAGGCAAGATGGTTTTGAAGAAGAAAGTGGAGATGAGTGAAGAGGAGAGAAAAAAGATTCAAGTCAATGATAAATCTCTCCACATACTATTTTGTGCTTTCGGTCCGGACATCTATTCAAAGGTCTCATCAATTGAAAGTGCCAAGGAAGTGTGGGACACTCTTGAGACTACTTATGAAGGCACCAATGATGTTAAAGAAACTACCTATAAGGGAACCAATGATGTCAAAGAAACTAAGATTGGAATTCTCAATCTTAGTTATGAAAATTTCAAGATGGAGCCCGATGAGACGGTGTCAAAGATGTTTGATCGTTTCTCCAAGATTGTCAATGGTCTAAAGGGCTTTGGAGAGATCATACCGAAAGACAAGCTTGTCCGGAAGCTACTCTATTCACTTCCCGAGTCTTGGTATGGGAAGAGAACCGCTATCATCGAAGCAAAGAACTTGAAAACGTTGAAGCTTGATGAGCTTGTGGGTTCTCTCCTTACTCATGAGATCATGAAGCAAGGAAGGGAAGATGAGAAGAAGAAAGAAGAGAAAAGGGTAGAGAAGCTTGAGGTTGAGAAGAAGAAGAAGATGGGAATAGCTCTCAAGGCTAAAGCTTCACAACATGATGAGAGCTCATCTTGTGAGGAGGATGAACTTGAAGAATTGGCTATGATAGCCAAACGGTTCTCACGCTTCATGAGGTCCAACCGGGGAAGAAAAATCTAAAAAAAGATGGACTTCAAAAGCAATAACAAAGAAGAAGGAAAGGATCCTATCATTTGCTTTGAGTGCAAACAACCCGACCACATACGTTCGGAGTGCCCTCAACTCAAGAAGAAGGGCTTTGAGAAGAAGAAGAGACTCAAAGCCAAGCTTGCTACTTGGAGTGATGAGGAGTCATCGGAGGATGACGAACAAGAAGTGGCTAATCTTTGCCTCATGGCACTTGAGGAAGATTCCTCCTTGGTAACCTCTAACTCATCTACTTTAGATTTTTCATATGAAGAGTTAAATGATGCATATGATGAGTTGCAAGAGGTATATGATGAATTAGTTGAGAAATATAAGGAGTCGGTCATTAGGAATAAAAGGATTATTCTAGAATTAAATGAGAAAAATGACTCACTTACTCAAGCTAATTCTAAATTTGAGAAAAAGATATTAGGATTAAAAGATGAACTAAAATTCTTTCAAGATGAAAACGTTGATCTTAATAATCTTTTATCTCAATGTAATTGTGAACACCAAAAGGTGTTGGGTGAGCTAAATGAGCTCAAAAAGTCTTTAAAAAATGTTGGTAGTGTCAAGCATGAAGTAGGAGAATCTTCTAGAACACACCAACCTAAGAAAAAGACTAACTACTACAAGCAAGGTAGCTACCCTAGACATAGTAGAGCTAAAAGAATTAGAAGTGTATGGGTTCCTAAGGAACTTGTAAAATCTAATAATATTATTGCTATGTCATCTTGGATTCCTAAGGGAACCAAGGTTTTGGGAGCTAACACTCATGGACCCAAATGATTTGGGTACCAAAAACCAAAGTTTAATATCTTTGTTTGTAGGGGGAGCATTGCTACAAGGCCAAAGCACAAAGTCAAAACTCACGGTACCTTGATAGTGGATGCTCGAGGCACATGACCGGAGACAAGAGTCGATTCATGGATCTAAAGCCAAAAAGTGGAGGAGTAGTAACATTTGGTGACAACTCCAAAGGCCACATTAAAGGTATTAGCTCCATAGGTAATCACTCTACCATTCTCATTGAAAATGTATTAATGTCAATGGTCTTAAACACAATTTATTGAGCATAAGTCATTTGTGTGATAAAGGATTTGATGTTTTATTTGATAAAAATGGATGCAAAATTGTAAACATTAAAGCTAACAATATTATGCTCATAGGTCATCGCATAGGGAATATATACATGGTGCATCTAGATGACATTCATACATCTCATGCATGCTTAGTTGCTCAAAATGAAAATGATGCATGGTTGTGGCATAGGAAGCTAGGACATGCTAGCATAAGTGTTTTGAAAAAACTAGTCTCCCTAAATCTAGTTAGAGGTTTACCCAAGATAAAATTTTCAAATGATAAAATTTGTGATGCATGCTCAAAGGGTAAACAACATAAGTCTTCCTTTAAATCCATTAATGATGTTTCTACTAGTAGATGCTTACAACTAATCCATATGGATTTATTTGGGCCAATTAGGACTATGAGCTTGGGTGGTAAGTCTTATGCTTTTGTGCTTGTTGATGATTTTTCTAGATTTACTTGGGTTCTCTTTTTAAGTACTAAAGATGAGGCTTTGGAAAAATTCATCACATTTTCAAAATTAACCCAAAATGATCTTAAACTAAAAATTTCACATATTAGAAGTGATCATGGAACCGAGTTTCAAAATTTGGGGTTTGAAGATTTTTTAAATGAAAATGGTATTAGCCATAATTTTTCGGCTCTTGGAACTCCTCAACAAAATGGGGTAGTTGAGAGGAAAAATAGAACTTTTCAAGAAATGGCTAGAACTATGCTTTGTGAAAACAATTTACCTAAATATTTTTGGGCGGAAGCCACAAACACCGCTTGCTATATTGTAAATCGAGTAATGATTATGCCAATTTTAAAGAAAACACCTTATGAGATTTTAAAATCTAAAAAGCCTAACATTAGCTATTTTCACCCTTTTGGTTGCAAGTGTTTTGTTTTAAATAATGAAAAAGACAACTTAGGTTAATTTGATGCAAAAAGTGATGAAGCCATTTTTATAGGTTACTCTTTAACCTCTAAAGCCTATCGAGTATTTAACAAAAGAACTTTAGTAGTAGAAGAATCTATTCATGTTGTATTCGATGATAACCTCCTTCCTAGAAAGGATTCTTGTGATGATGATGATGTAGGAATCATAAATTCCTTTGATGGAGGTCAAACTTCAAAGGAGGATGAGATTCCAACAAAAGAAGAAGACACACAAGATCCACCTCTTGAAGCCTTGAAGGACTTGGCTATTAAGGAAAAGGAAGTGAGCTACTCAAGGGAGTTGAACTATGTCAAAGATGGTGAAATCTTGGGTGATCCATCCAAGGGGGTAACCACTCGTTCTTCTCTTAGATTAATGAACCATGTTGCATTTATCTCATGCATAGAGCCTAAAAATATAAAAGAAGCATTGAAAGATGACTTTTGGATTATGGCTATGCAAGAAGAATTAAATCAATTTGAGAGAAGTAATGTATGGACATTAGTTGATAGGCCTAGTAATCAATCTACAATAGGAACTAAATGGGTCTTTAGGAACAAGCTAGATGAGAGTGGTAACATTGTGAGAAATAAAGCTAACTTGTAGCACAAGGTTACACTCAAGAAGAGGGAATAGATTTTGATGAAACCTATGCACCCGTAGCTAGAATGGAAGCCATTAGGATGTTGCTTGCATATGCATGTTATCATAATTTCAAGCTTTTTCAAATGGATGTTAAAAGCGCATTTTTAAATGGTTTTATAAATGAAGAAGTGTATGTGGAACAACCACCGGGTTTTGAAGATTCAAAATTTCCAAATCATGTTTTCAAACTTACCAAAGCTCTTTATGGTTTAAAACAAGCTCCTAGAGCTTGGTATGAAAGACTTTCAAACTTTTTGATTGAAAAAGGATTTGAAAAAGGTAAGGTGGACACTACACTTTTTATAAAAATGTATAAAAATTACATCTTAGTAGTTCAAATTTATGTTGATGATATTATCTTTGGTTCTACTAATGAATGTCATTGTCAAGAGTTTGCTAAGTTAATGCAAGGTGAATTTGAGATGAGCATGATAGGGGAGCTCTCATTCTTTTTGGGACTCCAAATCAAGCAAAAGAAGGATGTCACCTTCATCAACCAAGCAAAATACATAAAGGATATGCTCAAGAAGTTTGGCTTGGAGAATGCAAAGCCTCAAGCCACTCCTATGAGCTCATCTACAAAGCTTGACAGAGATGAAGGAGGTAAGTGTGTTGACTCTAAGCTTTACCGTTCTATGATTGGATCTTTTCTTTACCTTACCGCAAGTAGACCGGATATCTTGTTTAGTGTTTGCTTGTGTGCTAGGTTTCAAGCTAGTTCTAGAGAGTCTCACCTTATAGCTATTAAGAGAATCTTTAGATACCTTAGAGACACTTCTTGTTTAGGTCTTTGGTATCCTAGAGACTCTACCTTCAACCTTCATGCTTACTCGGATGTGGATTATGGGGGTTGCAAAATTGATAGGAAAAGTACTTCGGGAACTTGTCAATTCTTAGGTAGTATGCTCATATCTTGGTTCTCTAAGAAAAAAAATAGTGTAGCCTTATCTACCACTGAAGCCGAGTACATATCCTTAGGGAGTTGTTGTGCTCAAGTCCTTTGGATGAAGCAACAACTCTTAGATTATGAAATTAAAGTTGAAACCATACCCCTAAAATGTGACAACACTAGTGCAATATGTTTAACAAAAAATCCCATCCAACACTCTAGAACCAAACACATTGAAATAAGGCATCATTTCATTAGAGATCATGTTCTTAAGGAAGATGTTGTTATAGAGTATATAGACACCTTGAATCAACTAGCGGACATATTTACAAAACTCTTAGACAAAGAGCGTTTTTGGTCCCTTAGGAGAGAGTTAGGTCTAGCTAGCTTATCTTGACCTTTTAGGAACTCTTTTGTGCTTAAATATGCTTGATTTTTGTGAAATGTCATGTTTATGTGTTTAAACTCCTAATTTCATCCATGCCTATAGTTAGGGGGAGTATGTTTATGCTTGAATATGTTTTGCCTGCTCATTCATGACATTTAAGCATGTTAGGCCTAAGAAAACTTCATTTTTCTGCACTTTTAGAGCCTCATCTGCACTTCCAGGCCCAGGTGTATCGAAACGGGTGACCCTGTTTCGATACGAATACCTTAAATCCAGTTCTGAGAGAAGGGCGTTTCGAAACGCCTCCAATGTGTTTCGAAACGTTTTGGCTACTACCAAGAGGTGTATCGAAACGTGTTTCGATACGGGTCAACAGGGCTTCGATACGGTCAGCCTATGGTCTCAAAACGGTCAAACCCTAGTCGTCCCGTTTCGAAATGGTCCTGACCGTTCTGAAACGGCATCGCGGATTGCTTTATTTAGGGCTTTTAATGTTAAAATTCTACTTTTTATCAAACTCTTAAAAACCCTAAACCGCCTCCCCCTCTATAAATACCCTCTCAAACTCATTGTTTTTCACAAAATTGTGAGGGGTTTTACTCTAAAACTCAAGTCTAAGCAAGTTTCATCAACATTGTGCAAGGATTTTCATCAAATCATCCAAAATCCCAAACTAAGGTATTTTTTTATTTTTTCTTTTTCTTTCAAATTCTGTTCGAATCTTAGGATAGAAAATTTTATTTTTGTCTAAATTATATGTTTTCATGTGTTGGTTTTCAATATCTTGTAAAAAAATTTCAAAATCTCAGATTTTTTGATTCCAATATAAATTTTTTCAGTCGTATTTTTTTTTTCACTGTTTTTTTTTGTTTTTAATTTTGTTTCAAAAACCTAAGTGGGATTTATTATTGGATTGATTCTAAATATCAATGCATACACTTAATTTTAAAATATACTTGCTTAATGTTTTTAGATGGCGGAACAAGCTAACAAAAAGCGTAAGGTCGTTCAAACCGGTGATTCGAGCATTCGTCTGAATCTTGCTCTGCTTTTTCAGAAATCCCTTAAAACTCCGGAGATGCGAGCTCGCTTCTCTTATGTCAAGGATTTCGAAGTTCGTAGAGAATGTGTCATTGATCTTGATTTCCTCAATTCCGAGCGATTCCTATTTCGTTATCTCGACCGTTTGAGTGAGTGGAATCTTATCTTTTTCTTGAGCATTCCGGATATTCGCTACAAACACATGGTACTCCTTTTTTACTCTAATGCTCGTTTTATTCATGATGAGACCAAAACCGAGATTATAGGAATTGAATCTTTCATATTGGGCAAAAAGTTTGTTGTTAATATTGCTCTCTTGGAGTCAATTTTTCAACTTAAAGATGAGGGTCTTGAGGATGAACATCACTTTGGCACTTTCACTGGTCGGGCACTTACTTTGGATGTGCACGATTGCGTTCTTCACTTGATGGTTTCATGGTTCATTCGACCTTCCGGAGGTAAATACTCTCATATCCGTCATACTGATCATTTTTGGCTTGAATGTTTCCGTAGAGGTAAGCGCCCTAATGTGCCTAAAATCATTTTTGCCGAGATAGTCAATAATGTTAAGCTTATTGACACAAACGAGTTGAAGTCTTTTACCTATGGCACAATCTTGAGCTACATCTTTAATGATCTTGGTATCGATTGTACCTACGACTCTCCGGAACCTCGCAAGTCCAAGATTGGTGAGTCCTCCCTTCGCAAGTCCGGGTTTACATATGTGAATGATGTTTGGGAAAGAGTTGATAGAGAAGCTGTTCCTCCTCCCGGTTCTCCTCCACCACAAGTTCAGGTTGGAAACAATGAAGCCCTCACGGCTCTCATTACCGAGCGGTTCAATGCTTTGGATACTAGCATTGCTTCGGGTTTTACTGCCATGGACAATCGTTTGAAAAATGTCGAGGATCATCTTCATACTCTTGAGACTTCCCATTCAAACTTGGATTTGTCCTTCTCTACTCTCTATGGGCAATGGACGAAGTTTCACCGTTCTCAAGTCAAGAGCGATGATGATACTTCGGATGATGATGACGAGGCCTAGGATCTTCATATCATATCATATCATATTATCTATGCTTTTTAGGTTTAAGATTGCATCTTTATGTTTTATTATGTTTTAGGAACCTATGCTTTTGACTTTTTGTTTGGGATTTTATTATGAACTTAATGTTGGTTTATGTTTTGGATATTTTTAATATTATGAATTAATATTATGGTTGCTTATTAATGCTTATTGGTACTAATCCTTTGTCTTCTCTATGAGCTTTCATTATTCTTTTTGATCTAACAAAAAGGGGGAGAAGAAATTTAAGAGCCACAAACTAAAATTCGTTTTAAATTTTAAAAGGTTTTTTAAAGCTTTACAACTTGGATTTCAAGTCAAACATTTTTTTAACTTTAAAAACCTATCTTAAATTAAGGGGGAGTTAGAATATTTTCAAAACTTTCAAAATTCTTAAAAATTCTAACTTTGGTTTTGTTATATCAAAAAGGGGGAGATTGTGAAACAAATATTTTAATTTTGATATAACTAAAAACCTAAAGACTAAATTGAAAATGTCAAAACGAATTTTAAGTCCTCAAAATATCCCTATATAATTTTAAGATTATGCCCAAGTTAAAAACAAAGTTTTTTCAAATATTTTTCTAAGTGTTTAAAGCCAAAACAGTGATTTTCAAGTCCCTGTTTTGAAACGGCCTAAGGCGTTTCAAAACGTTTTCATCACTGCCAACCCCTGTTCCGAAACGTGTATCGAAACGGCTTAAGAACACTTGAACCCGTTTCGAAATAGTCTCTCACGTTTCAAAACTGTTCTTCATATTTGATTTGAAAAAGCATAACGGTTGCAATATTTTTACTGAATATTTAAAGATAAATAGGGTGTTTCAAAACAGGCTAAGGCTGTTTCGAAACGACCCTTGACAGTAGCAAAACCGTTTCGAAACGAAGCCAAGCGTTTCGAAACAGCTCTTAAGTTTAAATTGAAATATATGACCGTTGAAGTTGTTTTTAACTGATTTTCTGAAAACCGTTAAGGTGTTTCGAAACGGGCTAAGACCGTTTCGAAACGACCCTTGACAATGGCAAAAGTGTTTCGAAACGGCCCTAAGGCGTTTCGAAACGGGCTCTTAAATGCACCCCAACGGCTAGGGGTGGGAATTGTCGGGTACCCGGGATTCGGGTACCCGAAAAACCGGGTACCCGGTTCATCCGGGTACCTCATTAAACGGCCCGTGTCCTGGCCCATTATATCCGGGTACCCGAGATTCGGGTACCCGGTTCATATTTTTTTTTTAATTTTAAAATTAAAAAAAATCATAAGTTAAACACAAAAATATTTTAAAAAAATTAAACTTAAAACTTAAAAGAATATAATACAAACATAGAAAAAATGTAAGGATTTAAACTTAATTTTAGAGTGAAAATATTAAGAAACATAAAATAAAAATATAATTTTAAATATAAAAAATATATATTAAATTTTATCGGGTCGGGTCGGGTACCCAGTAAGGGAAAACTCTCGGCCTGTGTCCCGGCCCGTGTCCCGGGAAATTTGCCGGGTCGGGTACCCGGCCCGGTCGGGTAATTTTTTTTCGGGAATTACCTGGTATTTTTGTTTCAGGTCGTCGGGTTTTCGGGTCGGGTCAGTCGGGTCGGGTATTTTCTCCCACCCCTACCAACGGCTCTTTCTATTTTAGTCCGTTCCGAAACAGGTACCCCGCGTTTCGAAACGGGTTGTTGCAGACTGCATTTATGGTGGTGAGATAACATCCCCAACGGCTCTATTGATGAGTGCAACAACCACAACGGCTAGAAATCAATGAGAAGTTATAAAAGAGACCTCTAAAAGCTCCAGCAACAACTATTGATCCAAAAGCAAACATCCAAACATAAAATCCAAGCAATTGTGCAAAAATCCTATTTTGTCTAAAAACCCCAATTGTAATTTTCATTCATATCTTGTTCAATTGGGTTGAGTGCTTGTAATTGGGCTATCATTTGTATTGAGAGATATCTTATTAGCCAACAAATTCCTTTGTTCACTTGTGTGAGGATTGGGTTGATTTTTGGGTAGAAAAATCAACCGAAATTGTAAAGGGTTGCCTCCTTGTCCTAGAAAAGGGGAAGAACAATTAGTGGAATTGTTGCAAATCCTTAGTGAAACTAAGGTAGTGGATGTAGAGTTCATTTGGAACTTGAACCACTATAAATCCCTTGTCTATCATTTTTAATTTGCAATTTCCACTACAAAACTTTAAATTTCCAATTCACCCCCCTCTTGGTCTATATCGATCTTGCGATCCACTCTACAAACATTTCACCAACCGGCTCAAATGGCGCAATCCATCGACAAACCGCCTTTCTTTGACGAGAATCACTATGCCCATTGGAAGATAAAGATGAAATTCTTCTTGAAGTCAAGAGACTACAAGCTATGGGACATAGTTGAAGATGGTCCGTTCGTGCCTTAAGAAAGCAAAGCGGAATGGAGTGCCGACGATCGCAAGAAGATGGAGCTTAATTGCAAAGCCTTGCACATGCTCTTTTGTGCATTTGGCCCAACCATCTATGAGAAGATGTCTTCTTGTGAGAGTGCCAAGGAGGTATGGGACAAGCTTGAAGTCACGTACGAGGGAACCGATGAAGTCAAGGAGACCAAGATTGGGCTCCTCACCTTAGAGTATGAGAACTTCAAGATGGATCCGGAAGAAAACATCGAGAAGATGTTTGATAGGTTCTCCACTATCACAAATGAACTTAAAGGTTATGGAGAAGCCATCTCGGAAGAGAAGCTTGTCCGAAAGCTCATCTACTCCCTTCTCGAGTCATGGGACTCAAAGAGGACCGCCATCATCGAAGCCAAGAATCTAAAAACCTTGAAGCTTGATGAACTCATGGGGTCACTTCTCACTCACCAAATAATGAAGAAAAACAAAGAAGAGGAGAATAAGAAGGAAGAGATTAGAGCGATGAGGAAGAAGAAGATCATGGAGCTAGGCATCAATGCAAGTGTCGTAGCTCTCAAATCCTCCACATGTCATCATGTAGATTCAAGTGAGGAGGAAAGTGAAGATGAAGAGATGACCTATCTCTTCAACAAATTTGCCCGGTTCATGAAGAGCAAAATGGAAAAATCCAAGCATGAATCGATGAAGAAGATGAAAGACTCCCATAAATCCAAAAAGAAGGGATCATCTTCAAAACAAGCATATGTGGCCACATGGAGTGATGAAGACTCCACCGATGATGAAGTAGCCCACCTATGCTTGATGGCCCTCAATGAGGGGGAGGTAACTTCTAACTCATCTATTTCAAATTCTTATACATTTGATGAGTTAAAAGATGCCTATGATGATTTGCTTTTGGAATTCAAGGCATCATTTTCCAAGAACAAAAAGTTGATTTCAAAAATAAAAATTGAAAATGATTTGCTTTCCAAAACAAATTTTGAACTTGAAGCAAAATTGAAAGATTTTGAACAAAAATGTTTTGATTTACAAAATTTGCTTCTTAAAGTTCAAAAAGAAAAAGATTTGATTTCCAATGAACTTGAAAAGAAAAATAATTTTGGAAAATCAAATTTTTATGTAAGACAATCTAGTGCCCCTAGATTTGTGAATGGAAAATGTTTTAGAAGTGTTTGGGTCCCAAAATGACTAACCACTTCAACTTAAAAGGATAAAATTGAAAAATGGAATCCTAAGGGGACTAAATTTTGTGCTACTAATGTCTATGGATCCAAAGCAATTTGGATACCAAAAATTACTTGATTGTCTTTTGCTAGGTGTGATGGAGAGTGATCAACAAGTCAAACTTTGAGGGGGAGCTCCAAGCACACATAGGAAGAACACTTGAAGAAGGAAGGCTTCACATCCTCGCTTGAGTTCAAGTGTGGTAAAATCTAGTTGCTTTTGTTTTTATTTGATTTTTTTTCATTTAAGTCAACTAGATAATCATATATGTTGAACTAAAATTCTTATGATGCTTTGAGTAAGGGGGAGCCAATTTTAAACCAAAATTTTAAGTGTGTCAGTTTTTTTTGCCTCCTATGTTATTTTGAGCTAAATGTCATTTTAAATTCTGTTTGATATAACAAAAAGGGGAGAAATTGGTTTGAAAAATTGAATTTTCAAATGAATAAGGAGGAGCTTTATTTGATTTCATATCTTAATCTCCTATTCACAATTTTAAAGTTAAAGGGGGAGAATTCCAAACAATTTTTCAAGTTGGTTTTATTATATCAAAAAAGGGGAGATTGTAGACCTAAGTTTTGATATAATATTTGAAAAATGTTTTGGACTAAATTGCAAATAATTTAAAATAAGTTTTTAGTCAAAAACAACTTGAAAATATGTTTAAGGGTTTTTAAAAGGCTTTGGAATGATTTAAAGTGTATTTAAAGTAGTCAAAACCATACTTTTCAAGTGACCGTACCGATACGGTATTGAATCGTACCGATACGCCTTAGGGTTTTCAAACTACCAGAATTCCAGTAGCCAAAACCCATACCGATACGCTTAGCCGTATTGATACGGTGTGCTTTGAAATAGCCCAACGGCTAGTTGCGTACCGATACGGTTGTATCGCGTACCGATACACCTAACTACCCCAACGGTCATTTCCCAACGGTCATTTGAATTTGCAGGACCGTACCGATACGCTAGGCAAGCGTATCGATACACATCAGCTGAAGAGGCCCAACGACTAATTCCTCATTGAGACCGTATCGATACGATTTGACGAGTATCGATACGCCCAGCTGCATAACTGCATTTATGGTGGGAAATAAAGGCTCCAACGGCTCCAATTCAATCCCAACGGCTAGTAACGACTACAAACTCATCAAGGAGTATAAAAGAGACCTCCGAGCATCTTGTAATGGTTAATGCTTCAATTGTTACAACATTAGGATGTCAAAATTTGTCTAGAGCTTAAATTGTAAATTCCTTGCTTAGACAACACTTGTGAGCTTACATTGTTATATTTGCTCAAGTGTTTAGGTTTTGGGCGAGTGCTTAGAATTGCAAACAAACACCTATTAGAGGGATTTCTAGTTTGCTAAGTCTTTCTTTGTACAAGAGTGTGTTTCCTCAAGCTTTGGGTAGAAAGCTTTGAGGGTTGTAAAGGTTGCCTCCTTAGCCTAGAAAAGGGATGAAATTCTTAGTGAATTTGTTTTGAAATCCTTAGTGGGGAGCTAAGGTAGTGGATGTAGACCTTGGTTAGAAGGTTGAACCACTATAAATCCTTGTGTCAAAATTCCAAATTTTCACCTCCCACTAAAACACCCAATTATCCAACTTCTCCACACTTGGCGAGCAAGAACGGTTGATCGAACCGAGCCCCCTAAATCTCAACAAATTTAAATTTTACTAAAAAAATATATTTCGAATATAGCAAAATCTGAAATAATAATTAGAATATAATTGAAATATGATTCGAATATAATTTAAATTTTGCTCAAAAATACAATTCAAGTTTAGCAAAGTTCGAATATAATTGGAATATGATTCAAAATTTTCTCAAAAAAGAATATAATTCGAATAAGTAATTGTTGGGGTAAATTTTAGGTAATTTACTTTATTTAAGAATTACTAATTTATAATTAAAATGTTTGATTTTATTTATTTTTATTAAATATTAAAATTTAAATAAAATAATATTATTATTAATAATAAAGATTGGACTGAATTATAAAAATTAGAAACAAATTGGGGTCAATTTTAGGTAAAAATAAACTTTTCAGTGACTAAATTGAACAAAAAACAAACCTGACAGACTTGACATGTCATTTACCCTTTAAATAAGACCAGGCGGATTGACTTAGTCAATTAAGAGATGACATGGCACGTTCTTATTGGCTGGAAATTTTTTTTAACGACGAGGATAACAGAAATGGGGGAAAATGAGCAACGAAGACAATGTTTAGGGGGCAAAAGTGGGCAAAACGTAGTTTAGGGGGCAAGTTGGGAAAATATGTAAAATTTATGAGGGAAAACATGTATTAAGCCTATAAGTAAATAGGATCAGTTTTGGCTAAAAATTAAATCTTAAAAATTAAAATGAACAAAAATATCATTATATTAAATTAATAGACTAAATTACAAAGATTGGTTAATTTTGATTAAAAGTAAATTTTTAGAGACTAAATATCACTACGGGGAGGAGATTTTTATATCCGAAGTCTAAACCATGGGGATACTTGTGACTAAATTAAATTAAACTAAAACTTAAAGTTGAATATTAGTACTAAAATGTAACATTTTAAATGCAACACGACCTAAAAAGTAATTAATCTCTAGCTTAAATAATTGATGGCTTATTTCCCTCCAAAATTTTGTCTTTTCCCTCTTTATTTTTACCAATTGTCTTTTTTTTACAATCTAACTTAAAAAATTGGTGGCTTATTTCCCTCCAAAATTTTATCTTTTCCCTTTCTATTTTTACCAATTATCTTTCTCTTTTTCTTAATTTAATTGAGTTTCAATTTAGATTAATTTAATTGAAATTTCACATTTAGTTTTAGAATTATTTTAATTATGTCTGTGATTTATGCATCTAGATTTTAGTTAGCTCAATTAGATCCTAAGTTTAATAAATTAATTCATTTCAGACATTATTATTATTATTATTATTATAAATTTTGATTTAATATAATTATACATGAAACTTTGATTTAAATATTTAATCAAATTCAAATGCATATATTAACAAGTTGAATCAGAATTAATCTCATACACCAATAACTCTAAACTAAACCATAAATACTAAAACTCAACACCTAAACCCAACTCAAACCGAATTGACCCGAAAATTCAAATGTTGACCCAAACCGAAATCGACCCGATTCTGACTCGAACCGAAAGCGACCCGAACGACTCGATTTTGACCCGAACTGAAAGCGACCGATTTGATATTGACCCGACTCAAAAACAACCGATCCGATTTTGACCCGATCCAATATTCGAACCGGATCCGACTCATCACAGACCCAAATTAGACCCGAACCCGACCCGAATCGAATCTAAATCGATTTTAGATAAACTCGGAACAACCGAACCGAATGACCGATTGCCACCTCTACTTATGTGTAAGGCGTATTCAAAGAAAAATTTTTATGAGAGGATTAATCTTCGTTATCAGCTTCTTATTTTTTTTAAAATCACATAATTTAAGGGTCAAATTGTTAACTAAGCTAAATTCTTTAATTGTTAAACACGAATATAAATGTACTAGATGTTAATAATGGGGGCATTCTAGTGGCTATTGGCTCGTGTTTTAAAATATGTTGATTTTTTTTTTGGTTTAATAGTTGGTTTTTTATTTATCGTCAAACTAGTTCAGATTGAATTTTGTAGAGGTCCAAATGACCTTTCTAATTCAATTTTTTTTATTCATAACGTCAGGAATCAAACCATTGACCTTATTTAAAGGACCTAACATTTCATCATGTTAGACTAACTGTGAATAATATATTAACAAATGTTGAATTTTTTTACCTGAACTTGTTAGTTGTTTGTTGAATCACCATCTTGAGAAGATAATTAAAATTTTTTAACTAGACATTTCAATAGTTTACCCAAATTTTCAAAAATTTTAATTGAAGTTCTAAAAATTTTAAATTTTTTTATTAGATTCCTCAAACTATCCCGCCAAGAACAGTCAACGATGGTACTTTAAACGATTAACAGTTTATTTTAATAAAAAATATGGATGAATAATTAAATTTAAAAAATATTAAAAGTAATCACGGGGATCAGATATAATCCAGTTGCGATTATAATATTTAATCACATGAACTTGTTGGTTGACAGACAAATACAAATACACGACACATCCAAGTTGTGTTTAGAAAACCCACCGAAGCCGCCCCAAGGTTTCCTCGTTACACTCTTGGCTTTTTCCTCCCACCATTCCCTTTTTATTTAACTTTTTACTCTTATACATACATACATGCATGCATACATACATACATATATATATATATATATAATTTGAACGAATTCTAATAAAAAAAAATAGTGATGTTCATTTTAAAGAATTCGAGTTCGAGCGACTTTATCTATAACATGTGTGTGTCTTACCAAATGGTTCGAACAACTTAATATGCAGGTGTTTGAATTTATCCAGATTCGAAACCGAAAACAAATATTATCTTATATTTAAATAGAATAATCATATATAATATATATTTGATGTATCGGTAGTGTATAATTTTATACATTCTCACCATATCAATTAATTTCATGTTATAAAATTTTGAATAAAATGATTTTAATTTCTTTGGTTCAATAATTTTTTTAACTTGGTTATTGAACTTTATTATTGTCTACATTAGTTATCAACTTTTCTAATTTCTAATCACTTTAATAACTGAGATTATGAGATTATAATTAGTTAAAACTTTAATCACAATGTAAGAAGGTCACACCATCAAAATTACCAAAACTTTAAGTTCAGGACTAATGTGTAAAAAAGATTAAGTTTAAAGACTAAATCTTAGTTTATCCCTAAAAGTTTTTTAAAAAATGTAAGGGTAAAGTATATAAACTATTTATGTAAAGATCTGTGTTTTCTTTGGTTAACGTGTAATTTGATTTGCTATTGATTATATTCTGTAGATTCGAACAATACTTACAAAAGAAATATTCGATTTAATAATTTCTTATTTGTATTGAGTTGAATATTTTATAATTTAATGGGGGAGATTAGTATATGATTTATCTTATATTGGGTACATTGTTAAGACATATTGTACTCCTAAAAAGAGGACGTAAGTTCAAACTATAGAGACGATATTGTTAGGAAGGGCAACCTCACACCCCAAACATAGACCGTAAAACGGACATACATGTTACAAAAAAATAAATGATCTATCTTATTAATCAATTTTCGCTTGTTCATAATATAGGAAATTATTACTATAAAATTAATATAAAAATCTAAAAATCTAAAAAATTTATATAGTTTAAATGCTCCCTGTTACAATAAAAATAATACTATTATATTTTAACTCGAATTCTATTTAGTAATTAAATTAAGTTTTATTGTAATTCTAATGGTTAAATATTATTTGGTGATTAAGTATTTGAGTCTATAAATATAAACTATAGTTTAACCTTAGAATGATATGAGCGATTACCTTGGAGAGATATAACAAATCTTAAAATCTCTATATTGTAGGGACGTTGGGAAGAATGTCTTGGATACATCGAATTTTAGGATACATATCTCAAGTTTTAGATTTACGTGGAGTATTATATATTTGTACTTTTTATGTTTTATACGTTGATAGTAAAATGTTTGTTTCTCTTATCTGCAAGGTTAAATAACGTCTCTTGTGCATTTCTTATTTTATTTTGTTATCACTTTAGTTATTTACCGCGAACCAAATCTCCAACAAATACCAATCTAATTAATAATCAGTTGAAAAAAATTCAATATAAATTTTTATTTTAAATTTTATATTCAATAATCTGATAAATATATTTTTTGCACAACTATTTTTAAAGATAAAAATACAATAACAATGTAATAATATTTACTTTTCAAACTTATCTCAAACCAAAAAATTAAAAAAGAAAAGATAAATTTCCATTGTACAAACAAATTTCAACAAAATCTTGGCAAAGTTCCATTGTAGAAAGGGGTGGTAATACCAGTGTTATGACTCACCAACTTTGACATCTGCCCCTTCATTTCTTGACATGCTTTCTCCAACTCCACCACTCTCCATTGCATCTTCTGCAAATTGAGTTTCATATCTTCAGTCCCTTCTGATGATGATGAATCCATGCTATTGTCATTGAACACCACCATGTGGCCATGTGAGTTCTTGCCATGGCTGCCATTGGGAGTTCCCTGATACAAAAATCCATTCTGGGACACTTTAGATTGCTGTGAAATGAGTGCTTGGACTGAAATATTTGGTGGGATTCTGGGATTTTTAGCAAGCTCTTTGCTTGCTTCAAATGAGAGCTTTTCATAGTTTAGACATCTGCATAGCTTTGATCTGTCCTCGAATGAAAGTGTTGGATGGGACTGCAATGGCCAATTACTTGATTAGTAAATTACTAAATTAGCATGAATCAATGGAAATTAGAGGGGGGAAAGGGTATTAAAATGATCACCTGAAGATAGAAATCAATGGCTCTATAGACTCCATCAAAGCAATCTCTTGCAGAATCTGGTAAACTCTCTGCAACTGCAAGGAACTTGGAGATGTTCAGGTTCTGGTCTGGAGATATTTCTCTCAAGTACTTATCTATCAATCTTCCAAGCTTCTTCATCTTCTGTGAATTCACCTCTTCACCATTGGCAAACACTCTAATCAATCTTATTACAAGATTAACATCATAAACACCCTTGTTATTATGTCCTGAAACCAACAAGTCATCTACAGTTGCTTCATCAAGATTCTCACCAATCAATCTCTCCAAACCAGCCCTATAGTCTTTGCTGAGGCTAAAACCAGAAACAAGTCTCAAAACCCAGAAAAGTTTCCTGCAAGAAAATTTGGTTTTCCCCACTGAAATAACCCCATGAACAGCTGTGTCAGCCAGGCCACTGTATTCAGACTTTGAGCTTGGGGAAGAAGAGCCTTGGGGTCTGCTTTTGAGGTAATGGAGAAGGAACCTTGTGAGTGTAAAGCTGTTGTTTTGGCTCCCATAAGCACCCAAATTCTTAATGATTTTTTCAATAATCTTTGGACTTAAACTTGTCAATTCATCAAACCACCAATCCTTGCCTGATTTAGTACATGGACTGACTGAACCGGGTGAGGCTTTTGGTGTTGAAGAGAATCTGAAGCCAAAACTAGTCTCTGGTGAAGATGATGATGAAGAAGAAGAAGCCATGACGTTCATATCTGAATTCTGAGCAATCTTTGCTAAAAGTGCAAAGATCAGCTTCTGGATTAGACCTAACGAATCTGCATATGAAAAGAATGGTTCACAGCTCCTTAGAGACGCAATTATATCATTCCAAGACCAATAAAACATCCCTTCAAGGAACTTTTCTGTTTGTTTCAAGAGATTGTTGGTTGAGGCTTTCTCTGTCATGCCAAGGAAAAAAGCACAGCAATAAAGAAGAGACACATTGGAAACCGTGATTTCAACTCTGCCATGACTGTAACAGAACCTTGAAACTTGCTCAAATCCATCTGGTCCACCAGGGAAATCATTGAGCTCGATAATGGAATCCTCAATCTGGGGTTTTCTCTTTTGTTTTCTAATGATCTTCTTCAACCTTCCTGAGAAACCTGACATAACATTCTGGGGGGAAAATCCAAAGAAACATATTCACAAACAGCTGTTCTACTTCTACTTTTATATAAACAGAAAATGAAAGAAATTTACCTCATGAAGAAAGAAACTTTGTTCATTATCAATGATGATTTGAAGATTGATAAACCGAGTCTGAGGCATTGCTTTTGCTATCTTCTTCTTCTTCTTCTTTTCCCCCAGGCTTTAGCTTTGCATTGAATGAATAAAAGAAACCAAAAATAAAAGAAGGGTCTTGTTGGTATGTGAATATGTTTATATGTAAGAGAGAGCAGCCATAGCTTAAAACTCCAAGCAGAAATTATTGAGCCATTTAGTGATTTAGGTATGGATAAAACCAGAAATCTTATGACATATTGCCAAACATGCTCCGCGTTGTGCGCTACCTATGAATATATATATCAATGATCTTGTCCAGCTTATGCATAATCTTGCCAAAAAGAATCCTACTCGACTATTACGTTAAAGACAAAACCTTCAAAACCCTTCATGCACGCATACAATGAATACAACTCCTCTATCCATTTTCCTGCTCCTTTCTATATTTTATATTTAAAAAAGGGTTTTATTTTGATGCAGTAAATTTTTTTTACACATTCCTTTTATAAAATTTAAAATCTAAATCACAAACCCTAGCAACCTAAAACCTAAGCCCTAAATCCTAAACTCTAAATTCTAAATTCTACCCATAAACCTTAAATTATATACCCTACATACTAAACCCCTAAACCCTAACTTAAAACCCTAAACCCTAAAATTAAAGGGCTTGTGTAAACTAAAGTTTACACAAGCTTGTGCATCAAAGTATTTTCCTTTAAAAAATTAGGTTTAAAGTTTAGAATTTGTTTAATGATTTAAATAATTAAATAGATAAAGTTCATAAATAATCACGAATTTTATTAAATTATTTAATTTGGTAACTAAACTTTCAATTACTTTAATTTTACCATTAAACTTTTAATTTTATTTCAAATTGAGCATTGAGCAGTTAACGAATGTTAAAATAATAAAGTGATAGTTAAAAAAATTTGTATAATAATACATTCTGTCCTTCCCATTTGCATATTCAAACAATTTATTCTGATTTAAAATTAATTAATAAATTTAACCTGTTATTTACATATTATTTCAAATTAGCCCAATTATTTAATAATCACCACCACAATCCCTAAGTTTTTCCATGCTTCGCCCCAGCTTATTTTCTATCATTCTTCTCTTGAACCTTGTGAGGCTAATTGTTCGTAACACAATATGGGAAAGATTTAGGGATGGTGGTGATTAGTGGCGGAGACAGGGGACCCATGGGATGATGATGATTAAATAATTGGGCTAATTTGAAATAATAATGGTTAAATTTATTATTTTGTTTCGAATTAGGACTAAATTGTTTTGAATATAGCAATGTAAAAGACTAAATACGTTATTATACAAATTTTCTTAACTGTCACTTCACTATTTTAACATATGTTAAAGGAAACAAAATTAAAAATTTAATGATAAAATTAATTATCAAATTGAATAATTTAACAAAATTAAGTGAACATCTGTAAACTTTACACTAATTAAATATTCATAGAAACAAGTATTTATTGAATTTAAAAATTAAGGAATTTAATAATTTTCTTATATGTATACACAACGATGAATAAGATATCACAAACCCAAAAATTTGCATTTAAATTGTTTTTTAAAATACTCTCCAATCACTAACATCAGTGGATTTTGTTAAATTTGAATGTATGATATTTTTCATAAATAGATCTTGGATCTCATAATCCAAGACTATTTTTCATTATTCAAAAGTAATTTCATGGTATGTTATCATAAATTTTTTTTCTTCATTTTTTGAAAAAAATAATTATATTTTACACAAAAGTGTGAGAAAATAAAATTAAACATACCTTTCGAACACTCGATCCCGAGTTTCGACAATGGTAAAAAGCTACGAGAAAAGCAAGAAAGAAATAGCAATGGTTTCAATTGCAAGGAGATAAAAATCAAGTTAAAACTGCTAAATTTGGAAACCTAAACTCCTATTAGCAGCAAAACTGTGTTATATAGCACCCCATCAAGCTAAACCGAGAAATACTTCGAACTCTAGAGAGTAGTCTTGGCTATCAATCAATTTAAGATGCCGAATCAACTCAAAACGATCCAATCAACTGCCATATTCCATCCCAAAGAGGGCATGTCAGGCACATTATAACAAGACAGATTCTTCCTTTCTCAGTAGAAGTACCTGCTTCGGTCTCGATCTCGGTCCCTGTCCCGACTATAATCTCTATCTCGGTCATAATCATAATCACGGCTCCGATCCTTCACCCTCTCTCTCTCTCTGCTCCGACTACGGCGTCTTTCCCTATCCTCACGGTCTCTATTCTTGCTACTTTCTCTATCATTCCGTTCTCGTTCCCTTCCTCTATCTCTGCTTCTTTCTCTTCCATCCCTGTCAATCACACCTGCCAGTGCCAGATACCCACTTTTATTAGAACATTAAAATACTCATAACATCAAACCACTGCAGCCAAAATAGCAAAATTCCTCGTTTTATTTAAGTTTAAAAAGGTCTAAATGAGCTAAAGACCAAAAATGAATTATATATATATATATATATATATATATTTCAGTTTGTCCGGTTAATTAAATAACCTTGAGATATAAGACAATTATTATCTTAAAACATCGCATCCCCATATGACGTAGTTGCCAACATAATGAACCCAATACCTAGTTCCTCAACCTCCCAGCCAGCACGACCTGAACCTGGTAGCACTCGAGCAGCTTCCACTTGTTGTGTTTTTGCTCGGAACTTTTTCTTGAGATTGCCAAACTCATCATACATCTCACCATCATCCTGAGATAAACACATAAATTACCATTAAACTAACATACATAATGAACTAAGCTTCAAGTAATGATAACGGAGATATATTTTACTTCTTCAGCCTCACGTCGACGACGCCTTGTTTCCTCTATCTCTTCTTCATCAAGTTCTTTGTAACCACCAGCACGTCCTCCTCTGTTAAGAACAGTTTTAAATCAAATGTAAGAAGCATTGCAAAAAGCAATAAAAATCGAAGGAGAAAAGGTGCAAAAGCTCGGTAATGCTGTAGGAAAATGACATAAAGATGGAGTTGAATCAAATGTAAGACAAAACAACTTACTAGTGTTTCACTCTACTTACGAAAAGCATATTAAATGAGTCAAATCAATTAGATGGAGTTGAATCAAACGAAAAGAAAAGAAGGAAATAAATCCAATGCTTTAAGAATAAAATTAGTTAACAAGCTGAAAAATACTGTGAAAGGACATAATAAGAACGCCTATGCAATAACGGCACTTAGTCCAGAACAACAGTAAAGAATCAGGTAAAACTGTTTACAAGGATTAATGCACTGTGTAGAAGAAGGGATGCAAATCAGGTAATAAGAGGGAGCTATTTTCCTTTTCAGTTTGCCTCCAATGAAGTGAATGTTTCAAGTAAATTTAGGAATCTTCTTGCTCCACATCATGATCATAGAAAATGCTGGAACAAACTTTAGAAAGTTGGATACCAGTTGTACTACAAATTATAACAAGTCGAGGCTAGTGTGTGTGCTTTAAATCATGGATAAAATTTGTTAACCATGAAACACAGGAAAACACAAGAGTTATCTTGTGTAATTGAATTTTCTTTTATTTTCCACCTCCTTCCAGTAAAGGAATGTGATATAAGTTTCTTTTGAATAAAGGATCTGTATGCAAAAGTAAATGCATTTGAGAGAAAGCAATGCCTCGCTTTAGCAACTTTACACGAACTGACGAAGGAAGTGATTAAAAAGGGGTCTATCATGCCTGGCTGACAATAGTATTGGCAACAATATCGCTACTGTCAATGAAACATGGTTCTCAGCTTTCTCACTTGAACTCAGAGCAAGACAAAAGATACCGAAGAGAAATCATGTTTGGATAGAAAGAAATGGAGGGAAAAAAGTAGCAATGCCCATCCAAAACCAAAAGCTAAATCAGAGAAAAAAGGAACACTTGTAAGATTAAAGGAAAATGATTTGTTCATGCATGAATTAAAGGTCAAAATCACCTCAAGCATACTCTTATAATAAGAATGAAATGAAGCAAATGATCAAGCTACACAAAAACAACATAGAAAAGCAAATTGACAATACAAAGACGAGAGATCAAATTTTAAATGAAAATATCCACAAGATTTTAATTTGTATCTAATATTAGAATATATCAAATACTTATCATGTACCTTACACCGCCCTCATTGTGACCAGGTTTATTAGTGTTGCAAATATTGCATTTCATTCGCTTAGCCCAGTTGATGTTACCACACCTGTAGACGTTCAAAGAACTGATATAAATAACATTGCACAAAGGATGGCATTGCATATAAATATAAAAACATACCCGCATATCTTAACATTGACAGAGTTGAAGTGTTAAGATGTTTTAAGCACTACAATAACCAACACTAGTGGCTCCTAACCAATTTGCATAGACAACCAAAATATTAAAGACATCAATTTGGCTTTAGCTCAAGTGGCAAGAGAGCGGGCATGTTAGGGTAGATATCTTAGGTTTGAGAAGTAGCACTCTCCTTTGTACCAAATAAAAAGAAAAACAAACAAAAGAATCTAGACTATCCTAAGATAACACAAGGACCAGAAAAGAAGAAAGTATTTCACTCGAGCATTAGAAGTCATACATAGGGCAGGGCCAATCATTTGGGCCAAACAGTCCACCAGTGGCAGCTACTGCTCGGCCATGACCTCCAGAGTCAGGGGCACCACGACCCCTCCCACGACCACCAGCCCCTCCTCCACCACCAGATGCACCTGTAGGTCGAGCAGTTCCACACCGGTTGCACACACCACGGAATGAAAAATTGACATTGGAACAGCTGCAACCAGAAAAATCAGTTTGAAGTATGAACATAACAATCAGAGTTCAAGACAATTGGGGAAAATGTTATAAAAAAGCAAGAAGAAGCTGCTCACCGATATCACATAACAGACCTGGTATTCGGACAGAGCCAGTCTCCCTCCTGTTGCCACGTCTTTCCTGAAGCATCAACCAAACCTCTACCCCTTCCACCACCCCCATCCATGTCCTTAGCTGCATTGTCCTCCAACCCACCACCATCAGCAGCAACAGTTGGAAGATCCACACCAGCATTACTACTCTTACTCTCCGCCATAAAAACACCAATTGTGCTCCCGTGGAAATCCTTGTCATTAAACCATTCAACAGCTGCCAATGCAGCATGTGGATCCTCATAAGTAACCGTAGCATCACCTTTCGGCTCATTTGTCACCTTATCTCGGTATAACCATATCTTAGGTCGACCGGTTCGCTTATCTTTCTATAAGATCAACAAAAACACAACAATAAGCGACAGATAACAGACAAGCTGCATACATTTTGTTTTGCCATCAGAACTTTATATATACCTTTAGCAAGCCAATGGTTCCAAAATATTCGGCTAACATAGTTTCATCGGTTCCCTCGGGTAAATTACACACATAGATGGAACCATTTGTAGGTGCTCCTCTTCCTGAATTGCTTGCCATAGTTTCTTCACACTCATCAAAATCCTTCTACAAAGCTCTAAACAGAATTAAAAGCTTAGCTAAATTTGTAATTAGCGATAAATTTAAAAAGGAAAGGGAAATGATTAATGAATGCTGCAAGATCGCACCTTAAATTCTTTTTTCTTATTTTTTAGGGGAAAAATACTTGAATCTAAATTGATATTTAGAGGAAAAATAAATCAATTAAAATCGCTAAAAGTTAGGGTAATCAGTAAACATAAGATAAAGATCTGAAGCCTAGAAATTAAGGGAAAAGATATATGGTATTCTCACTGGTTGCAGCGGCGCAGGCTGCGGCGGTGTAAATACCGAATGTGTAAATTTGATGAGGGCGGTGGTTTTGACGGCAGCGACACCTGTGGTTTCTTTTCTCTTCTTCGTTACGATACGACTGGTAAATGGATAGGGCTTCCTTTTGTTGTAATAGTCCTGTCGAAAGTGGAGTCTCCCGCTCCGGTGTTGTTATTGATAAAATAAAAAAATAAGTGTCAAAAATTGAATTTTGAAAAATTTAAGTATTGAATTTAAATTATACTAAATCTATTTGGTATTTTATTAAAATAAAATATTAAATATAATAAGGTTATTTATTAAGTATAAAATTTAAATGATGAAATAGTCTAAAATAAAAATAAAACAAAGATATTGAAAATATTCTATATAAAATGAAAAATACATCATTATCTACTTAACATTTTTAACTTTTATCAAAAAATTTAGGGTAAACTACTTCATTACTATCATATTATTGGAAGAGTTGCGATTTTATCACATTACTTTTTTCGAAGCAGTTAAACTACCAAATTATTTAAATGGTATCAATGTGACCACCGGTCGTTAGAGGTTAACGACAGGGTGACGTGGCCAGTTAAAAAAGGTATAATTACATATTTGATCCATGCTATTTACACATCCTTTCAATTTAGTCCTAATTTTAAATTAATAAAATAAATTATTTAATTAGGTTGTGACATTTTTTAATTTCACATATAAAATAATCAAATTATCTTCAAAATTATATATAATTTAAAATACATAATAATTTAATTGAGATTTTTTAATTAAATAAAAAATAATTCTCTGAATATAATTTTATTTATAAATATAATTTAATTGAGATTTTAGATTTACTAAATGAAATTTTATTATAATTTAAAATTTTTAATTTATTATATATAATAAATTAGTTGAAAATTTTAATTAAATTAAATAACATTTCGTTGAATATAATTTTATTTTTAAATATAATTTAATTGAAATTTTGAATTCACTAAATGAATTCTTTTATACTTTAAAATTTTCAATTTATTATATATGATAATTTAATTGAGATTTTTTAATTGAAAAAATAATTCGATGATTTTATATGTGAAATTAAAAAAGTGAATGTAGAAAAGAATAAAACATATATTAAATGTTGTGTTTCATAACACATAGTTGTGCTTGGTGTAGTGGATAAGTTATTGCCATTTACCTTGCAGCGCATAGGTTCAATTCCCCACAAGCGTAGGTTTGGTTAGATATTTGTAGACTAGTGTTTTGATATAATAATTGAAAAATGTTTTGGACTAATTTGAAAAGAATTTAAAACTTGGTTTTAAGTCAAAACAACTTGAATTTATGTTTGAGGTATTTTAAAAGGTTTTTGGCAAGATTTTTCATGCTTTAAAACAACCAAATTTGTGTTTTCAAAGTGTCCGTACCGATACGGTCCAACTCGTATCGATACCTTTTTTGCCCAGTTTGGTCACTGCCAAAACTCGTATCGAAACAAGCCTGGTCGTTTCGATACGGTGAGGGATCGTATCGATACGCCTAGTCAGCGTACCGATCCCATTTTAACAACCCCAACGGTCATATTTACCAACGATCTTTTAAACGTCATATCGTACCGATACGCCCTCAAGTGTATCGATACGCCTAGGCTGGCAAGAGCCCAACAACTAGTTTCTGATGAAGGTCGTACCGATACGGGTCCATGCGTATCGGTACGGAAAGCTGCAGAACATCATTAATGAAGGGAAATAAAGTCCTCAACGGCTCCAATTCATCCCCAACGGCTAGTAACGACTACAAACTCATTAAGGAGTATAAAAAGGACCTCCAAGCATCAAGTAATGGTTAATGCTTCAATTGTCAATCAACAAATGATCAAGAATTGTCTTTGTACTTAAATTGTCATTTCTTTGTATAGACAAATACTA
This sequence comes from Hibiscus tridactylites, assembly GCA_958450335.1. Taxonomy (NCBI): domain Eukaryota; kingdom Viridiplantae; phylum Streptophyta; class Magnoliopsida; order Malvales; family Malvaceae; genus Hibiscus; species Hibiscus tridactylites. The sequence goes on from OY288283.1 coordinate 20,842,637, forward strand.
GTGAACCAAAATTGTTAAATTTGTTCAAGTGTTTTAAGTTTTGGTGAGAGCTAAATAGTGCAAACAAACACCTATTAGAGAGATTTGTGTTTACTAATCTTTTCTCTTGTAAAGAGGGTTTGATCAAGGCTTTGGGTAGAAAGCTTGATCGGTGTATAAGGGTTTCCTCCTAAACCTAGAAAAGAAGACGAATTAATAGTGGATTGATTGGAAATCCTTAGTGGGAAGCTAAGGGAGTGGATGTAGACTTTGGTTAGAAGGTTGAACCACTATAAATCATTGTGTCGCATATCCTTTTAGCTTCCACACCATATACACTCAAATTTTCACTTCTCCACACTTGGCGAGCAAGAACGGTTAAAGGAATCGAGCACCTCAAAACTCAACAATTGGTATCAGAGCTTAGCTCAATCGAAGAGGATTAACATCCTATTGAGAAGATTCGACAAGCTCGATCATCATTTCACACAACCGGCTTAATGGCACAATCCATCGACAAACCGCCCTTCTTTGACGGAACTCACTATGCCCATTGAAAGACAAAGATGAAGTTCTTTATTAAGTCAAGAGACTACAAGCTATATGACATAGTTGAAGATGGTTCGTTCGTGCCTCAACGAAACAAAGCAGAATGAAGTGCCGAAGATCGCAAGGAGATAGAGCTTAATTGCAAAGCCTTACACATCTTCTTTTGTGCATTTGGCCCAACCATCTATGAGAAGATGTCTTCTTGTGAGAGTGCCAAGGAGGTATGAGACAAGCTTGAAGTCACATACGAGGGGACGAATGAAGTAAAGGAGACCAAGATTGGGCTTCTCACCTTAGAGTATGAGAACTTCAAGATAGATCCGGAAGAAGACATCGAGAAGATGTTCGATAGGTTCTCCACTATCACCAATGGTCTCAAAGGCTATGGAGAAGCCATTCCGGAAGAGAAACTTGTCCGAAAGCTCATCTACTCACTTCCCGAGTCATGGGACTCAGAGAGGACCACCATCATCGAAGCCAAGAATTTGAAAACCTTGAAGCTTGATGAACTCATGAGGTCACTCCTTACTCATCAAATAATGAAGAAAAATAAAGAAGATGAGAAGAAGATAGAAGAAATTAGAGCTATGGGGGAGAAGAAGCTCAAAGGACCTGGCATCAACACCAATGGCATTGCTCTTAAATCCTCCACTTGCCACCATAGAGATTCAAGCGAAGAGAAGGATGAAGAAAAAGAGATAGTTCATCTCTTCAAGAAGTGTGCCCCATTCATGAAAAAAGCCTTGAGAGAGCTTGAACGAGAATCCATAAAAAAGAAGAGGGCAAGCACTTCAAGCCATAAGAAGAAGACATATGTGGTTACTTGGAGTGATGAGGACTCCACCGACGATGAACAAGCCAACCTTTGCCTTATGGCCATCGAAGAAGATTCAAGGGTAACTTCTAATTCATCTACTTCATGTTCTTACTCTTTTGATGAACTACAAGATGCCTACGATGATTTGGTTTTAGAGTTTAAAAATCACATTTTGAAAAACAATAAAATGATTTCAAAGTTGAAAATTCAAAATGATTTGATTTCTAAAACCAAACTTGAACTTGAAGCAAAACTCGAAGAGTTTGAACAAAAATGTTTTCATTTACAAAATTTTCTTCAAAAAGTTCAAGAAGAAAAATATTTGATTTCCAAAGAGCTTGAAAAGAAAAATAATTTTGAAAAATCAAACTTTTATGTAAGACAATCCAGTGCCCCTAGATTTGTAAAAGGTAAATGTTTTAGAAGTGTTTGGGTCCCAAAAGGACTAACCACTTCAACTAAAAAGGATGGAATTGAAAAATGGGTTCCTAAGAGGACTAAATTTAGTGCTACTAACGTTTATGGATCCAAAGCAATTTGGATACCAAAAACCACTTGATTGTCTTTTGCTAGGTGTGATGGAGATTGATCAACAAGTCAAACTTTGAGGGGGAGCTCCATGCACACAACGAAGAACACTTGAAGAAGGAAGGCTTCACATCCTCCCTTGGGTTCAAGTGTGGTAATATCTAGTTGTCTTTGTTTTTATTTGTTTATTTTTTCATTTAATTCAACTAGATGATCATATATATTGGACTAACATTCTTATGATGCTTTGAGAAATGGGGAGCCATTTCAAAATAAAAAATTCTTATTTGTCATTTTTGTTACCACTATTGTTATTTTGAACTTAAAAGTGTTTAAATTCTTTTTGATATAACAAAAATGGGAGAAATGTGGTTTGAAAAATTGAATTTTCAAATGAATGAGGGGAGCTTTAATTGAATTTCAAATCTTAATCTCTTATTCACAATTTTAAACTTAAAAGGAGAGAATCCCAAATAATTTTTCAAGTTGGTTTTATTATATAAAAAATGGGGAGATTGTAGGACTAATGTTTTGATATAATAATTGAAAAATGTTTTGGACTAATTTGAAAAGAATTTAAAACTTGGTTATAAGTCCAAACAACTTGAATTTATGTTTGAGGTATTTTAAAATGTTTTTGGCAAGATTTTTTATGCTTTAAAACAGCCAAACTTGTGTTTTCAAAGTGTCTGTACCGATACGGTCCAACTCGTATCGATACCTTTTTTACCTAGTTTGGTCACTGCCAAAACCCGTATCGAAACAGGCCTGGCCATTTCGATACGGTGAGGGATCGTATTGATACGCCTAGTCAGCGTACCGATCCCATTTTAACAACCCTAACGGTCATATTTCCCAACGGTCTTTTAAACGCCATACCGTACCGATACGCCCTCAAGCGTATCGATACGCCTAGGCTGACAAGAGCCCAACGGCTAGTTTCTGATGAAGATTGTACTGATATGGGTCCATGCGTATCGATACGGAAGGCTGCAGAACAGCATTAATGAAGGGAAATAAAGTCCTCAACGGCTCCAATTCATCTCCAACGGTTAGTAACGGCTACAAACTCATTAAAAAGTATAAAAGGGACCTCCAAGCATCATGTAATGGTTAATGCTTCAATTGTCAATCAACAAATGATCAAGAATTGTCTTTGTACTTAAATTGTCATTTCTTTGTATAGACAAACACTAGTGAGCCAAAATTGTTAAATTTGCTCAAGTGTTTTAGGTTTTGGGTGAGAGCTAAATAGTGCAAACAAACACCTATTAGAGGGATTTGTGTTTGCTAATCTTTTCTCTTGTAAAAAGGGTTTGATCAAGGCTTTGGGTAGAAAGCTTGATCGGTGTATAAGGGATTCCTCCTAAACTTAGAAAAGAGGATGAATCAATAGTGGATTGATTGGAAATCCTTAGTGGGAAGCTAAGGTAGTGGATGTAGACCTTGGTTAGAAGGTTGAACCACTATAAATCATTGTGTCACATATCCTTTTAGCTTCCACACCACATTCACCCAAATTTTCACTTCTCCACACTTGGCGAGCAAGAACGGTTGAAGGAATTGAGCACCTCAAAACTCAACAATTTTGTTTTTCTCCTCTAAACAGGTGGTCACCACCTGATTGGAGGAGAGAAATATATTTAATAAATCAAATATAAATAATTAAAGTCCTCAAATAAGGTGGTGACACGTGTTATCACCCAATTAAATAATTATTTTATTTTATTAAATTAAAATTAGGACCAAATTGATAACAAAATTTAAATATAGGAGACTAAATGTGTAATTATACCAATTTTATTTAACATTTCCATCAACTTTTTTTTTATTTTTCTCCTTAAATAGGTGGTGACACGTGTCACCACCTGATTGGAGGAAGAAAATATATTTAATAAATCAAATATAAATAATTAAAGTTCTCAAATAAGGTTTTGACACGTGTCACCACCTAATTAAATAATTAATTTATTTTATTAGATTAAAATTAGGACCAAATTGATAAATTTTTTAAATATAGGGGATTAAATGTGTAATTATACCAATTTTATTTAACATCCTCGCCAACTTTTCTGTTATTTTTAATGGCTGGTGGTCACATTGATACCATTTAAATAGTTTGATGATTTAATTACTTTAAAAAAGTAATGTAGTCAAATCGTAACTTTTCTAATAGTATGGTGGTCAATGAAATAGTTTAACCAAAAATTCATGATGAAGAGTTATAATTTAAAGGGTAAACTATACAGGTGACCACTTAACTATTAGGTTGGTGTTAATTTGACTACTATACTTTCAGTTTTGGTAAATATACTACTTAATTATTTAAATGGTTCCAATGTAGCTACCAACCGTTAAAACATAACGGAATAGCGGATGTGCCTCTGCCGTATGGATTCTTCAAAAGGATAATTGGTTCCTTAAGAAGGCAAGGAATGAAAGAGAAATGTGTGACACCCATCATTGTTTTCTATGCAAACCAAGAAAACACTCAAATTCTGGGAAAACTGAAGACATCGACTCAGACAACAAAGTTTCTGCCATTTTACAAGGGACTATTGAATTACTTCCAGTAGGGCCATTCATGTTGGATTTTACTTTGCATTGCTTTCTAGATCCTTAGAATTTGATGACATACTGGTGAAATTGCAAGACCTTATTGCAACTATGTTAAGTTTTGCCCATGTGGAAGACTTTATCTTCCTACAGATTGGAAGTTGGAACAGAGTCCATTTCATCAAGCAGGGAATTGGCCATTGATATTATGAACAACATTTTCTCAACTTTTGCATCCTTTAACATGGAGACTAACGCATCTCCTTCAGCAAGCAACTCCACACAACCGCTTTGTAGGTGTTGGGTTTTAGACCTTTCCTTTGGAGCAGATTTTTTAAAAAAACAAGGTGTAAAACTAAAACTGATGAATCACCTTTGGCTCAGCGGTTAGGTTCACTCAACTTTGTTGATCCTATCTTAGGTTTGATTCCTCCTCGATCCCAACCTTGGGTTTGATTTTTTTTTTTTAATTTGATGGTGACACGCGTCACTATATGTTTAGATGTTAAATTTATTAAATTAAATTTAATTTAGGACTAAATGTGTAATTATATCAATTCTGTTTTACAACCATGTCAATTATTCTTTTATGTTTTAACGGTTGGTGGATACATTAGAACCATTTAAATAGTTAAATGGTATATTTGTCAAAATTGAAAGTATAGTGGTCAAATTGACACCAACCACATAATTAAGTGGTTATCTGCGTAGTTTACCCTAATTTAAATGACCAAATATGCTAGTAATTATTATTTTTAAAGTTTTTATCACAAATAAGTACTTAAAGTAGATTAAGTTTTTTATTTAGGTATTTGAAGTATTTTTTTCGTCAAAGTATGTATTTAAACTATATCACTTTTTTTCATGTAGGTACTTAAAGTAACTTTTCGCCAAAATAGATATTCAAAGTAGTTTTTTTTTTGTCAAAATAGATACCTAAAGTATTTTTTAGGTAAATTATACCGTTCGTCACTCAACTATCTTTTTACACCTATTTTGGTCACTCAACTTTCAAAACTTCAATTTATTAAATGAATTTTTGGATTGCTCATGTTTTAATCACGCTGAATTATTATTTTTTATTTTGATATGACATAACATTTTTATTATTAAATATAAAAATAAAATAAAAATAAAATCATATTTTTTATTATTAAATTTAAAATAAATAATATTAAATTTTATACCCAAACCAAAAAATTTTCATTTACCGACGAACGGAGGAACTTCTCTAAGATTCGAATGGTGGAAATCTTCATCGGCACGAGGCAAGGAATATACTGAGAAATTAGTTTTATCCGACGACCGAGGAGGGAGTTCAGTGAGAGAAATCAAAAGGTTTTTGGTTGATTTGTTAACTTTAGAACACTTTCCGACAAAATGGAAGTCAGATTCAAATCCAGGTGTCGAGACGAAGCGACTAATAAATTTTGGGACTTAATGACCACCATTTACGGTCGTTAATTACGGTGTCTGATGACGATAAACAGTGGACAGACGTAGTAGAGATAATTGGCGACAAGATTTTGGGTTTAATTTTAGATTTTTTATTTTAATTTTTTTGTATATTTAATAATAATAATAATAATAATAATAATAATAATAATAATAATAATAAATGTCACACCATAAAAAATATTAATAAAATAATTCAGAGCAATTAAACACATAAACAATTCAAAAGTTTGGTTTCTAAATTGAAACTTTTAAAAGTTGAGTGACCAAAATAGGAGTGAGAAGATAATTAAGTGATGAATGATATAATTTATCCTATTTTTTAATCAATGTCACTTGTCAACCTAAAAAATCACGCGGTTCTATCCAGTATTCTCCCACCCTTCCATTTTAAATAAAAAAATAATATTTGTTGAATAAAAGGAAACTGACAGAATTATTGAGAAAAAAACCCGTCTCTTTTTAGGATAGATTAATTACCCTTTATGTCCTGTTGCATTTAAAATATTGTATTTCAGTCTTAATTTTTACTTTTAAGCTTTTGTTTAATTCAATTTAGTCACAAGTATTCCCACAGTTTAGACTTCGAATATAGCAATCTCCTTCCCAGTGTGATGTTTAGTCATTAAATTTTTTTAGTCAAAATTGTCCCCTATTTATTTTTAATTCTTGTAATTTAGTCTAATAATTTTAATATGCTAATTTTTTTTTTTTCATTTTAGTTCCTAAGATTTAATTTTTAGTTGACCCATATTTATTTCCATGGTAAAATTGTGAATCATTGAACTCTCAAATTTCTCCACTTTCAAATTGTCAAATTAGTTCATAATTTTGAATTTGTGATATATTTTATGGTAAAATTCTGAAATTGGTCACTAGACTCTCAAATTTCTCCACTTTCAAAGTGTTAAATTAATCTCTAACTTCGGTTTTAGACTATATTTTATGGTGAAATTGGTCCCTAATTTTGTTTTATGGCTTAGAGTTTAGGCCTTAGTGTTAATGATTTAGTGTTTATGGTGTAATTTAGGATTATTGCTTTATGAGATTAATTTACATGGCTTAAGGTTTATACTTTATAATTTAGTGTTTATTATTAATGGTTTAGGGTTTATGGTATATTTTAGGGTTAATGGTTTATGAGATTAATTTGTATGGTTCAAGGTTTAGGGTTTAGCTTAGTGTATGATATCATTTTTAATTGTTATATAGTCTATTGCCTATAATCTTATATAATATATAATATGCGATGATATTATTATTATTATTATTATATTATTATACTCTATAATATATGCCTATGTGGTCTATAGTCTATATTTATATGTGTAACGTGAATACGTCTCATATGTGTTACATGATTATATTTTTTAGGGGCCATAGCCTATATGTTTATGTTATTAGTTTAGGGCTGAATGATGAAATTTAGGGTTTAAGAGTTTAGTGTTTAATTAATTCTCTACAAACTTGTATTTAATTGAATTGATCTTTATTTATTTTTAAATTGTGTCTTTTGGTCTCATATTTTTAATATGATGACATTTTTGTTCATTTAAGTCCCTAAAAACTTACTTTTAACTGAAATTGACCTATGTTTATTTCTAATTTTTATAATTTAGTCTAATAAAGTAAAGATGGTGTTGTTTTAGTTCATTTTAGTCCATAAAATCATATTTTTATCCAAAATTGAACCATATTTATTTATATTTTTTGTAATTTAGTCCAAACCTTATAGTTTTTGAAATTTATTCCAAACCATATAACTCATAAGTCCCTATAAGAATTCCAAACCTAAAATGGGACTCGATTGAATTAAACTAAAACTTAAAAGTAAAAATTCTGGACTTAAATGAAAAATATCTAAAGTCGGAAGGACAAACACTTAAAATTGGGACCAAAAATTAACACTTTAGCTTATGGTGTAGTGTAGTTTAGAGTTATTGGTTTAAGGTTTTAGGCTTTTAGTTTAGTGTTCAATTAATTTTCTACGATACGTATTTAACTGAAATTAATCTTTTTATATATTTAATTTGTGTAATTTAGTCCAATATTTTTAATTTTTATAATTTATTCTAATAAAGTAAAGATTAAGATGGGACTCAATTTTAATTATAACCTAAACCGAGACTCAATTGAATTAAATTAAAACTTAAAAGTAAAATTTTGGGACTTAAATAAAAACCTTTTAAAATTATATGGACTAAAACGTTAGGTGGGCTTTTTCCCTCCAAATTGGTAATTTTCAAGCCAAAAGTGTAATTTACCCATTTAATTTTAAATTTTAAATTAAATAATTTATTTTTTTGCCGCCCACATTTTGGTTTTTAGATTATAGATTAATTAACCTTTAAGGCCTTATACATTTAAAAGTTTTCTTTTTAGTCCTAATTTAAGTTTTAGTTTATTAAATTTATTATTTAGTTACAATTATTTTTTATTCGACATCACCAAGGGAATAAGGGATATATCGATTCATATTAATCCCTTAAAAAATATTTTTATATAAAATTTACCCACACAATTACCATACTCGGAGTTTATTTGTATTTTGTACGCATAACAATAAGTACTAATTAGTAATTACCTGACTTGAAGCTCAACCGAACCCGATATTACCCGACCTGAATTTATCCGTCAATAATGTGACCTGACCTGAAGTGCATCCGAACATGAATTAACCCGTTAATTAACTGATTTAGACCCGAACCATTTTGGGCTGGATTGAGACTTACCCGACCTGAAATTTACCCGACCTAAATATGAGTCGACCCGAATCCGACCTGATCCGAGTTGAACCGTTAAATTGAGCTGGACACAACCCGTACTCGATTTAACCTGACCTGATATTACCTGACTGAGACCTGTCCGATTACGTGATTTCACATACCTAATATAAACAATGTTAATATATATATATATATATATATATATATATATATATATATATATATATATATAATTTAAGGTCGACACTAGGAGCTCAAGTTCTAGGCACTAGCCAGATGGGAAGTTGTAGCCAGCGTTCAGCTCTAATTATGTTTACCAGCAGCTTTGTCCAACATCGCACTAAGTCGTTCATTCTGCAAAGATTTAGTTTCCTTTACAGTTTACACAACAAAAATATAAGTCGGTCTTTTTATCCATTTCACGGCTGCTACTGAGTAATGTATGTATGTGGACTTTCATGCATACTTTTGCATGTCAGAAGAACGATATAAACAACTCTTTAAGGGTAACTAAAAAAAACCCTATCTTATTAACAAACAGTACAGAAATTGTCTAACATGTTCAACCTTGATGATTTGTCAAATTGTGTTTAGCTGTCTCTTTTCATTATTGATATGCCCATTAGAAATGTGTTGAACTATCTCTTGAAATCGATTATCCAGTTGACCGCGACCATCTTCTTACTCTACAATTCAATGTTCAAATATCTCCTTGCCTTGTTTGCACTAAAACTGATGGTTTGGGATTAGGACTTGGTTATTGTTTTTCACTTTGTAAGATCTCCATTCATGTGGCATGTCTGCCACTACTGCCCATGGAAGATGGTCACAAACACCAATTCACAATTTTACTTTTAGTACACCTTTTACTTCTGCTAATAAGAGTTGTTTTTCTACTGTTGTTAATACTTTAAATGATGTGTCTACTGTTTATGCATTTGATATTTGACATTGTCGTCTTGGTCACCCAAGTAAAGATGTTCTTTGTGCCATTCTTAAGAATTGTAATGTTCTTGTTTCTAAGCCTAATAAATTTCATCTTTGTCGGGCCTGTCAGCTTGGGAAGTTTCATAAACTCCCTTTTACTGCATCTACAACTGTTTATTCACAGCCTTTAGAATTAGTTTATGCATCAAATTCTTTTCGATATTATGTAGCATTCACATATGCACACACTCGTTTTACTTGGCTTTATTTTTTTAAATTCAAGTCTGATGTTAAGGCTGCTTTTGTGCAATTTCTCTCTCAGGCTGAAAGACAGTTAGGAGTCAAGTTAAAAATGCTTCAGTCTGATGGAGGTGGTGAGTTCACAGCTCTTAAGTCTTTCCTTCTTAGTCAAGGTGCTGTTCATAGAGTGTCCTGTCCTCACACGTTAGAGCAGAATGGGCGTGTGGAGCGTAAGCATATGCAAATTGTTGAGGTAGGTCTTTCTTTATTAGCTCAAGCATCCCTTCCTCTTTCCTTGTGGTGTGATGCCTTTGCTACTGTTGTCTTTCTTATTAATAGGCTTCCCTCTGTACCTTTGTCTGGAGAGTCACCTTATGCCAAACTCTTTAATAAGGTTCTTGATTATTCTTTTCTTAGGGTCTTTAGTTGCTTATGTTACCCTTGTCTTAGGCCTTTTAATAAGAATAAAATGCAGTTCAGGTCTACTCCTTGTGTTTTTCTAGGTTATTCACCTTCACACAAAGGGTATAAATGCATAGAGTTGAGTGGTAGGATTTATATTTCCAAACATGTTAGGTTTGATGAAACTGTATTTCCATTCAAAGACAAGTCCTTGGTAGGAAACAAGTTCAAAGTGGAAAGTACTGTGTTGGCATCTTATCCCTCTTTAGTTTGTTCCTTCACCAGTCTTATAGAGTCTGCTGGTACTCAGTCTGATGTGTCTAATGTTCACACTCGTACACATAAACAACTTTCTTTTCCTGTTATGTCTAATATTAATAATAATGCTAGGAGTGCTTCTGCTCATAATTTTTCTTCTACTTCTTCATGTGTTACTACTGTTCCTATTAAGCAGAATAATACTAATACTTATATGCTTACTTCTACTTTGCATACCACTTCTTCTATTCCTCTTACTGCTCCTGCTATACATAATTCCATTACTTCTTCTCCTACTTCTACTAATCAGACAAATATTCATGATATTTCTTCTAATATTAATAATATCCCTACCTCTTCCATTCATAATCCAAATTCTAATAATACTATTAATACTCATAATACTTGTAATACTAATATTACTAATCATACTATTAGAATTACTAATCATACTGATAATAATAATACTAGCCTCAGTCCTAGTCCTACAGGACATTTATCTCCTATACATTCTCCATCTTCACCTGTGCTACATGTTTCACCAGTTCTATCCCCATCATCATTATCTCTTACACATCATCCATCTTCATCCATGCTACATCTTTCACCAGTTCTATCCCCATCATCATTACCACCTTCTTTAGTTCCTTCATCCCCTTCTCTTTCATCTCCTACTTCACCTACCACCTCACCAATTTTGTCTTCACCATCCTCATCACCATTACCATCTTCTCCCACTTCTCTTGCACCCATCACTATTCCCTTTACATTTACTGTTCAAAATACTCATCCCATGGTTACAAAAAGTAAGGCATGTGTCTTCAAGCCCAAGGTGTTTTACACCCAAATTAAGAACACTGCACCTGATGATGTTTTCAAGGCTTTGTCTCATCCTGGCTGGAGAGAGGCAGTGTATGCTGAGTACAATGCTCTCCTGCAGAATGGTACGTGGGATTTGCAGCCCTTACCATCTGATAGGAAGCCAATTGGATGCAAGTGGTTGTTTAGGATCAAGTGGAAGCCTGATAGGTCGGTTGATAGGCTTAAAGCAAGGCCAGTTGCTAAAGTATTTTCTCAGCGTATAAGATGTGATTTTAAGGAAACCTATAGCCATGTTGTCAAAGCATCCACAATAAGAATAGTGTTGGCTACCTCTGTTCTTCAAAATTGGCCTGTTCGACAACTTGACATCAATAATGCTTTCCTCAATGGTCATCTGACTGAGGAAATCTATATGTCACAACCACCAGGGTTCGTTCATACTGGTCCAAATGTGTAGATTGAAGAAAGCCTTGTATGGCCTTAAACAGGCCCCTCGAGCCTGCTTTGACACGTTGAAACGCTTCCTAGTTGCTGATTTGGGTTTTATTTCTTCCAAATCTGATTCTTTTTTGTATATCAAGAATGATCACAATTCCTCCTTACTGTTGATGGTATATGTCGATGACATTATCATTATAGGCAGTAAGCTCTCTGATGTTGATGAAGTGGTGCTCAAGCTTAATGCTACCTTTTCCCTCAAAGATATGGGTGAGCCTAGTTGTTTTTTGGGTATGAAAATCTTGCAGTGTGCTGGAGGAATGCTGCTTAGTCAGAAAAAGTACGTTACTGATTTGCTTAGCAAAGCTGACATGCTTGGATGCACAACCACTCCTACACCCATGACAGTTACTACAAAAGCATGTGTGACTAATGATCAGATGTTTGCAGATGCTCAATTTTATCGAAGCATCATTGGTGGCTTGCAGTATGTCTACTTAACCAGGCCTGATATTGCTTTTGCAGTGAATAGGGCGAGTCAACACATGAATAATCCCTTGGTTGTTCACTGGAAAGCTGTGAAGCGCATCTTGAGATACTTAAGTGGAACGATTTACTATGGGTTGTTTTTTCAACCTACCCAGGAGCTCCAACTTGTCTGTTATGCGGATGCTGATTGGGCCTCCTCTCTTGATGATAGGCGTTCAACCACTGGCTATTGCATTTTCTTTGGGTCTAATCTTGTTGCTTGGTGCTCGAAGAAGTAAGTTGTTGTATCTCGTTCCTCATCTGAAGCAGAATACTGAGTGTGGCAAATTCTGTCTCTGAACTCATTTGGGTTGAACAATTGTTGCATGAAATTGGTGTTCAATGTACTGGTAAACCAGTTGTTTGGTGTGATAATTCTTCCACTGTCTCCATGTCTGCAAATCCAACTCATCATGCACGCATTAAACATGTTGAGATAAACTTACATTTTGTCAGAGAAAAGGTTCTTGCTGGAAGCTTAGTTGTTAATCATCTTCCTTCCTCAGAGCAAATTGTTGATGTTCTTACCAAGGTAATTCCTCCTTCGTTGTTTGGTGCTATGCGGAGCAGGCTCGGAGTCTTGTCTAGAAGAGAAATTCAAGAGAAGGAGAAAGCAAAGAGAATGATAGAGTAATCATATTATAAAGTTGTAAATATAATTACTAGTATATTGGATCAGCCGTGATCTGTTATGGGTTTGTTATGAATCTGTTACACAGTTAGATTTGGGCTACTTCTATAAAAGGCTCAATCTTTTGTAATATGGATAGGCTGATTGTTTACTCTAAATGAAAAATTCTTTTATTCATGTTTTATGTTTTTCACTTTCCCCTTTCTCTCTTTCTGCTTCCTAATATACAATTCTGTAACCCTAAGCTTCGATTTAGCTTTGTTTCATTCTTGTGATTCAATCCTCTTGTTCTTGAGGTTCGTAACATCGTGTTCATGAAAGGCGTTGAATAATTAGCTCGAAATGAATGATCAACTCAAAGTCTATCGACTTTTTGTGCCAAATTCAAACTTAATACGAATTCAAAACTTGAATTAACCCGACCTGAAATGAACCCGACCTGAAATGAACCCGACCTAAAGTCTACCCGAACCCGAATTAACTCGTCAATTAACTGTTTTGACCCGACCTGAAATGAACTCGACCTGAAATGAACCCGACCTGAAATGGACCCGACCTGAAGCTGACTCGCACCAGACTCGAGTCGAGTCAAAACATCAAATCTACTTTAAAAAAATCTATATCCCATTTGACCCGACCTGAAACCCATCTGATTACCTGTTTTTACATCCTTAAAGGGAAGATCCAAATGATTGGCTTCTATCACTTGACAACCTCTTGAAATTTAAATTGAAAACCGCATTCCAATTTCTTTTCTTGCAATTGAAAAGGTTGTTATAGAACTCAAAAATCTTGTGTTTCAAGGATATCGGATCCCCACAAACAGACCTTGAATAACCTTCCTCTTCCCTCTAATCATAACTGCCTTGTGGAAAAAGTCAGTATTATAATCCCCTGAGCACAACCATTTAATCCTGGATTTTTGTTTCCAAACTTCTGAGAGTTTCCCATAGCTCCAACTTAAGGGTCTACAACTCCTTTAGTTGATTCTAATCCAAGCATGAGATGTTACCCGCATCCTCCAGAATATTTATTTATTTTTCTCTAGCTTCGAAGGGCAGACTTTGCGCGTCTTAATTTCATTGTGACATCTGTCTTGTTGAGCCCTTTAGACTTAAGAATATCCTTTATGACATCCTTGTATTGAAGTATAGACTTCAGTCGGTTGCTGGGCCGGTTGTTATTTGTTGAGTTTGTTAAATTGATGGTTAGTTTGTTATTGTAATTAGCTGGGCCCTAACTGATCTAACAGCTAATTGACTCTCTAGTCATTAGCATAATCAGCTGGGCTATATAAACCCTTGTATGGGAACTGACCCAAATCATCTTTGGCCTACATTTAATAAAAAAAAGGAAAATATAATCTCTATTCTTTCTTTCGTCTGTTTCCTTTTCCCCTTTTCAATTAGGGTTCTTTTTCTGTTCTCCGATCACCATCACTCCTTTTTCAAGAAACCACCATACCTCAATATGGTATCAGAGCCACCGATCGCCGGCGTTACCTGTGATATTTGAGCCTAATTGTGTCACCTGTTGATTGTTGTTCAAATCCGTGTGAATTTTTTCCGTTCTTCTTGTCGCGTCTTTCGTTTCTGGTTTTCTGTTCTCGGCAGCAATGGCACCTGAGGTAGTTGAAGAAATTACAAGTGATGTTGATGCTCTTCAAATTGATCAAAGCTCCAGTTCAACGTTTGCGAATAAACAAGTCAGTGTCAAGATGGACGATACTAATTTCCTTCTCTGGAAGCAGCAAGTGGTTCTAATGGTTCGAGGTCAGGAACTTTAGCATTACCTGGATTCAGAGACTCCAATCCCGCCGAAGGTTGTCAAAGATGCAACAGGGAAACTAGTTCTCAATCCAGATTTTCGAAGGTTCAGAAAAGAGGACAATGCCCTAGCCTCTTGGCTTCTGTCCACAGTGAGCCCTACCGTGCTGCCTAGACTCGTTGGAGCTGAGACGTCGTCTGCAATTTGGTCAGTTGTGCTTAATCTCTATTCTAAGTTTTCAACTACCAAGATAATGAATCTGCACTGTCGTTTGCGGGCGTTGAAGAAGGGTTCATTGTCAATCCGAGAGTATACGACACAAATAAAAGAAATCTGTGACTTACTGGTTACGAGTGGGAGTCCAGTTGCAGAGGTAGAGCAAATCGCAACAGTTCTCAACGGCCTTACACCGGAGTTTGATCTGTTCGTTGCTGCCATAACGATGAGCCGGGAGTCCTACACACTAGAGTCAGTCACCTCTGGTCTCATTGATGCTGAGTCAAGATTGTTGGATTCGGTTCGCATTCCTATATGCATCAATTTAACACAAGTTGAGGAAGATAAACCTAGAATGGGCTATGGGTCAGACAGAGATGCATCTAGGGCACAAGTCAATTCGAGGCCACAATAGAGGAATTATCAGTCTGGAGGAAGGTTCAGGGGAGGTAGACCAAGGTTACAATGTCAACTTTGCGGGAAGCTGGGCCATCTCGTTGACAGATGTTGGCATAGATTCGATCAAGGGTTCAAAGGTGTGACCTCGCAACAGTTTAAGGATTCCAGTAACACCACGCAAGCTAATCTGTCTCAATTTGCTGATGCGAATGATGAGATCTGTTACAATCTGTTTGTGGGGTTGGAATCAAACCCCAGTGAGGAGAAAGGTGAAGCTACGAGTGATACTGTGCAAGTGAATTCTCTCATTGCTCGTGGGATCCTCTCGGTGGATGACAAATGGTTTCCAGACTCTGGAGCAACACATCATGTTGCAAGGTCTTCTGCTGGTCTCAAACAGGCATATACAGGGACTGGTAAGGTTTTCTTAGGAGATGGATCCACAATTGATATTTCACATGTTGGTAACTGCTCTATTTCGACTGTTTCTAAACCTTTAGTGCTTGATCAGTTGTTGTGTGTGCCTAAGATTACTCAAAATTTGTTATCTGTGTCTCGATTCACATCTGACAATAATGTTTATTTTGAGTTCCATGCTGACAGGTGCAGTGTTAAGGATGAAGTGACAGGTGAGATCCTTCTCCATGGTACTCTTGAAGATGGTTTATACTGTTTCACTCTTGCTTGTCCTACTCAGCATGACAGTGTATGCAATAATGTGTCTGCCCAATCTTTGCCTGTTGATAATTGTGCTACTGCTACTGTTTCTGAAAATAAGCCTGCTGGTGCCCAATCTTTGCTTGTTGATAATTGTGCTACTGCTACTGTTTCTGAAAATAAGCCTGCTGGTCAATCTTTGTATTGGTTGTGGCATCAACGTTTAGGTCACCCCACACAACATACTGTTAGTATTGCTTTGAATAAGTCTTTCACTGTTGATAAGAAACTTTTGTGTAATGCTTGTCAATTAGGGAAGAGTCATAGACTCCCTTTCACTTTGTCTACCACTGTTTACCATAAACCTTTCGAGCTTGTTGAGGCTGATGTGTGGGGCCCCTCTCCTGTTAAATCATTAGGCTATCAGTATTATGTTTCCTTCATTGATATGTACACGAAAAATTGCTGGTTGTTTTTGTTGAAAGCAAAGTCTGAGGTGTTCAATGCATTTCTTCTGTTTGAAGCTATTGTTGCAAATCAATTTTCTTCTTGTATTACTGCATTGCAAACTGATGGAGGAGGTGAATTTGTTGCTTTATCCTCTGTATTAGCTAAGAAAGGTATCCAACATCGTATTACATGTCCTTATACCTCAGCTCAAAATGGTGCCATTGAACGAAAACATAGACACATAGTTGATACAACCCTTACATTGTTAGCTAATGCTTCTGTCCCTATTCAATAATGGTCCTTTGCTGCTTTGAGTGTTGTTTACCTCATCAATAGAGTACCTAGTGATAGCTTAGGTGGCATGTCTCCTCATGAGAAATTGTATGGCACTAAACCAGATTATTAGTTTCTTAAGGTTTTGGGGTCTCAGTGCTTTCCTTGTCTGCGTGATTACAACAAGCACAAGTTCACATTTCGATCTCAACCTTGTGTGTTCTTAGGATACTCACCTAAGCATCGTGGGTATCATGCATGGCCTCTTCTGGAAGGATTTATGTATCACGACATGTTAGGTTCAATGAAACAATTTTCCCATTTGCCTTAGTCTCCTCTAAGCCTAAATCTAATCAAGATATCTTTTACACTTCTGCTCCTCTTGAAGTTCCTGCACATACTACATCCTCTACAAGTCAGTCAGCAGATTCACCTGTCCATGATTCTCTTAGTTCCACACCTACAGTTTATATTGATGTTGAGCCCCCTGATTGTTCAGCTGCAAACCCTGCTGATCTTGAAGTTCCAGGTTCATCTCCTGTGTCATCTTCAGAGTCTTTGCATTCTGTCCCTAGTGGTGCATCTACTGCACCAGACCCTGCTATCTCTAGTGACACTGCTGAGCCTATAGCTAATGCTGAGTTAGTTGCAAATCCTGCTGATGCTGGAATGAGTAATGAAGTTGATATTCAAAGTCCTCTTACAGTGCCTGAGGAAACATTAGAATCCAGTGGTCTTGGGTCTGAGTCACTGGTTCATACTACTAACCCTGGTTATAGTTCTTCAGCTGGTGACTCTATTCTCTTTAGTAATGATAATGTAGCAGTTCCAACACCTATTTTTGTGCCTGTGCAGTCTACAAACTCTCACAGTATGGTAACACGAAGCAAGGCAGGTATATACAAGCCTAAAGTTTACACTGCTGAACACCATTTTACTCCTGAATCTGTGCATCAAGCACTTGCACATCCCAAGTGGTCTGAAGCTGTGCATTCAGAGTTTAATGCTCTCATTAACAATCAGACGTGGGGGTTGGTGCCTCTTCCTCCAGACAGAAAGCCTATTGGATCTAAGTGGTTGTTTCGTATTAAACTGAACTCAGATGGGACAATCAGCAGGTACAAGGCTCGACTTGTGGCAAAAGGCTATTCTCAGGTTCCAGGATATGATTTTGGTGAGACTTTTAGTCCTGTCATTCGGTTTTTTATAGTTAATATTTTTCTTTCTGTGGCTGTTACTAATGGGTGGGTTGTTCATCAAGTTGATGCGAATAATGCTTTTCTAAAAGGGGAACTCTTAGAGGATGTTTACATGTCACAACCTGCTGGGATTGTTCAAAAAGCTTTAGATGGCTCAGTTCTTGTATGTAAGCTTAAAAAGGCTCTCTATGGCCTTAGACAAGCTCCTCGCAATTGGTTTAGCAAACTTAAAGAGTTCTTATGCTGTCTTGGTTTTCGTTGCTCCAATGCTGATAATTCTTTGTTTATCAAAGCTGAGTCAGTGGTTGTGACCTATATAGCTGTATACGTGGATGACATTTTAATTACTGGTGCTTCTGAAGATTATATTCGACATGTCATACATGAGCTTGATGTTAAGTTCTCACTTAAAGATCTTGGGCTCTTACATTATTTTTTGGAAATTGAGGCCATTACTTGTGCTCGTGGACTTTTTCTCAATCAGAAGAAGTTTATAGAAGAGCTTCTTGCTAAGACTAACTTGAGTAATGCTCGTCCTGTTGATACTCCTATGATTTCTCTGCCTAAGTTGAGTAAGGATGTAGGTACTGAATTTGTTGATACACAGTTGTACAGGAGTACTGTCGGGGCACTTTTGTATGTATGTCATACTCGACCTGATGTGTCATTTGCAGTGAACAAGGTTTCACAGTTCATGCAACACCCAACTGATTTACACTGGGCAGCTGTGAAGAGGATACTGAGATATCTCAAAGGAACTCTTGAGTATGGCATTTGGTTTTCTCCTCAGACTCTACCACCGTGTCCTCAAGTGTTTTCAGATGCTGATTGGGGCAGTGATATTGACGACCGTCGCTCTGTTTCTGGATATTGTGTTCGTTTGGGGCTACATCTGTTGTGTTAGAGTTCAAGGAAACAGCGCTCAGTGTCCCGGTCTACTGCTGAAGCAGAGTACCGTAGCCTTGCTGATGCTACGTGTGAATTGATGTGGGTGTAGGCCATTCTAAATGACATGGGAATTGTCCTTTCTGACACGTCTCAGGTCTGGTGTGATAATACCAACACTGTTGCTATGGCTGCCAACGCAGTTCTACATGCGAAAACTAAGCATGTAGAACTTGATTTACATTTTGTTCGTGAGAAGGTGCTTCGTCAACAACTTCTTGTCAATTATATTCCAGCGAATGATCAGCTTGCAGATGTCTTCACCAAACCTCTTCCTACTGCTCGATATCTTGACCTCAGGAAGCATCTGAATGTTTTGGCTCTTACACAAGTTATGGAGAAGTCAGAAAGTGGGGTGAATATTGAAGTATAGACTTCAGTCAGTTGCTGGGCCGGTTGTTATTTGTTGAGTTTGTTAAATTGATGGTTAGTTTGTTATTGTAATTAGCTGGGCCCTAACTGATCTAACAGCTAATTGACTCTCTAGTCATTAGCATAATTAGCTGGGCTATATAAACCCTTGTATGGGAAATGGCCTAAATCATCTTTGGCCTACATTTAATAAAAAAAGGAAAATATAATCTCTATTCTTTCTTTCGTCTGTTTCCTTTTCCCCTTTTCAATTAGGGTTCTTTTTCTGTTCTCCGATCACCATCACTCCTTTTTCCGGCAACCACCATACCTCAATACCTTGCACCCTTCTTTGTGAAGCCAAGCATTGAGGAACTTGAAAGGTGTCGGACCCACTCTATTTTTTCACTCGATAACATGACTGACACATGATTTGGTTCCACGTTAGAAATGTCGCATCCATAAATACCCGATTCAGATTAACCAGTTACTATATTGAATATAGATAGTTATATAGAAAACTAATTTAAATCCGCAGCACCCCTCTTGGATCTTTTAAGAGCTAACAGCCCCGCATAGGCAAGTACTTATAAAATTCTTTTAGAATATAGTTGTTTATTAATATTATAGTTTATCTAGATTAAATTTTCTTAAATAATATTGTTATTCTCCCTAAGCTGGTGGTTGATTTGTGAATTTCAATGTATGAGCGTTGACATACTTGAATTATATATTGTTGCTACTAAAAATAAGGGTAAACTACATAAATGGCCACCATACTATTGGAAAAGTCGCGATTTGACCACCTTACTTTTTTTTGAAGCAATTAAACCATTATACTATTAAATTGGGTGCAATTTGACCACCAGCCGTTAGAGGTTAACGGAAGGGTGACGTGGCAGTTAAAAAAATATGGGCATAATAACACATTTGGTCCTTATTATTTACACATTCTTTTAATTTAGTCCTAATTTTAATTTAATAAAATAAATTAAGTATTTAATTAGGTGGTGACACGTGTCGCTACCTTATTGAAGGGGTTTAATTATTTATATTTAATTAAATAAATTTACTTTCATCCTCCAATAAGGTGGTGACACATGTCACCGCCTAATTAAAGGATGAAAATGGAGAAAACAATAACACACCCAATGGGAATCGAACCTGTGACTTCCAGGCAAAAAGATAGTAGGCTTACCACCACGCCAAGTGATGTTTTGTGATCTAACTCCTGCAATATAGTATATGTAGTTATTTGTTTTCGAAGGCAACACCCTAACTAGATAGAATCCCAGCATAGTCCCTCACAGACTCAGGCCACAACCAAATCATATGACGAGGGATTCATCATTTGGTCGCCTATATCATGTGTATTGTATCAGAAAATCAAGCATTTGGGATGGACGAAATCTACATATTGGCTGAAACCAATATCTGTTCATCCAATATGTACACGGAATGGCAAACAAAAAGGATTTATTTATTTTTAATGCCAAACGAAACGAAGCTTCGTTGCACCTTTGAATTCGATCAACGTGCGCAGCTCTAAATAGATTGGGTCTCTCTCTTTTCTCATCAAAGCTTTGAACTTGGGGATTTTGCCATGTCTCATCAATTTCATGGTATTTTTCAGATTGTCGATCTTCCTTTTGTTTTGTATATTAACAATGTTGGCGATGATCAAACTCTTGGGCTGTAGACTGTGTAATGTTTAGCTTTGTAGCCTATACAGGATTGTAGAAATTCAATCTGTAAATTGAAAAATCTTGATTTCTGCTTGTCGGATCGGATACAGGACTCGTGTATTTGTATTTTATGAAAACTGAAGCATTCGGCTAATATAGACGAGTATAATTTCGTTTTGTTTCTCTTTTGTGATTGCAAATACCCAGATTTTAGCAAGGTGGCACAGGTTACCAATGGAGGCTAATTGTTAGCTTCCGTGTTCTTTGTATTTCAGTCTTTAGGGTCACATTTTATATAATTGCTGCAATTTTAATACCTGTAAAGAATAGTATTGCGGTGCAGTTATATCACATACTTGTTGCTAGTATCGTTTTGGTTAGTTTTTTTTTTTGTTCAAAGTATCGTTTTGGTTAGTTTGCTTTGTAGATTTCGTCCATCCCAAATGCTTGATTTTCTGATACAATACACATGGTATAGACGACCAAATGATGAATCCCTCGTCATATGATTTGGTTGTGGCCTGAGTCTGTGAGGGACTATGCTGGGATTCTATCTAGTTAGTGTGCTGCCTTCGAAAACAAATAACTACATATACTATATTGCAGGAGTTAGGTCACAAAACATCACTTGGCGTGGTGGTAAGCCTGCTATCCTTCTGCTTAGAAGTCACAGGTTCGATACCTCTTGGGTGTGTTATTGTTTTCTACATTTTCATCCTTTAATTAGGTGATGACACATAATTAAACCCCTCCAATTAAATATAAATAATTAAACCCCTCCAATAAGGTAGCGACACATGTCACCACCTAATTAAATACTTAATTTATTTTATTAAATTAAAATTAGAACTAAATTAAAAGAATGTGTAAATAATAAGGACCAAATGTGTTATTATACCCATATTTTTTAAACTGCCACGTCACCCTTCCGTTAACCTCTAACGGCTGGTGGTCAAATTGCACTCAATTTAATAGTATGATGGTTTAATTGCTTCAAAAAAAAGTAAGGTGGTCAAATTGCTTCAAATCGCGAATATAGATAGTTATATAGAAAACTAATTTAAATCCGCAGCACGCCTCTTGGATCTTTTAAGAGCTAACAGCCCCGCATAGGCAAGTACTTATAAAATTCTTTTAGAATATAGTTGTTTATTAATATTATAGTTTATCTGGATTAAATTTTCTTAAATAATATTGTTATTCTCCCTAATTTGTGAATTTCAATGTATGAGCGTTGACATACTTGAATTATATATTGCTGCTACTAAAAATAATATTGTTATTCTCCCTAAGCTGGTGGTTGATTTGTGAATTTCAATGTATGAGCGTTGACATACTTCAATTATACATTGCTGCTACTAAAAATAACATTTGGTAGTTGATTTGTCAATTTCAATGTATGTATGAGCGTTGACCTTCCTACTCTCTGAATTACAAAACCAGCCTATGCCTCCTCCTCCTCCTCCACTTGCAACCTTGTTCAATTCAGATCAAGCTCGGAGAAAGGAGAAAGGAGAAATGGAGTCGCAGCATTTTGGACATCAACATCCGCTGGTGTTGGATGAAGAGCAGAGCAACCGGAGTGAAGCGGCTCACTGCTCAAGGTGCGGTGAAGTGATGTCAGGCTGTGCCGAGTGCGGGTTTTACCTGCATAAAGAATGCGCTGAGGCACCCTCACAGATTAATCATCCTTTTCACCCTCATCACCCTCTTTGTCTTTTGCCAAATCCATCATATGAGGGAGGAAGCTTTATTTGCAATTTTTGCGGTGAAGCAGGTGAGATGTCCGTTTATCATTGTTCTTGCGGCATAGATTTACACATCAAATGTGCTTTGTTCACATGCAATATTGCTGAAAACGATTTTGGAGATGTTCAAGGTATTGCCACCCAAAATACTAGCAAAGAAGTTGAAACTTCTCTTTGCTGTTGCTGTTGCAAACCCTTGTCTGATTCTGCTTATTATTCTTTGGATCGTGGTTTTAATCTCCATAAGAAATGTGTTGAACTTTCTTTTGAAATCGATTATCCACTCGACCGCAACCATCTTCTTACTCTACAATTCAGTGTTGAAAAATCTCCTTGCATTGTTTGCGCTGACACTGATCTATATGGACTTAGTTATTGTTGTTCACTTTGTAATATCTACTTTCACGTGGCTTGTCTGCCACCATGGCCTATGGAAGATGGTCACAAACACCCATTCACAATTTTTCTAAGACAAATGGCCTTCACTTGTGATGCATGTGGTGTGGAGGGCAACTCTGTTCCCTACGCCTGCTCAACTTGCAACCTCTTGGTCCATCAGAAATGCATTTCATTGCCACCCATCATCAAGTTCATTTGGCATGAACACCCTCTTTTTCACTCCTATTTCATTAGAAGAGATAACCCCGAGTCAAAGAATTGGGATTGTGTAGTTTGCCTTGGTGAGGTGAATACAAAGCATGGAAGTTACTACTGTTCAGAGTGTCACTTTATTAGTCATGTAAATTGTGCTACAAAGGAAGAAAGTTGGTACTACGTAATAGAGTCGGTTGAAAAATTTAATGAGAACCGAGTATTACCCGAGGATTCTTATATTGTGATCGAAAGAAACGAAGGTGAAGAAGCCATTAAGATCAGACATTTCAGTCATGAACATGACTTAATGTTAAGTGACAAGATCTTAGAGGATGATGAGTTTTGTGATGGGTGCACATCACTCATTTTGGATTCATTTTATCATTGTTCGGAATGTAATTTTTTCCTTCACAAGAAATGCGCTGAATTTGGTAAGAAGAAGTATTTTTGGTTTCATACATGCGATGTACCGTTCATCCTTGTTACAGATAACATCTTCAAATGTTCATACTGTGGCCACGTCTGCAATGGCTTTTGCTATGAATGCCAGGAATGTGGGGAGCATATGTGCCTTCAGTGTCCGGTTCCTCTTACTCCCACATGTGAAGGACATGAACATCCTCTGTCTTTTTCATACTCTTGTAAAGAGTTGTGCAGCAGTTGTAGTGAGGAAAAAATAGATGGGACATACACATGCAAGATTTGCAAACTTGCTTTGTGTTTTAACTGTATTAGACAAGCAGGCAAAGTTGGCGACAAATGCGATGAACATCTTTTGGCTCTTACATATCAAGATGATAATACTTATTCAGAAAGTCATTTTTGTGATATTTGTGAAAATGATCGAAACCCAAACCATTGGTTCCATCACTGCACAATTTGTGACACTTCTGTTCATCCTAGTTGTGTTACTGGATTAGGAGAATATGCATACATCAAAGCTGGAAAAATCTACAAAGGAGGAGAGCATCCACACCCTCTCAGATTTGTGAAGAACACGTATTATTATCCGGAATGCTCGCATTGTGATGCTCCTTGTCAACATTTGGCTCTCAAGTGTATCAAACCTGGATGTGGATACATTGCTCACTGGGAATGCATTCGTCCTGATTTGTCAGAACTATAGTTGTTGCTTAGCTATAAAACCATAATAATGCTTGTCTATGGAATATCTTTGTATTCTTATCATTTGTAATGCTTTGTTTGCAGCCAGCTTGTTTTTATTTAAAAGTTTCTCTAGACTCGTGTTTTTATATATATTAAAGATATATAGGTTATTTTATTTCATATCCTTTAAAATATATCAATTTCTAATATATACAACCTCTAGAACCAGTAGAAAAGCGGATGATGTTTATCCTAGGAGACACAGATTCAAATCGCTTTGTCTTCAAAGTGTATACGCATTGCCAATATGTATAAACAGATACTACGTTATAATCACCTTTAGACTATTCAGCAAAATTCTAATAGATGGGATACTAACTCCCTTAAACTCTGATTAAAACATGCCCCTTCAGCTGTAATCTAGAAAAAGTTCATAGCAAGGCTTGCGGACATGATTTAGTTTCCTTTACACAACAGCAGCATAACTCAGTCTCTTTATCCATTTCACATCTGCTAAATATGAGAGAAGTGCAGATCGAGTAATGTATGTATGTGGCATTTCATGCCTACTTTCCCATATGGGAAGAATGGTATATCTTGGAAAGGAAGACCTTTTATGCAAGTGAAATAACTAGAGCCTAGAGGGTATAAACTATAAACAACTCTTCAAGGGGAACTAAAAAAAACTATCTTCTGAATAACAGCAGAGAAATTGTCTAAAACGTTCACGGTTGATGACTTGTCAAATTTTGTATAGTTGTCTGTTTTGGTTATTGATATCCATGGAACATAAACATACTCCAGGTTGAGTCTAATTCGCCTCATTGTTCACTATTTTTCCTTTCTGATAAAACTTGTACAATCCCAGGGGCAGGGGAAGTTGAGTGTAACTGTAAGACAAGCCTCAAAATGGGTGTACTCTCCAGTTTCACATTCATTTGTTTATAACTCAGCAATCAAATGTCTTTAAATTTGTGCATATGAAAAGTAAAGTTGTTTAACTTACCTCTCTCGTCCCAATTTGGGCATAAAAGTTGGTGAGCAGAGTGACCTCTTGGCCTCTCTGACTTGGCAATAAACCACAATAGTGAAAATTTTCAATAAAATATTTGGTTTAAAATTTTCAAAACGTTTTGTGCTTACCGAGAATTTTAAAAGTTAATTTGTATTAATAAAAAATTAAATTATAATAATTAGTACTTCATTTTTTATTTAAACGTTTTCTTTTTTTATCACTGCACAATTTGTGACACTTCTGTTCATCCTAGTTGTGTTACTGGATTAGGAGGATATTGTCACGGACCAATCTTTTTTGTTCGATCACATCGCACCCCATGAGGACGAGAGGGCCGAACCCACCATTGATCGCCCCAACACTAAGCTATCAAGCCACAACGAGAAGGCAACAAGCACACCAAGGGGGCGGAGCCACGCACCCAGGGGTCCAGCGTGTGCACACCACGGGGCGGAACCCGAGGGACCAAGCCAAGTCAAGTCAGCCGGCCACACCCTAGGGCCTGCTCCCGTCGAGCCTGCCGGTCGCACCCTAGGGCTTGCTCCCGTCGAGCCTGCCGGTCGCACCCTAGGGCTTGCTCCCGTCGAGCCTGCCGGTCGCACCCGAGGGCCTGCTCCCATCGAGACAGTCGGCCGCACCCTAGGGCTCGATCTTACCGACCCTGTCGACCGCACCCTAGGGGCGATTCCCGTCGAGCCAGCCGGTCACGCCATAGAGCCGGATCCCGCTGAACCTGTCGGCTGCTTAGGATCCTATCGCCGCACACACAAAGGGGCCACTCCCGTCAGCCAAACCCTAAGGTCCGAGCATGTCGGCCAAACCCTAGGGCCCCATCCCGCCACACACTGAAGGGCCTCGGCCGGCACCGAGGGGGCTGGACAACCGAGTCCAACAGGACCGAGACCACGTGCGCACACCGAGGGGCTAGGCGAACCAGGCCTAGTAACCGGTTCCAGCAGACCGAGGGGTCGGGACGATTGCGCACACAGAGGGCTAGGCGAGCCAGGCCTAGTGACCGAGTCCAGCACACCGAGGGGCCGAGACGATGGGCGCACACCAGGGGACTGGACAACCAGACCTGCTGTCCAAGACCAGAAAACCGAAGGGTCGAGGGCCCGCACCCAGGGTGCACACCGAGGGGTCGAGGGCCCGCACCCATGGTGCACACCGAGGGGTTGGACGGCCATCTCAAGAACTCGAGCCCAAACCGATTCCAAGGGTCCAAGGAGGCTTAGGAGCACGAATCCTTGGAGGTTAAGGAACACAAGTCCTTAGGGAACAATGACTAATAGTTATCCTTATTAGAATAGGATTGAGTAGTAGTTATCCTAGTTAGATTAGGACTTGGGTGAAGGGGGTTATATAAGGAGGCTTACCCCACCTCATTAGTTGTTCATTCGTTTGTTTCTTCAAGGATTTTAAGCCTTGTTGCCTTTGAGCATTAACAATAAAACGTCGGGCATTCGCCCGACACTTTTCCCCAAAACCTTTCTCGGCCATCACCATCTCTTTCTACATTCATTTCCGCACAGACCAAGGCATTCTTGCCTTGATCAGAACTAACCTAGGTGCAGCATCATCTCAAGAGCACCTAGGGCGTCTCAGTCACAAAGTCCAGGGGCGTGACAAGTGGTATCAGAGCAAATGAGTTTGCTCGGGATGACCAAGAAAGACGAAATCGGGGTACCATCAAAGGGCACGGAGGCCCAAGTAACCGACAAAAACGCCGATAAGAAAAGGGTTGCTTCGAAGGATCGGTTGACAACACTTGGGGACAAGACGGAACGACTTGAAACCCAAGCAAGGAAGGCAGAGGAGTCCCTCGATGATGTCGAGGAACGCCTGGAGAAGCTTGAAACCAAATTCGTTCCTCTCAAAGAAGAAGTCACAGAATGAGTTCAGAAACTTCTCGACGAAGCATACGAGAGATTGAACCGACAAGATGTCTCCCTTCAATTTGCGTTAGAGTCAACAAGAGAAGAACTACTAGGGGAAATTAAGAAACTCAATGCCGAATTATCTCTTTACAAGAATGTCGTGCGAACCGGCATAGCAAGCAAAACAGTAGAAGCCAAACCCAGGATCGACGTGCCAAAACCGAAGGAGTTCAAAGGGGCAAGGGACGCCCAAGAAGTGGACAACTTCGTTTGGAGTTTGGAGAATTATTTCCGACTAACCGGCATAGAAGATGAGGACACTAAAGTAAACACCGCTTCCGTTTACTTAGTCGATGCAGCTCTTCTATGGTGGCGACATAGGTGTTACCAATCCAAAGATGGGACGATCCCCACCAAAACATGGAAAGAATTCCAATTCGAGTTAAAGGAGCACTTTTACCCGAAGAACGCTCAAGAAGAAGCCCGAGAAAAGCTTCATCAACTGAGGCACAACGGGTCAATTCGGGAATACGTTAATAAATTCACCGAACTCAGGCTCCAGATCCACGCCATGAGCGAAGCCGATGCCCTCTTTTCTTTTAAAAACGGATTGCAACGTTGGGCGAAAATGGAATTGCACCGAATGGGGATACAAGATCTTTCCAAAGCATTGGACGCGGTCGACTCTCTTGTTGAATTTGAACACAAGAAGCCAGAAAAGCCGAGACAAAAATCGAAATATAGGGACAACGACGAGGAAGATCAGATTAAGCATCCCAAGGAAGAACCGAAGAAGCCATCAAATGATGATTTCAAATTTCGTAAGCCGTGGGTAAAGAACAACAACAATTTTAGTTGTTTCAATTGCGGAGGCGGTCACATGAAAAAAGATTGCCCCGAACTCGGGAAAACAGCAGCCATCCAAGGAGATGATAGTGAGGACGAACATGACCTTGCCAAACTAAGCTCCATTATCAGTTCCGTGGAGACAAGGAAGAGTTCCAAAGACAAGGGTTTAATGTTCGTGGACATCACCTTAGCGGGCCGAAAACTAGGCGCGTTAGTGGACACGGGCGCCTCGGAATTGTTTATGTCAGAGCAGGTTGCTCAAGGACTTGGCCTTCGCGTCGAGAAGGCAAGTGGATCCATTAAAACCGTGAATTGTAAGTCGACTCCTATAGCCGGGGTAGTAAGAGGAGTCAAACTCAGCATCGGCGACTAGTCCAGAAAAGAAAACATCAAGGTAATTCCCCTTGACGACTTCGATGTAGTAATTGGCATAGATTTTCTTGATCGAATCAAGACATTCCCTGTCCCATTTTTCAATTGTTTGTACATACTTGACCCGGCACGCCCATGCATGGTGAAAACAAAGCGACAACCCGAAGTTAGGGTCAAGATGGTGTCGACTATTCAATTGGAAAAAGGACGCGAGAGAATGCCACCACCCTTAGGGACGAGAGCCCATGAGAAGCCAACAACGACCAAATGAGTCTCAATGGAGTCGAGACAAGTTACTTCCAAATCTCGGGAACCCACGTCACCTGAATCACTAAGACATGAGATCGAGCACAAGATTGAGCTTGCGCCAATGACAGGTCCACACGCTCGGGCTCGTTCACACAAGACAAAGAGGCGAGCTAAGAATCGGACAAACAGGGAGCGTCGGAACAAGAACTTCCAAGTAGGAGACTTGGTCCTAGCTAGGTTAACCGGAGTATCACACCATCCAACCACCCAAAGAAGGCTTGTGCGAATGTACGAGGGTCCATTTAAAGTCTCTAAACAAGTAGGAAGGAACACCTACGAATTAGAGCTACCACCGACCATCCGGACACATCAAGAGTTCAGCGTCAATTCACTCAGGCCGTACCGTCAGGGTAAGATGGGTGAAACACAAAGTAAGTCACACCAAGCACTCAGCAGAGGTAAAGGTCTCCTTCGCTGATGAGATTGGAGACATCCAGGCAGAAAGGTTCATTCAACGACGGGGACAACAGCCGAGTCATGAGTACTTTGTCCTATGGAAAGGACTTTCCGACAACAAAGGGAGTTGGGAACTAGCCAAGGCCATGTGGCAGTTCAAGAAGCAAAAGAGTCATTACCATCTTAGCCGAGCGACGAGGGCGTCCGGTGGGGAGAATGTCACAGACCAATCTTTTTCGTCCGATCACATCGCACCCCATGAGGACGAGAGGGTCGAACCCACCATTGATCGCCCCAACACTAAGCTATCAAGCCACAACGAGAAGGCAGCAAGCACACCAAGGGGGCGGAGCCACGCACCTAGGGGTCCAGCGTGTGCACACCATGGGGCGGAACCCGAGGGACCAAGCCAAGTCAAGTCAGCCGGCCACACCCTAGGGCCTGCTCCCGTCGAGCCTGCCGGTCGCACCTTAGGGCCTGCTCCCGTCGAGCCTGCAGGTCGCACCCTAGGGCCCGATCTTACCGACCCTGCCGACCGCACCCTAGGGGCGATTCCCGTCGAGCCAGCCGGTCATGCCCTAGGGCCGGATCCCGCCGAACCTGTCAGCTGCTTAGGATCCTATCGCCGCACACACAAAGGTGCCACGCCCGTCAGCCAAACCCTAAGGTCCGAGCCTGTCGGCCAAACCCTAGGGCCCTATCCCGCCACACACTGAAGGGCCTCGGCCCGGCACCGAGGGGGCTGGACAACCGAGTCCAGCAGGACCGAGACCACGTGCGCACACCGAGGGGCTAGGTGAACCAGGCCTAGTGACCGGGTCCAGCAGACCGAGGGGCCGGGACGATTGCGCACACAGAGGGCTAGGCGAGCCAGGCCTAGTGACCGAGTCCAGCACACCGAGGGGCCGAGACGATGGGCGCACACCAGGGGGCTGGACAACCAGACCTGCTGTCCGAGACCAGCAAACCGAGGGGCCGAAGGCCCGCACCCAGGGTGCACACCGAGGGGCCGAAGGCCCGCACCCAGGGTGCACACCGAGGGGCCGAGGGCCTGCACCCAGGGTGCACACCGAGGGGCTGGACGGCCATCTCAAGAACTCGAGCCCAAACCGATTCCAAGGGTCCAAGGAGGCTTAGGAGCACGAATCCTTGGAGGTTAAGGAACACAAGTCCTTAGGGAACAAGGACTAATAGTTATCCTTATTAGAATAGGATTGAGTAGTAGTTATCCTAGTTAGTTAGGACTTGGGTGAAGGAGGCTTACCCCACCTCATTAGTTGTTCATTTGTTTGTTTCTTCAAGGATTTTAAGCCTTGTTGCCTTTGAGCATTAACAATAAAACGTCAGGCATTCGCCCGACACTTTTCCCCAAAACCTTTCCCGGCCATCACCATCTCTTTCTACATTCGTTTCCGCACGGACCAAGGCATTCTCACCTTGATCGGAAGGCTAGCCTAGGCGCAGCAGCATCTCAAGAGCACCTAGGGCCGCACATCTCAGTCACAAAGTCCAGGGCGTGACAATATGCATACATCAAAGCTGGAAAAATCTACAAAGGAGGAGAGCATCCACACCCTCTCAGATTTGTGAAGATCGCGTATTATTATCCGGAATGCTCGCATTGTGATGCTCCTTGTCAATATTTGGCTCTCGAGTGTATGGAACCTGGATGTGGATGCATTGTTCACTGGGAATGCATTCGTCCTGATTTGTCAGAAGAATAGTTGTTTAGCTATAAAACCATAATAATGCTTGTCTATGTAATATCATTTGTAATGCTTTGTTTGCATTTAAAAGTTTCTCTAGACTCGTGTTTTTATTTTCATCTTATTTGTAATCCTCTGCTTGCTTATTGTTTGTGTAATTAGGGGTTAATGTATACTTCAACGCTGGAAGAATAAGTTGAGCATATGTAAAAAAGAATAAGTTGTCCATATGTAAATGAACTAAAAGTTGAGCATTTTATAATGACATACAATCGTTGGAAGAATAAGTTGTCCATATGTAAATGAACATATCTCTGAAATGGACGTAAAAAAGAAGTCTCTCTCTCTCTCTCTCTCTCTCCATATATATGTATATAGATATCATTTCCAAGCAACTGCATCAATCTCATCTCTAGCTGATTTGTAAAGCTCGAGCCTTTTGGCGATTTGGGTTCTCCTCTCCATCAGTTGGGGGTCCTCATCCAACATCGCACTAAGTCGTTCCTTCTGCATAACCACCACAAAGATTTAGTCGTAATCTAGAATAAAGTTTATCGCAAGGCTTGCGAAGCGGCAACAAGACATGATTTAGTTTCCTTTACACAACAGCAACATAACTCGGTCTCTTTATCCATTTCACATCTGCTATATCTGAGAAAAGTGCAGATGGAGTAATGTATGTACAAAGCATTTCATGCCAACATTACCATATTGGAAGAATGGCATATCTTGGAAAGGAAGACCTTTTATGCAAGTGAAATAACTAGAACCTAGAGGGTATAAAAAACAACTCTTCAAGGGGAACTAAAAAAACCTATCTTATGAATAACAGCAGAGAAATTGTCTGAAATGTACACTGTTGATGACTTGTCAAATTTTGTACAGTTGTCTCTTTTCACTATTGATATGCATGGAACATAAACATACTCAAGGTTGAGTCTAATTCGTCTCATTGTTCAGTATTTTTCCTTTCTGATAAACTTCTACAATCCCAGGGGCAGGGGAAGTTGAGTGTAAGACAAGCCTCTAAAAGGGGTATTCTTCACATTCATTTCTTTATAGCTCACAATCAAATTTCTTTAATTTTATGCATATAAAAAGTGAAGTTGTTTAACTTACCTCTCTCCTCCCAATTTGGGCATAAAAGTTGGTGAGCAGTGACCTCTTGGCCTCTCTGACTTGGCAATAAACCACAGCTTTAGGAATAGTATTCTTCAATGTATCAGAAACCATGGCTATATAAGCACTCACATTTGATCCTGAACCAGCAAACACATATTTTGTCACTGCTTGTTAATCAATCAATATATATAATGTATATATTCTAAAGTTAGTCCTGCAAATAATTAAGGAATTTCCATAATTTCAAGATTAACTTGATTATTAAATATAAATAGAATTCAGATTATTTTGAAAAAGTTCCCTAAATTAAGTGCTGAGAGGATCTTAGAGCACAAATGGATTGTTTGGTTACATAGGTATTGACAAAGAAAAAGCTTAATTATTATATGAGCATTAAAATAGTTTGTCATAACATAAAGAAGTAGTACAAATTTAAACTTAAAATAAGCATTTGAGTGGTTGAAGATTACCAAGGGAAGTTAATTTATTGCTAACTCGTGTGCTAAGACATGTTGAAAAAAACACTCCTATCCTATCAAACAAAGCAAAAGTGCAGTAACATAATCAACAAAGAGAACTTCATACCAATCCTTCTGAGAGAATGATCGTGGAAAAGGTCATCATTTGGGCCAGGTGGGTTTGCATTCTTCTCTGGCTTCCTCTCTGGTTTCCTCTCTGGTTCTGCATGAAGCTTCCGGAAAAAATCAACAGTCAAGTAACTGGACTCCATCTCCACTAACCGTATCACTGTTTTACGGCCTTCTTCACGAAACCTTTCCAATGCTTCATTTGCAGCAGTAGCTATGTCATTTTGAAGTGTTGGGAACCGCTTCAATTCCTGTAGTTGCATCCAATTAGCATATTATCTGAAGACCTATTAGTCGTTCGAACCATTTCATAACTAAAATGTTGTAATATTGGGTCAACTTCTAGGAACCCGCAAAAGTAGCATGTAAGAAAATCCACTAGCGCACATACACTTTCTCTTTTGTCCTTTTCATATTTCTAAGAAATTTTC
This sequence comes from Hibiscus tridactylites, assembly GCA_958450335.1. Classification (NCBI taxonomy): domain Eukaryota; kingdom Viridiplantae; phylum Streptophyta; class Magnoliopsida; order Malvales; family Malvaceae; genus Hibiscus; species Hibiscus tridactylites. The sequence continues at coordinate 20,875,548 of OY288283.1, forward strand.
AATTACAAGTGACAAACCATGAAAAATATTTGTTGAAGCCATATTTCCCCCCAAAGATAATGAAAATGAATGTTACTTACCTCAGTTTCAGCTATTGACTTCCTCACAAGTTCTTTCAAAACAAAATGAACCTGAAGATCAAAGCATACCAGATAAAAGTTTCACTTTTTTTGCAAAATTATATAGGAAGGAATAAATAGAAATTGCAATATAAAAAAAACAAGCTACTAAAAGAAAGAAACGCTCAGATGACCCTTGTATGAGAGTTAGACTTGGGAGAACCAAACATATAAATCTTCTGCAAACAGCCTACACAAAAACTTGTCAAAATCTTCCTGTTGATCTACAGGACAAACCAGCGCCATATTTTGCATGCGTGGTAGCCCAAAAAGTCCAGCAAATCAAGTTTGATCACTCATTTCAAGGAGCTAGACGATTTCAAACATAAAGAGCAGATAACAAAAGTGTATGAAACAAAAACCTGAAATATTTGAATAGCATTAACAATAATCCACCTTCATGGAAAGGATGCTAAAGCAGAAGCCTTCACCAGTCTAACAGATTATTTTCTACTCTTCTTGAAGTTTTCTGCCAGTGGTAGCTTTTCTTTTTCTAATTTCTAATGGTAACAAAATGTCCAAGGCTCCAAGCTATAGGTTCTTCCCCAATTCCTTGCCTAGAAGGAAAACAAGAATAACTAGATTTACCATTGCAGTCTCTTGGTTATTACATACAGCCTTCAAGTATTTCTCACGCCTTTCATGCATCTAGAAACACATATAACTGAACTTCTAGAGAGTCTAATCGACAAACCAGTCCCAAATGTTCAGAATGTTTCCCTCCAAAGGAATCATTCGACTATTTTAGAACTAAATGTACTGACAGATGAACCCAATAAATTACACAAATAAAAGTTAACCAAGCAACAGCAACACTAGTAAAAACATTACAGCACCTACAGTGTGTGTTTGTGTGTGTCTGTACTCAAAGTAAAAGGAAGAACACGGGTAAGAACATTACAGCATCTACAGAGGCTTCAGCTGGCCCCCTGAAATAGGTAATAGAACCATCAATGAGCCTTCTGTATCCTTGTTCTGGAGCAATCAAATGTGGCTGATAGCCATCGGCTTCATTGACAACTTTCTGGACATTTTTTAAGGAAAGATGACGGTCAAAGGGGAGCTTCTTCAAAGCAGCTGGCAATTGGTGGTCAAAAACTCCATAAATCCGATCACCGCCAGGTCGCCTGAAGCAGCAATTTACGGTTTAATTATATAAAATTTTAGGGGACAAATCTAAAATTTTACTACATGAAATAGCATAGCTGACCACATTCATAGAAAACATACTTTACAACTATAAGAAAATAATGTCATAAGACTTATAGAACTTTCTAGAATGTATCCTCATTTTTATGGTTGACTATCTCTAGCACCATATACAAGCCAACCAAACAATACTGACTAGTACGTTTCCTAATTCCTATGAAAGTATAGCTTAAATACTAATTGTAAGAGGTCAGAACGGGAGCTTTATAAGATTGAATAATATGATTCCTTAGTTGCAAGTTTACAGTCACTAGACGCGTATCAATATGTGAACATACTACAAGGAATCAAGTCTCATAACATAAGAAATTGAACTCAGAAAGTAGAAATACTCTAATAAGAATTAAGTGTGTAAGCTGACCAAAAAATTAAATCAAACTGGTATAGAAGCTTCAATGCTCAAAATATTATGCACTTACCCTCCATCCAGGTGCTCCTTGAAAACACGATCAAATGCACGGCAAAGTTCCAAAATCATGTACAACTGGGCCTGCACATAAACTTAATACTATTGTTGAAGTGAACAGTTGAGGAAGTATCCCATTCACAAGTAAAGCAAACTGATTCAGAAAGGTCTAAATTTTTACCCCTCCATCTGCTGCAACAGGCCTGCCAATCCGATCCAACTCTGCATTGAGCTCATCAATTGTCTTATTTATCATAGCAATGATGCTTGGTATGCGCTGCCTGATAACAAGCTCTAAATGCTGAAAAAGAAGAAAATTTAAAAATTAGTGAAAATAATAAATACATATAAGGGACTCAAAGACATACAGTGAGATTCCAAAGCTTCTACCAGTTAGTAATATTAAAATTAATTGAAGCAAACAAAATAGAAAGATGAAAAACACCTGAGACAAAAGTTTTGCAAGATACTCTGATCCCATTCTACTGGCCAAGTGTCCGTAATCAGGGCTTGTTTCAAAATATTCACGTTCTTTCCGACGAGCAACAATCATATCAACATTTTTATTGATGTCAGCTTGAGAACGATTCACGATTCCAACCCAAGGATGTTGTAGCCTATATGCCCTTCCTTCGAGAACCTGAAAGATTTATATCAAATAACTATAACTTTTATGTATGGTTTTAATATCCACATGGGAATTGTTCTAATTGATATGACATTATACATAATGATATATCAATGCCACACAAGAAAGAAAGTATAATAATTTCAAATGAAGCCATTAGGCAATAAAGCAAATTTAAAATAAACCATGGATTGTGACATTGTCATGTAGGGTTCCATGTCAATGAGGATGATTTTGTACAAACTGCTATCTACATATAAAACTTTCAGCATATACTATGCAAGCATTCCGTGACCGAGCAGCAATGCAGTAAGCATGATTAAATACATACTTCTGTAGCATTTGTTCCCTTATCCATCAGATCAAGTTTTGTTAGCACCCCAAAAGTCCTTTCACCTGAACACACAAAATATCATAAAAATGTAAATCTCCTTGCTCGTCAGCAAAATTCCTATCAAATAACAATGCATCAGAATAAGGCAGCATAAAGCTGATGTTCAGAATACCTGATGGATCCACTTCTCTTGCAAGTTTAATGGCATCTGAAGTGGCAATGTCTTGATTGGCAGGAGTAATAGCCAATATGATGCAGTTAGGCTACATAATCAAAAACAAGCTCAGTAAGAAATACAAGAGCTGCAACACTGGGCCAAAAGTAAATTCAGATATTGCTTGTTGAAGACAATGGAGACAGAGCTAAAATCAATTGGTCTCAGGTTGAAGGCATAATATGTTGTCAATTGTTGCATGATTAGTTTAATTTATTTATTCTTTGTTGTTTGTGTTCTAGCATTTGTTACCCAAGTGCTAAGCCCATTTATTTTAGTTGTTTGCATCACATTTAAATGTGGTGGAAGTGTTAATTGTATCACATTCATTAAGTTTGAGATTTACTGCAACCTTATATCTAGGTTGTGCCTCACAACCCATTGCTAATCGGTCTCAGCATGGGTGTTTTACATGGTAGCAAAGCCCAAGGTTTAATTTTTAATGTTATTTCTCGTTTATTGCCCAAATTTCTTGTTCATGTGATGTCAATTTGTTTTAATTGTTAGTATTGATCCTATACATGGGAGGAAGTTTAACTGGTATTTTCCTCCACCGTTGAACTATCTAACTCTTCTCAATAGGTTTTAGGTAGGATAACAAGCCATGTTGTTAGCATCTTGACATCAATTTTGAAGAACTAGCTTTGGTGCCACTAACCAAGAAATCTAAGATTTTAAATAAAATTGGATTTTTTTAAGCGAATTGTAACCTATTTTGAAGATTATCTCTTGGAAAACTTTGACTCTTTGAGTACAATGAATCACGCTTAACTAGAATTCAGCTTCTCTTATATAAGATAAACCTAAATGGAGGAGTTATTAGCAAAGTGACACCTCATGATGCATGAAAGGAAGATTGAAGATATTGAATAAATAGTTGTAGTGTTAATTTTTAAAGTGTTTCATGATTGCACCAGGGGATACGGACATGACAGTGACACTGACCATTTCATTACTGAAAGCTCGTAGTTGCACATATAATGCAGATGCCTGGTCCAGTCTAATCTATTGCATCATTGTGTGTCAGTTCCTAATTAACACATATCAGTTCAGTCTATCCTCAATTAATTGTTTGCAAATTAATTTTACTCCCATCTATCTTTTTATTGTGTTAGACACAACAATTCAACCCACTCCAAATGGGATATATATGAACTACGATGCTTACTGGTTTTCTGGATATATGCTCTTACTTGATTGAGTTCTATTTTTTTATTGCAAGAATAGCTTATGTCTGAGTCATATATATTTTAGCATTGAAAATCGTTTACCAGTCAGCAATGTCAAGTAACTCACCTTTTCAACATAAGAACGGACCATATTTTCAATATCTTCGACTATACTATCCGACTGTCCTTCTGCAAAAGCCACAGTTAAAATCTACATGATTAAGGATTTTGTATCGTACACTTACAAGGGAGATAAAATCCAAATCACTTAAATTTTCAAAATAAAATAAAATATTTATTTTTACCTACAGCAACCTTTGTCAGCCCAGGAAGATCTATAAGTGTCAAGTTGACAACTGCCAAATAAAAGCAAACACATTACAGTCTTATATAAAGAGCATAATTTAATTTGCTCAGTAGAATAATCTGCTTCAAGTACAATGGACTACAGGGTAAGAGTTTACAAATGAAGCACATGTGAGAATTACTAATCCTTCATTCTTAACAATAGTTGCCAGCATCACCTAATAATTATGGTGAGAATACACACACACACACACATATCAATTATCAAAAGAGCGTTCATAAACTTAATATTAGAAAAAGCACCAGAACAGCATGTATCTTTCATTCTCCGTCTTTATTTTTGTCCAATGAATAACTTGCAGATAGTATATAATCAAGATGGAGGCATAAGGGCAGACCATTTGGAGAATATATGCTCAAGTGAATTGGAATATTAGAGATTTGCTTTGTCTTCCCAGTTATTCGATCTGTTTCATCCGAAATCTCCTTACGAACAGCAGCTGCATAAACAGTATTCCTATCGCTTGTTAATAATATAAATCATCTGAATTTTGACACAGAAGAACATGAAAAGTAAACAGTTACTGGGAAAATGGCTGATGGTGAAGCAGCAGTCATATTTAAAGGGAAAAATCATTACAAGGAGAAGAAAAAAAGGAACTGGAAAGGGAAAGCTCAATGTTTGTGAGGAGATGAATAAAACCAATTTAATCTCAAAAGGAATTTTTTCTAGCTTATCCAGTGCAAGTGGAATTCAACATTAGACAGCCACTTGCACAGTTGTTAAGATTAAGAATGCTTGTTGAGTGCATTTGTGCAAGAGATGATGATCAATCTGAGAGTTTTTACCCAAAATAAAGTATTAGAAGTAAAAGCACCCTTTTATGTTCCTGTATACTCTCAAGTCTCATCTAGTACCTATAACCTCTTCAATTCCCAAAAGGAAGAAGAAGAAGAAAATGAAACATAAACAGTAAAATGCCAGAAAATAAGCTAGAAATTGTGAGAACACGAGTAGGTAACAAATTCAAATTTTCAGATAATCGAGCATCCTAATAGAGGTATTACCAAAATCAGTGAATCTCCTCTTAGGAGCATGAAGAAACTCTGCATATTCAGCCCCTGATGCTGTCTTATGAAGCTGCAACACCAATGGCCTCCGTGTAACAATCCCTTAAAACTCAAGAAAAAAACAAAAATTATATTTTGAAAGGAACATGTTCTTCATCAAAACTAATTTCACAAAACATATGGGTATTTGTCTTTTCTTTTTGAGTTTGGGTATATGTCGTTTTAAATCATAATTACAAAGTAAATGAAATCTTTGAATTTAATTTTGGAACAGAGATCGCAGCGAATCATATTCACTATAGTCATATCTAAAACTATGCTCAAATGATTAATTTGGCTAAAATTAGTAAAACTGAATTACTCCATACGTTCATTTCTAATTATATCACCTTTCAATCAGCAAGATCCGACATTTAAGTGTTCTCGTTTCCTATCATTCATTATTATATGAAGATTCCGAGAACAAAAATTGAAAATTTACCAGATCCACGAGGTAAGAAATCCCTCCCAACAATGCTCTCCAAAACCGAAGATTTCCCTGAGCTCTATTTTCCAACGAAAAAAAAAGGTATAAATAAAAAAACAACAATAAAAAAAGAGAGAGAATTAGTAAAGAAATGGATAAAATAGGGATTTGACCTGGCCGCCGACAACAGCAACAGAAGGAAGAGCTTCCCAGAGTGACATTCCCTGACCGCCATGATCGCCGAGGACAGTGCAGGCTCTTTGGATTTTGTTAACGAGACCGATCAAGCTCTCCATTGTCGCCATTCTTTCAACGCGAAAATGGAGGGGTTTTGGATCTGACACGAGAAAGCCGGATCGGAAATGGATCGCTCGGATCAGTTAAAATGGGAACGGAAGTTGGATGCAGAGAGAGCAATAGACAAATAAATAAACAGAGAAAAAGGGTTGACAAATTTTTTTTTTTTTTTGCATGGAACAAACAGTGCCTGTGCTTTACTTAATGTACTAGTTTTTAGTTTTTCCTCTTTGAAATTCAATATTTTCATTAAAAAAAATTCTTAGTGCCGTTGGGCTGACCTACCAACGCCCTTGATTGTGATTTCTTCTCTTATTTTTGTTTTACCTAAATTATATATAATTAGTTCAATATATATATATATAATTTTATGTTAGAAACAGTTTTTGGCTTAACCACATGTATTTGAATTATTGGTCAACATAAAATATCCTCTTAATTTAATTTTTTTTATTTACAATGTTAAAATTTAAATCACTATCTTATTCTACTATATCAACTAGTTGTTAATTATGTTAAATACATTTATGTTACATAAAGTAATTTGTAATTTATAATCATCAATTTTGTCCGGTGTGAATTTGTTTTATTTTTATATAAATAAAAGGCTTTTTGTTATAAGGTGTAGTGGGTTTTTCTTAAATACAATACTATTATAAAGTGATATATATATATATATATATGTGTATTTTTAACCCCTAAATATTTCTTTACTTTGCTACTATATGCTATCATATGTTATTTTTAACATTATTTATTATTAACCATATCATCAGTATTATTATTGCTATCATTTTTATTGTCATTTATATTAGGGTTTACTTATTATTATTATTATTATTATAAGCTAAGAAAAAAAAGAAGTTGATGGTTTAAATAAAATTGCCCATTACCAGCCCAATTAATAAAAGCCCAGTTTAATTAAGTAAAAATTCATTTACAAATAAATAATAATAGCCCCAAATTGGCCCAAGCCCTAAATAAAAAAATCCTAATCGGGTGACTTGTCTCTTGCAGCCGCCACATGTTAGCCGTCAGATTCAGATCTAATCCAACGATCATGATGCGACTAGATGGCCCCTGATGTCGATTCGATCACAGCTGTCGGATCAAGAGCATATCGAATGGCCCTGAACACTCTTAACCGCGGTAACCCTAGCACCCATCTGATGACATCGTGCCGCCCAAATCTGAACCATTAGATCGAGACGTGATCTAACGGCTCGTGTGCAAGAAAGGCTCCACGCGCGACCTCTCCACTCCCAACGCGTCCACGCGCGACGTTTGGAGTCACCCCACGCGCACGTGCGATGCACCCATCTGCCCTTTCGGTTTCTCCCGAAGACTAGTGGCATGTTGCCACGTCCCCGTTCCAGTACGACGACGGCCACGTCTGATGCCAACTCAGCGTCCACGATCGCCCCACATCCCCGCCGTACAAGTCATGCACACAAAAGACAAAGGGTTAGAACCGAAAAAAAGAAAAAAAATGAACGAAATGAAAAAGCAAAAAAACGAAAAAGGCAGAGAGATGACAAGAATCAGAGCAGAGCCGCACATGAATCCGGCCAAGATTGTACGATCCAATGGATAATTTCCATTCCAAAATCCATGTAAACAAATATTGAATATTCGGCTATAAAGCCAAATGTAAACCAATATGTAAAGGAGTTCGTGATTTCCCAAAAAACACGAAGAGCAATACAAGCAAAAACATTCTCAGGTAATCTGAGTCTCAACATTGCATGAATAAAAAAAAGAAAAACAGAAAGCATTTCTTTTTTACCTCTTCGTCTTCTCCCTTCGAAACTGTCTTCACTCTCTCGTCAAGGATAATCCTAGCCCGTATGTGGCCTTGACTGGTGACTCGGTCAAAGGAGATGTAAAGGATCTCATATTCTTCGTTTCGTTTTACGTTTTTTTAGTCTAAAAAATGAGTTTCTGGTTTCTATTTTCCAGAAAACAAAAGGGTTTTGTTTTGGGGCCATCGTCTAGGGTTATTCATTGAAAAAATGGGTTTGTTTTATGGTGTTTGATGTTGCTTAGGGTTTAGGAACTCAGGAGGGGGGTTTTCTGGGTCGTTTCAAGGTCACCGGACGACGAGTAGTGCCGGTCGGCGTTTAAAGGGTCTAGGGCAAAGGTTTTTCTTGGTGTCTAGGGTTTCAGAGAAGGGAAAAGGGGGCTCGTGTTTGATTAGGTTAGGGTTTTATAATGTTTTTAGGTTTTAGATTAGGGGTTAATTCGTGCCTGGTCCCTCCGCGTTGTGTCTTTTACATTTTAGGGGTTTCTGGCTTTTTAAATAGCACCTAAGGTCCCTAGGGTTTGGTTTCCCCTTGCAATCTCACCTCGAGTCTAGTCACCAGTGGCCTATTTGTCCATCCCCTCCCCAGAATTTTGAGTCTGTTTCAATTTAGTCTATTTTACAGTCTTGTGCTTTTTCATGCATATTTTAATTTGGTCACTGTTTTTTTTATTTCTTCAATTGAGTCTTGTATTTGCCTTTATTCTTGTGGTATATATTAAATGTATGCTTTTGTGATTTTAATGTTCTTTGCTTGATTTTTAAATTGTATGATAGTAGGTATGGAATATGTATATTATATGTGATCATGATTTTGTTTTTCTATCAATTGTATGTTGTGGTTTGGGTCTTGCAAGTTTTATAATGTAAAGGTTGCTTGATTTGTGATATGTGATTTAAAGTTTAAAATGAAATATGGATGAATGCGACTTTTAAAATTTGTAATATAATTTAATTTGTTTGTGGTGTTTTCTAATTTGACGTATGATAGCGTTTAAGAGTTCGTTTATGAAAAATGTAATAAAAATGACGACATGTTTAATAAGATACATGTATGTTTCAAGTGGTGTTAATTTGGCTTTGTTAATGAAACTTGTCTTAATATCTTTTAGTTTGAGTTTTTAGGCCTTAGGGCTTTAGGTGACTTAGAATTAGGTTCTTTTGGGCCTTTTTAGCTTAGGTGGGCTTGGGCTAGTTAGGTTAGTTTTTTTAGCTCAGTTTAATCGATTTATTTGTTTCGAATCGTGTGCCCGCCTCATAGGGGCACGGTTCGTACAAATAGGTCGGTTTAGGTTTAGATCTTAAATTAAGTTTAGGGCTCTAATCGGTTTAATTAACTTAAATCCATCATTGTCTTATTAGGGTGGATATTAAGCCCGTTAAATCGGTTTAGCCACTCTCACCCTTTAAGATAAAATTAATATCACTTCTAGACGGGGTAAAACAAGATAATTCATAATTTATTCGAGCCCCTAATTATTTAGGATTTAAATAATTTAGAATTTAATATTAGAATCGTCTAACAAATAATTAGATCACTAATCGAGCTCTCATAATTCGAGCCTTTAAGTTAGGGCCTTGGGTGGGCTTTCGTATGTTTATTTACAAGCTCTTCTATGACACACATTTTATACTTGCCATTCACGAGACCATTATTAATTTAGCATGCTAATTGAATTTAAAGTATACAAAAGGGAGGTATCAATTAACTCTGGTATTCGTGTCAAAGCAGTCCAAGCTTAATGGATGCCGACCGTATATTTAGGTTAATTTTCACCGTCTCTAGGTAAGCTGTAATATAAAAATGGAAATATCATGACACCATCCCTTATTTGCTTGCATCATGCATAAAGGTGACGTACGGGATCCGAACCCTAAATTAACACGACGGTCAGTCTTATATGATGTCGGTTTAGTCTATGGTCCGATGTACCATCATTCTTTTTAATTAAATGCTCAATTAATTCAAAAGTCACGGTTCGATAAAGCCCGCACTATTTAAGTCAAATTTTCACTTAAAACACCTAATTAAATTCGCTTTAGGTTTTAAATAATTTCTATCGATTAAAGGCAACAAGTTGTTTGGTACCGATTTCCTGGTGTGATGGGGTGCTAACTTTTCCCCACACGTAACCAACTCCCGAACCTTTTTTAAATCGAATTTTTGATTTTGTGGTGTCCGACCTACCTTAAAAGCCGGTGGCGACTCTAAAATTTATACTGTTTTTCGAAATTCGAATTTTCCCTTTTTAATAAATCTCTTTAAAAAAACACTTAAAAGTTTTTAGTTTTCAAAAAAAACGTCATTACATAATTAGAATTCAGAATTTTCCTTTTGAGATATGATAGTTTTTAGCTATATAGGTATTAGTTTTTTACTAACTTTAAATAAAAAATTATATTTTTAAATATTTAAAAGTCTTATCAACCATTAGCCGGTCTATCGAATGAGAAATTAAATCTTTCATGTTAGATTGCGGATTCAAATATTGATATTATAGATAAACAATCACCTCATAATAAACTTTTATAATATTATATTTAAATTAATCAGCCAAATAAATTAGATATCAATAATTAGATAATAAATATTAAAAAATCTTTTGTTTAAGTTCCATACATTTGTCAAATCCTTGTGTTGTGTATAATTTGATTAAACAAACATAATATATGCTTTGAAATAATCGTACATAATTTTAGATAAAAGAAATATTTGGTTACTATAGCCACTCCTTTTCTCTCAAATAACCCTAGTCGTACATCGATTATTTTTATTTTTTTTAAAAGTCGATGGTGACACTAGTTTTAATATTGGTTGACGACCGTCGGGATCTATCGTTTCATTTATTTTAGTTTTTTTTAGAAATTATTCTGCTCTTGTTGCACGATTTATTTTACCTTTTTTAGTACGTTTTTCTCATTTTTGTTTTGATTTTCTATTAGGGTTGGATCTAACGACGTCATGATTAATCAAGATGGCGCTCTTTTTATTATGCTGCTATCTCCCTGTCTCTAACCTTCGAACTGAAATTGGATACACAATTACATTCACCGTTCCTTTTTCACGATTGAGTTGTGGTAATGACCTTGTTGTCAACATTCTTCATTGTAATATGCGTTTTTATGTTGTTTCTTGATGGTTTTACTTTTCATCTTCAATCTATGGTGATGTTTGTATATTTATTTTGTTTCGAGTCTTTGGGTTAAATTTTTACCTTTTCCTTGTATGGCTCTCTTATGATCTCGAGACGCTAATTTTATTTACTAAGAATATGTCCAGATTAGGTATTTTGTTTACTAAGTTGTAAACTTTCATTATAATTCCGGATATATTCTCATTCAATAAAATTAGTGGATTCAGTTAAAAAAAATATTATGGTTACTAATTACGACTTTTTAGAGCTTAAATAACTCTTTAATTCAACTATCCATATCAAATATAATAGAAGTATAGTTAAATTTGTTAATCAAACTATTTTTTTCAATACATGCTTCTTTCATGTAAAGATTAACATAAAAAATAATCTAACCATTAATATCTATCTATTGATTCTAATTTAAATTTTTTATCATTGTCCACAATCAAATAGTGTTGCATTACTTAAAAATAGATTTAATGACTAATGCGAACCCAAAAAATTCAAAAAAATCAAAATTAAATTTTTTTAGTATCTATTTATAAATATTTTTAACTCTTTTGACAAAACACACACCTTGCAGACATTGCGATTGAATCGAACCTCCTCAAATGAACATCATTCACTTGTCCACTGAGACCACTTGTTAGATTCAAAACATCAAATACATTAAACATACTATATTAATGGCAACCACATTTAAAAAGTACTATATATGAGTAAATTTTCCAATGTTCGATAACCATATAAATCTCTAACTGTATTTAAAGTCAACCAAAAGTCAAATCCTAGACTTCGACTAATTTGATGTCAAAGAAACAAAACTCCAAGAGATCTACTAATTGACCTATGGTCAAAGATATTCAGATATTCATATTGTATATGTTTGAATTTTAATATTTACCTTGAAAATGCAATATGTATTATATTTTGTCGTTAACCAGACTTAAACCCAAAACTCATGTTGTATGGGTTCAAATTCCTCGCCACATTTATCACTGCTAAATTGATATTTAATTAACAGGAATACGATGGTGGGACTCGTATTCGTCAAGTATTTCGAACCTCTGCCTCCCTTGTATACATCAGTTTTCCCCCAGATTTTAACAACAAAGATTTCAAGGGGGGAACTGATCACTTCTTTCTCTTCTAGAAAATTAAATTTGAGGGCAGTTCTAAGTTTGTTATGCATTTTTCCTATAGCAGTCTGTCTTTTCCGGGTTCGATGTTTGATCACTAAAACTAAGAGTTCAAACACGCACCTAACAAACTCATCATTCTCAGACTTACAAGCAAATTATAGCTATTAATGAGGAAAACACAACCCAACAGCAGAATAGGATTTGATTACAAGAATATCAACAAACTTCATTTCTTTTAAAGAGACAAATCACACTACCTGCACTGCAGATTACAAATCTCAACTGCAAAACACAATAGTAAAAGAAAACCAACTACCTATACAACCAACATAACCACTGGCCACTCCAAAGAAAACCTGACAAAAGGTTAGCCCTAAGCAGAGGAAAATTATAGCACTCTATGTCAGACGGTTGCATACCGATTAGGCAAATTCTTCCTCTGATTTACTCTTCTTTTTTTTCTTTCAGATTTCTTCTCAAATCAATATCAGTGAACGTAGGTTCATCGGCATGCAAGTTATATAATGTTATAATCAATCACCAAAGTAGAGGTAAATATATATATAAAGAAAAATAAAACAAAGGACCCAGGAGACCTATGCAAATTTTGCTCCTTGCCACTGCTGCAACTAAAATTTGTTGTCATTGAGTGCTGCGTGTCAACCCACTTCGAGATACATTTCTGCATAAATTTGAGAACTTCAATGTTCAGAATATACTACCTGTGTAATCAATGGAAGCTAAACTAGCAATGCGAACATCTATCTATTCCAGACCTCTGACTTCAACAAGTCATCCAAAATCAATTTGGCAGCAAATAAAAAGGAATTAACAACTAGATTCATCGGTGGTCTTCAAGTACCGTGTCTAGAAGGGTATGTAACATTCTAAACAGGATTGGAGACCAGCAATCCAACAACTAGATAGAATTATACTTTTTTAAGTATTAATTAGATGTTTTCTTTATAAAGATTATGTGACAAACAATGGAACAGTCGATATAATGGCTTGCAATGCAAACCCTCCTAAAACCTAAAACTGCAGTGAAGACAGAGACAAAGTAATTATCAATCAAATTATACTTTTAACTAGGTTATTCACTTTAGAATAGGGGAGAGCATTATTCGGATATAACTTATAACCACTTAACCAACCCAATCACTTAAGTCCGATTTTGCAGTCAGTTATTAAATTTCATAACCAAACCAACCGACTTAATATATATTCTTATTTTTATTTATTTTAAATATAAAGTATATAATTAAAATAATAAGAGGTAGGATCCTAACCCATATAAATATAAAAACCGACTTCTCGTGTTTTTTGTCCTAACCCATATAATAAATATAATATAATTAAAAAAAAGTTGGTTAACATCCCATTTTAAGTCAGTCCGTTAAGTTAGTTGTTGAAGTTGGTCGGTTGGTTGGTTTGGTCAAGTCAGCTAAGTTAGAAAAGCCGACCGAACCAACCGAAAAAGATCTGATCACTCACTCCTACTTTAGAATGGTTAGTATATTTTCTATTGCCAGGTAGAAGAGTATGATTATAGCTCACATAATTTGCACACACACACTCACTCTCTAATTTTATTGCTCAGATACATTTTTCTTCTTAGGTTCTCAAAGATGCTGACAAAAATAATAGAGAAAAAGACAATTCATCAGGTGACTCCCACGTGAAAAAAAATCCAGACTTTAATATGGAAATGAGTATTGCCGTGAAATCATGGAACTAAAAGATGAGGGTAGTTTTAGCCTTTATGTATCAAAAGATTTTGGAAAAGCTTGGTAAAGTAATAAGGATGCTCCATTTTTCAAAAGGCATTAATTTGATCAGCAAGACGACAGTCTACACTACTACTTCATTGCAGTCCTAAGCAAACACAGGATCCAGACATGGGATAAGAATTCTGACTATTACAAACCTAAGTCATTTAATCACATATAAATTTCACGTTAGCATGACAGTATAAATTAAAACATCACAAAGAACAAAGTTTGAAAATTTAAAGCAAAAAAGAAAATGCAGACATACTAAAGCTAGAACTTGCAGGTTGACACCATGGATGCTTACCACACAAAATAATGGGAAAATGCAATAAAAGTAATATAGGGAAAGAAGAAATATTTAAATATAAACAACTAAGTAAACAATAAAAGCACCTTCCAGTTAGCAGCTGAGCAGCAGATCCCTTAGAGTTAGAGTTACCCAACCGCTTGGCCCTGTTCTCGTGTTCTTTCTCCACACGAATGGCAGCAACCTCTTTCTCCATTGCAGCTACTTCTCTTCTCATCTTTTTAGCCTCGACTTCCATTGCTTTTGTCAAGGTTTCCACCTTCTTAGCAAGCATCTGAAAATACAAGGATTACTTGAGCATATATCCTGAAGGATAAATTCCAATGGTATTGAACTTAAAGAACAAAGCATAAACCTCAATTGCATCATCCTTATCCTTGAGGCTTTGATCTTTCTCGTGACCAGCTTTCCTCAAAGCTATGACCTCTTTCTGCAGCAAGTCGTACAATACTCCTGGGACATTATCCTCTGTGTCCACAGGCTGGAAATCAGTGGGTTTTTCATCATTTGGTGCCTCTCCCTCCTTGGTTCCATCAGAAGGCTGGTTGAATGAACTATTTGAGCCTGCTCCATTTAAAAGTGATTTAGCTCTCTCTAATGATCTTGTGCCTCCATCAAATGACTTGGATGTTCCTTTGGCATGCTTCAAAACTGTACTAGAAGACAATGAGGATCTCAAATGAGAGCTTGGTGATCTCTTGGATAAAAACCCATTGGATGTAAGTTTTGAGAAGTTATCAGCTCCACCCAAAGACTGACGCCTAGAAGGCCCGTTGCTCATGTTTCTTACATCTGATGTACTGCGACTAAGACTGTTAGGAGTTCCTCTCAAGCTTGCTTCAAGAACTTTAAGCCGCAACTGATATTTCTCCTGGAAAATCAAAATAAAAGCCCTTATTTCAAAAGCAGCAGCATCAACATAGAGAACACAATGGTAAGTGTCACAATCAGATTATTACTTTCAATTGTGCTTCAGATTTTGCTGTTCGTTCGGTTATAGCAAGCTTGTCGCGAAGTTGCTGCATTTCTCCCTGTAAGAAATAAATCCATAATGAATAAAAAGAGTTAAAGTTAAGGTCCAATATTAGTACTGAACGAGAGAAACCATCCACAAAAACCTGCAAGAATCTCCGCTCTTCGAGCCATTGTTTTACTGGCATCACTTTGTCATTAGCATCTTTCCACTCATTTGCTACAACCGTGGCCACTCTATTTGCTGTTACTTTTGCGCGTGCCAACTCCCTGTCTAGAGTTTTTCTTTCCTCCTAAGGAACAAAAACAATCATTTACTCAATAAGAGTTCTAAGACTATTTCAACATAAAAGGATATGGAAAACATGGACACTTAAATGCTAGGCTGATTACATTCATCTCCTGAACTTTCCGCTGGTAATCCCTAACTGCATTTGCAGCAGCACCACCAGCAAGAACAGCCTCCTCCAGCTCTCTTACTGTTTGTGTAAGCTTTTCAACCTCTGCAACCTTTTGGCGATGCATTTTGTCCAAAATTTTGTTTTCTTCCTACATAGACAAGTCATAAATATACGACTTTCTTCATCATATAAAATATAGAGTAAGCACAAAATATTTGGCTCGACTCCTAAGTCCTAAATTTGATGCACCTGAAAAAGGAAACACCAAGAACAACTACCATACCTGGCAAATTTCTATTTGCTTCATCAACTCCTGGTTTTTATTCTGGAGATCATCCACCATGGACGCTTTGACCAGTGCAACCTGTACAGTCCTTTCAGCTTCAAGTAAAGCTGCTTCTTTTGATTTAGTTAGACGATCAAGGGCTTTATTGTCCTCTTGAAGCTTTGCAATCTGCAAGGAACGAAAAGAACTAATCAACCAGAGAATAATCAATCACATATAATTTATAAAACATCTCCATTATTTTTGTGAGACAGAAGCAATAGTTCAAAAGTCGCAACAAAACCTCTTGCCGAGCAAGCTTCAGTTCAGCCTCCAAGGGTGCAAGAATTGCTTCAATAGGAGGCATATCATCATCCTTTTGAGCAGCATGAACCCTCCTCAAAGTGGCCTCAGCTGCAAACTGAGCAGCCATCGATGCCTTCTTCTCATCATTTATTTTCTTGATTTCAAGGTTCTGCAAAACATGTTTGTTAACTAATTATAGCAACATAACAACATATGGTAAGCTTAAAAAATTTCCCACCGCATTACCTTGCTTTCCAGAAGAGATTCAGTCAACTTAAGCTTCTCTTCCATCCTCGAGAGCTCATCAGTGAGCTATTGATCAAAAGAGAAACAAAGTCGGTATCCATCTCAATCACAAAATATTATAAGAATGCCAAGTCAGGTAACCAATGTTAATCCACATTTTAGATGTTTCCAACATTGCAAACAGGCATACTTGTATGGTATATTCAATTACTACAAAAATGTTGATAAACAAGAGTCTTCAATGCAAGAGCATTTGCAAGTATGTAGAAAAGCAATAAATTACAGATGAGTTTCCTGAACAAGACAAGGGGATCATACGTAATCCAGAAATAGTAAGAAGATAAAAAGACATTTAACCATCTGAATCTCTAAACAACAAAACAAACCATTCAATCATGAGATTGGGATCGCTAAAACCCATTACAGAATTAAATATAGGAAGTAGAAAACATAAATGGAAGAATAACATTTAATCTAACAGGAAACTATGACATAAGTTCTAGACTACAGGTATGAAAGAAATCTTATGACAACTTTGACAGACCAAATGACACTAACAGACAGGACCAAGGCAACTTAAGAGATGAAAAACATTGAAATTATCTACAATTTTAAAATCAAATCATACATGTAAGGTACTATAAGGCAACCTGATAATGAAGTTGGATAACGCATCATAAAGGATTCATGCTTGTTAGATGAGACAGCCCATCAATGACGTCCTAAAACTACTAAGCAACAAATCGCAATGATGAAACTTCCAACCAACATGACTTTGACAGAACAGTATGTATTTCAGCAAATTACATCCCCAGAGAACAAAGAACTAACTTTCCAATCATCAGATTTTTAACATAGATTTGCTATCACCAACGGAGACACAAGCAGACACAAAAAGTTTACTCACAAAATTTGCAGGATCTACTTTTCTTCAGTAAAATAACAATATGCATTGAAAATCTGAAATATAAACAGTCTCATCCTTTATCATTTTTTATCAGTTATTATCATCTGTGAACCGTGATCTTCCCCCCCCCCCCCCCCAAAAAAAAAAAATATATATATATATATATACATTCATTTATGTGGAGGAAAAATACAATGAGCTAACATACTAAGATTACAAAAAGATCAACAAATTAAGCAATTTTCCAACACTTTCAAAATAAATTACTAATTAAGTTACCACCAATACTAAAGTGTTTCCACCGATCAGTTAAAACTAATTTCTTAAAAAAACAAGATTTTTTTTTTCAAAAAAAAAAAACTATCAACCTCTTCAACAGCCTTTTCTCTAAGCCTTTCAGACATCCTTAACGCCTTAATTTCCGCTTGTGCTTCTCCCAATTCTCTATCTTTATCTGCAACTCAATCAAAAATAATAATATTCAAAACTATAATAAGAAAATAAAAAAACGGTTACTGTTAAGTAAAAAGCAGCTAATTGAGCCGAATCAAGGAGAAAAACAACTAGATCGAGCTACATTCCTCACCTCTAACTTCATTCTCCAACCGATTTAGCTCTACTTTCACCGGATCCGACCCGTGAAGCAACGTAATGAACTCATTATCCGCATCGAAGCTAGGCCTAACAGGCCTCCTCCTCGACGAACCTTTCCCTCCGCTCTCCTTAAACGACGCCGACACCGTCAACGGCGGAGGAGCTCCCGCCGATGTCGACGTCATCCTCATCGGCGACTCACTCCTCGCATTGCTTCCTACCTCCACCTCTTCGCCGGAAATCTCCGACATCTCCGATTCAAACACTCCCTCTCACCGCTCTCACGCCCAAAATGCAACCAAAACCAAAAAAAGAACTATTTCCAAACAGAGAAACTTGCTTCACATCTAAGACTTCAAGTGGATCCAAATGCTAGGGTTTCAAATCAGTTGAAATACAGCTGTTAAACAGATTCTCAGATATAGGAAAAAAGAAGAAGATGGAGAGAAAATAATGTTTAGCTCTTCTTCTTTCTTTATCTCTCTCTCTAGATTGTGGATTTAAATCTGGTAACAGTGACTGACAGAGTGAAGATAGAGAGAGATTAATTAGCAATGTAGATTTAATTAATTGGATTGAATTAATTAATGGTGGATTAATTTAATAAGTGTTTTCAGCAGACAAAAAAGCGCGTAAGCTGGGAGACTGTGTATTATCGGACAGTAAAACTTCAACTTCTAGTCGGGTTTTTTTTCCGGAAAACTACGTATTTAGTATCTAACTATGTCCGTGTTACTATTTTGGTACACCAACTATTAATTTTGGCAAAATGATGTCTAACGTTATGTTTTTGTTCTGTTTTGGTACCTTCGCCGTTTAAAATTAGCGGAAATAGTGAAGTGGCTTGGGTTAATAATAATTGTAGTCTAAAAACTTATACAATCTATTAATTTAGTCTAAAATTCTATAAATTTAAACATTATTTTAATTTTTTTATTAAAATCGTAAATTTTTCACTTTTCTTCTACTTCCAATCGAACATTTTTTGGGTTATGGGTTTAAAAACACACTATGGACGATTGAAACTTTAGGATTTGGGCATAAATGGGGGCTAATGTGAGGTTCATTGGAGGACCCAAACTCCACGATCGAGATACATGCGAGAATACGAGGGGTGGGAAAGGGATGGGACAAAATGATATCGAAGCATTGCAAAATTAAAATGATGTTTTAAATTGATGGATATTGGACTAAAGTGATAATATATAAGTATTTTGGACTAAAAGTGTGATTAAACCAAGCCATGTCGTCATCTTCGTTCATTTTTAACGGTCGGGTACAAAAATAGAACAAAAATATAACGTTATGTGTCATTTTGCTAAAAATAATAGTTGGGGTACCAAAACAGTAAGGCGGACATAGTTGGGTATTAAATATGCAGTTTTTCCTTTTAATTATTCCACGCACAAGCGTTTGTGTTTGTTTTCACAAACACTTTAGTTTTAGGGTTAGAGATTTCATTTATGATATAGTATTTAGTGGTTTTAGTGGACGAGTTTTGAATTTATGGAGTGTGGTTAGAATTTAGAGTTTAATGTTAAATGTTAGGGTTTATAGGTCAAAATCTCTAACCCTAAAACTAATTACATCACCCTTAAAACTAAACCTTAAATTCTGACCTTAAACCATAAATTCTAACCATGAACCCCAATTTCTAAGCCATACGCACTTAAACCTCTAAACCCTAAACCACGTCTCTAAACTGTAAAACTAATCCCTTGTAGAAAATTTTCATTTCCACCACCAGTACATGTGATATTTTCCCTCCTTTTTTACTTTTATGAAAAATAGCTCTTAAATTATGTCTTTTGTTTGCTTTTAGTCTTTAAATTGTTTTTTTTTTGTCAAAACAAATACTTGAAGCATTATTTCTTCTCACTTTAAGTCCTTAAATTATTTTTTAGACAAACTAAATATCTAAACTATGCCATTTTTTTTGCTTTTAGTCCCTAAACTATTTATTAGTTAAAAAATCTTTGTGACGTGTCAACATCTTATTGGCCAAAATAATTTTTTTAACTTAGATAACTACGGGTTTAAATGATTAAAACAATAATTTAAGTACTTATTTTAACAAAAAAATAGTTTAAGTGTTAAAAATAAATAAATAGTATATTTTAGGGGTTAATTTTTCATTTAAGCCTTTTTTGAAAATAGATTTTGATTTTAGGATAGACCGGGGTGCAATGTGCATAGGGATTAGGGGTTAAAACAAAGGTTACGATGCGTAATAGGCATTAGAATTTCTCTTCTTTTGGTGTCTCTATTTATGCTCTGTACTAAAAGTTGGGGTTTATGGTTTAAGGTTCTGATTTATAGAGTTTTGGGTAGAATGTATTTGTTGAGTGGATCGAAAGATCGATATTTACCAAGAGGGGGGGTGAATTAGAAATTTAAAGGATTGTAGTGGAAATTGGCAAATTAAAAATGATGAACAAGGGATTTAGAGTGGTTCAAGTTCCAAATGAACTCTACATCCACTACCTTAGTCTCACTAAGGATTTGCAACAATTTCACTAAATTGATCTTCCCCTTTTCTAGGACAAGGAGGCAACCCTTTACAATTTCGGTTGATTTTTCTACCCAAAAATCAACCCAACCCTCACACAAGAGAACAAAGAAATTTGTAGGCTAATAAGGTATCTCTCAATACAAATGATAGCCCCAATACAAGCACACAACCCAATTTTACAAAGTATGAATGAAGAACACAAATTGGGATTTCTAGACAAATATGAAATTTGGCACAATTGCTTGGATTTGATGAATAAGTGTTTGCTTGAAGTTCAATAGTTGTTGCTGTAGCTTTTTGATGTGTCTTTTATACCTTCTCATTGATTTCTAGCTGTTTGGGTGGTTGGGAACATAAATGGAGCCGTTGGAACCCTCTCTTACCACCATAAATGCACTTCTGCAGCTACCGGTATCGGTACGCGGGAATGGGTATCGGTACATGTCTCAAAAAAGAAAGAGCCGTTGTGCACATTTAATACAGGGGTATCGATACGCGTGTAAGCGTATCGGTACGGGGTATCGAAACGGCAAGGGCCGTATCGATACTATTTTCTGAACTTAGCTCACTGTCCAACTCCGTATCGGTACGGAAGTTATGCGTATCGATACGGGTCAACAAACTTTTAAAGTTTGGTTACCAACCAACTGACACCAACGGTTATATTTTTTAAACAGACTTATATTAAAAAATTACAATGCCCGTATCGATACGATGGTTAGCCGTATCGGTACCGTATTCAAACTCTTTGAATTTTAACCTAGGGCTGTATCGATACGAGGGTTTGGGGTATCGATACAGGTTCCGGCAGTGACCAAGTTTTGTAAAATGGTATCGATACGCTGGGTGCTGTATCGATACGCCTGGACGTTTTTGGATGGTTTTGCCTTGGAACACTTAGAAAATATTTTGAGTTTGAGTTTTATAAATCAGTTTCAAAGTGTTGGTGTTTTAAAAACTTATTAAGGGATTTAAAAACTAATTTTAAGTTTTACAAAATAATCCTCAATGATTTAATTATATCAAAATCAAACATAGGTTTTACAATCTCCCCCTTTTTGATATAACAAAACTAAAACTTAAATTTTTTGAAAAATCTTCATAAAGAACTCCCCCTTAATATAAGCTTGGTAACCTTTGAATTTAAATCAAAATATTTTAAAGTGTGAGCTAGTTTCTTCTCCCCCTTTTTGTTAGATCAAAAAATCTTTGAGACAATTAAGTGCATAAAGAAATCAAGGTATAATAAGCAACATAGATATTATTCATTAAAGCAACATACTTAAAATCCAAACAAAGACAAAATAAAAATCAAAGCATAGGTTTTAATCCTAAGACAAACTTAATCCTAAAAACATAAAGCATAGGTGCATAATCATATAAAATCCTAAATGATATGCATGACAAACAAGAGAAAAACGTCTAAACATCGTCTTCGTCGTCTTCATCCTCTTCATCATCATCTCCCAAAGGCTCATTTGTGCGCATACTATTACGCCACTCATCATGGAAAGCGGCAATGGAGATATTTAAGGAATTATGCCCACTTTCAAGAGATGTGAGGCGATTCTCAAAACCTGTCATCCTCGTGTCAAAAGTAGTTTCCATGGATGTGAGACGAGTATTCATGTCCGTACGTAACCCGGTGAATTGCTCATTGAGATAGGTCATGAGAGCATCCATATTGGGTTGTTGGACTTGAGGAGCTTGAGGAGCTTGAGGAGCTTGAGGAGCTTGAGCCGCTTCATGCATTGCGGCGACTTCCGGTGGTAACTCGGCAAGACGTATCCATTCACCATTAATATAAGAGAATTTTGCCCGAGCAAGGGAGTGCTCATCAATAGGATCGGTGAGAGGAGTTGCAATGTCATAAGAGCAATCAATTTCCTTTTTAGTAAAGAAATAGCTCAAAGCCGTACCGTATGTGAAGGAGGTGACATGAGGAGTGTTACGATTCTGAACGAGGTAGACTATCTCCGCAAACATAAGACGAGCTAGATTTGGTCGCTTGGCTTCACGGAAACACCGAATCCAAAAATCATCCACTTGACGGATGGTGGAATATTTTCCTCCGGAAGGTCGAAACCACCACGATACCATCAAATGTAGAATTCGGTCATGAGCATTAAGGGCGGTGACGGATCCACTAAGAACATGCCCTCCACGGTGCTCATCATCGAGGCCTTCATCTTCCAACTTAAAGACCTCACAAATAGACTCGACATCAAGAGTTATTTTCTTTCCCATAAGATAGGAATTAATTGCAACAACTTCCCCATTTCGACTAACACATCTTGCATTAGCATAGAAAATCAAAACCAAGAGACGATAGTAAAAACCGGGAATAGAGAGAAAGTGCATGAAATTCCAACGATGAAGCAAAGGGAGGTATTCAAACTTGAAACGCTCCGAATTGAGAAAGGGGATGGATATTACCCTTTCGGCACGGATCTTGTAATTCTCATATTGACGAAAGTGATTGACACCCGAATTACCTCCAAAGGATTGCTCATAGATTGTCGAGTAGTTAGGACGAGCAATCTCTCCAAGGTTGGAGGATTCACCGGCTTGATTAGCCCTTTGTCGCTTCCTCGATGGCTCTTTTGGTGCCATGATCTAAAAAAAATTTAGCAAGGGAGATTTCTTCAATTTAAGTAAAAATCAAGGTAAAAGAAAATTTTAAGGAGAAAATTTTGAAAAGAAATTTTTTAAAAAAAAATGAACAAAAACAAAGTTAAAAACAATCAAAACAGAGAAAATAAAAGAAAGGTGATTACCTTGATAGAAACTTGAAGAATTGAAGAGAACTTGCACAAAGATGAGAAAGAGAGCACAAAGCCTTGCTTGATTTGAAAACTCTTTTAGGTTTGAGTTGAGGTGTGAAAAATATGAAGGAGGAAGTGCCTTTTTATAGGCAAAAACGGTTAGGGTTAATTAGGTTTTGAAGAGATTGAATTTAGGTAAAAGTTGAAAACATTAAAAGCTTATTTATTGCCATCAGCGCAGTCGAGTATCGATACGCCCGATGGGGTATCGATACGGGGATAAAGATGTCTTTTTGCAAATATGACCGTTTGAACAGTCGTATCGAAACGGATGGGTCCGTATCGAAACGACCCGTATCGATACGGGATTAATCGTATCGATACGCGTGAAGCGTAAAGAATTCTGGGAAACGAAATGAAGAACAGGTATCGATACGCTTATAACAGTATCGATACTGCATGCCCAGAAATGCATTTTTGGTTCAAAGAACAACCAAAGGCTCGAACCTAATCTCTCCTATGAGTATGCAAATGATGTATGAGCAGTTCTAAGCATATTTTAACAGAATCACACTCCCCCTAACTATAGGCATGGAAGAAATTGAGAGTCTAAGCATACAAACATGGCATTTCACAAGATCAAGCAAGTTTAAGCACAAAAGAGGTCCAAAAAGGTCAAGATAGGCTAGCTAGACCTAATTCTCTCCTAAGGGACCAAAAGCGCTCTTTGTCTAAGGGTTTTGTAAAAATGTCCGCTAATTGATTCAAGGTGTCTACATACTCTATAACCACATCTTCCTTAAGGACATGATCTCTAATGAAATGATGCATTATTTCTATGTGTTTGGTTCTAGAGTGTTGGATGGGATTTTTAGTTAAGCATATTGCACTAGTGTTGTCACATTTTAGGGGTATGGTTCCAACTTTAATTCCATAATCTAAGAGTTGTTGCTTCATCCAAAGGACTTGAGCACAACAACTCCCTAAGGATATGTACTCGGCTTCGGTGGTAGATAAGGCTACACTATTTTGTTTCTTAGAGAACCAAGATATGAGCATACTACCTAAGAATTGGCAAGTTCCCGAAGTACTTTTCCTATCAATTTTGCAACCCCCATAATCCGCATCCGAGTAAGCATGTAGGTTGAAGGTAGAGTCTCTAGGATACCAAAGGCCTAAACAAGGAGTGTCTCTAAGGTATCTAAAGATTCTCTTAACGGCTATAAGGTGAGACTCTCTAGGACTAGCTTGAAACCTAGCACACAAGCAAACACTAAACAAGATATCCGGTCTACTTGCGGTAAGGTAAAGCAAAGATCCAATCATAGAACGATAAAGCTTAGAGTCAACACACTTACCTCCTTCATCTTTGTCAAGCTTTGTAGATGAGCTCATAGGAGTGGCTTGAGGCTTTGCATTCTCCAAGCCAAACTTCTTGAGCATATCCTTTATGTATTTTGCTTGGTTGATGAAGGTGCCATCCTTCTTTTGCTTGATTTGGAGTCCCAAAAAGAATGAGAGCTCCCCCATCATGCTCATCTCAAATTCACCTTGCATTAACTTAGCAAACTCTTGACAATGACATTCATTAGTAGAACCAAAAATAATATCATCAACATAAATTTGAACTACTAAGATGTCATTTTTATACATTTTTATGAAAAGTGTAGTGTCCACCTTACCTTTTTCAAATCCTTTTTCAATCAAAAAATTTGAAAGCCTTTCATACCAAGCTCTAGGAGCTTGTTTTAAACCATAAAGAGCTTTGGTAAGTTTGAAAACATGATTTGGAAATTTTGAATCTTCAAAACCCGGTGGTTGTTCCACATACACTTCTTCATTTATAAAACCATTTAAAAATGCGCTTTTAACATCCATTTGAAAAAGCTTGAAATTATGATAACATGCATATGCAAGCAACATCCTAATGGCTTCCATTCTAGCTACGGGTGCATAGGTTTCATCAAAATCTATTCCCTCTTCTTGAGTGTAACCTTGTGCTACAAGTCTAGCTTTATTTCTCACAATGTTACCACTCTCATCTAGTTTGTTCCTAAAGACCCATTTAGTTCCTATTGTAGATTGATTACTAGGCCTATCAACTAATGTCCATACATTACTTCTCTCAAATTGATTTAACTCTTCTTGCATAGCCATGATCCAAAAGTCATCTTTCAATGCTTCTTTTATATTTTTAGGCTCTATGCATGAGATAAATGCAACATGGTTCATTAATCTAAGAGAAGAACGAGTGGTTACCCCCTTGGATGGATCACCCAAGATTTCACCATCTTTGACATAGTTCAACTCCCTTGGGTAGCTCACTTCCTTTTCCTCAATAGCCAAGTCCTTCAAGGCTTCAAGAGGTGGTTCTTGTGTGTCTTCTACTTTTGTTTGAATCTCATCCTCCTTTGAAGTTTGACCTCCATCAAAGGCATTTATGATTCCTACATCATCATCATCACAAGAATCCTTCCTAGGAAGGAGGTTATCATCGAATACAACATGAATAGATTCTTCTACTACTAAAGTTCTTTTGTTAAATACTCGATAGGCTTTAGAGGTTAAAGAGTAACCTATAAAAATGGCTTCATCACTTTTTGCATCAAATTTACCTAAGTTGTCTTTTCCATTATTTAAAACAAAACACTTGCACCCAAAAGGGTGAAAATAGCTAATGTTAGGCTTTTTAGATTTTAAAATCTCATAAGGTGTTTTCTTTAAAATTGACCTAATCATTACTCGATTTACAATATAACAAGCGGTGTTTGTGGCTTCCGCCCAAAAATATTTAGGTAAATTGTTTTCACAAAGCATAGTTCTAGCCATTTCTTGTAAAGTTCTATTTTTCCTCTCAACTACCCCATTTTGTTGAGGAGTTCGAGGAGCCGAAAAATTATGGCTAATACCATTATCATTCAAAAATTCTTCAAACCCTAAATTTTGAAACTCGGTTCCATGATCACTTCTAATGTGTGAAATTCTAAGTTCAAGATCATTTTGGGTTAATTTTGAAAATGTGATGAATTTTTCCAAAGCCTCATCTTTAGTACTTAAAAAGAGAACCCAAGTAAATCTAGAAAAATCATCAACTAACACAAATGCATAAGATTTACCACCCAAGCTCATAGTCCTAATTGGCCCAAATAAATCCATGTGAATTAATTGTAAGCATCTACTAGTAGAAACATCATTAATGGACTTAAAGGAAGACTTATGTTGTTTACCCTTTGAGCATGCATCACAAATTTTATCATTTGAAAATTTTATTTTGGACAAACCTCTAACTAGATTTAGAGAGACTAGTTTTTCCAAAACACTAATGCTAGCATGTCCTAGCTTCCTATGCCACAACCATGCATCATTTTCATTTTGAGCAACTAAGCATGCATGAGATGTATGAATGTCATCTAAATGCACCATGTATATGTTTCCTATGCGATGACCTATGAGCATAATATTATTAGATTTAATGTCTACAATTTTGCAACCATTTTTATCAAATAAAACATTAAATCCTTTATCACATAATTGACTTATGCTCAATAAATTATGTTTAAGACCATCGACATATAAGACATTTTCAATAAGAATGGTAGAGTGATTACCTATAGAGCCAATACCTTTAATGTGGCCTTTGGAGTTGTCACCAAATGTTACTACTCCTCCACTTTTTGGCTTTAGATCCATGAATCGACTCTTGTCTCCGGTCATGTGTCTCGAGCATCCACTATCAAGGTACCATGAGTTTTGACTTTGTGCTTTGGCATTGAAGCAATGCTCCCCCTACAAACAAAGATATTAAACCTTGGTTTTTGGTACCCAAATCATTTTGGGTCCATGAGTGTTAGCTCCCAAAACCTTGGTTCCCTTAGGAATCCAAGATGACATAGCAATAATATTATTAGATTTTACAAGTTCTTTAGGAACCCATACACTTCTAATTCTTTTAGTTCTACTATGTCTAGGGTAGCTACCTTGTTTGTAGTAGTTAGTCTTTTTCCTAGGTTGGTGTGTTCTAGATGATTCTCCTACTTCATGCTTGGCACTACCAACATTTTTTAAAGACTTTTTGAGCTCATTTAGCTCACCCAACACCTTTTGGTGTTCACTATTACATTGAGATAAGAGATTATTAAGATCAACATTTTCATCTTGAAAGAATTTAAGTTCATCTTTTAATCCTAAAATCTTTTTCTCAAATTTAGAATTAGCTTGAGTAAGTGAGTCATTTTTCTCATTTAGTTCTTGAATAATCTTTTTATTCCTAATGACCGACTCCTTATACTTCTCAACTAATTCATCATATACCTCTTGTAACTCATCATATGCATTATTTAACTCTTCATATGAAAAATCTAAAGTAGATGAGTTAGAGGTTACCAAGGAGGAATCTTCCTCAAGTGCCATGAGACAAAGATTAGCCATTTCTTGTTCGTCATCCTCCGATGACTCCTCATCACTCCAAGTAGCAAGCTTGGCTTTGAGTTTCTTCTTTTTCTCAAAGCCCTTCTTCTTGAGTTGAGGGCATTCCGAACGGATGTGGCCGGGTTGTTTGCACTCATAGCAAATGATGGGATCCTTTCCTTCTTCTTTGTTCTTGCTTTTTAAGTCCATCTTCCTTTGGATTTTTCTTCCCCGGTTGGACCTCATAAAGCGTGAGAATCGTTTGGCTATCATAGCCAATTCTTCAAGTTCATCCTCCTCACAAGATGAGCTCTCATCATGTTGTGAAGCTTTAGCCTTGAGAGCTATTCCCATCTTCTTCTTCTTCTCAACCTCAAGCTTCTTTACCCTTTTTTCTTTTTTCTTCTTCTCATCTTCCCTTCCTTGCTTCATGATCTCATGAGTAAGGAGAGAACCCACAAGCTCATCAAGCTTTAATGTCTTCAAGTTCTTTGCTTCGATGATAGCGGTTCTCTTCCCATCCCAAGATTCGGGAAGTGAATAGAGTAGCTTCCGGACAAGCTTGTCTTCCGGTATGATCTCTCCATAGCCCTTTAGACCGTTGACAATTGTGGAGAATCGATCAAACATCTTTGACACCGTCTCATCGGGCTCCATCTTGAAGTTTTCATAACTAAGATTGAGAAGTCCAATCTTAGTTTCTTTGACATCATTGGTGCCTTCATAAGTGGTCTCAAGTGTGTCCCACACTTCTTTGGCACTTTCAATGGATGAGACCTTTGAGTAGATGTCCGGACCGAAAGCACAAAAAAGCATGTGGAGAGCTTTATCGTTGACTTGAATCTTCTTCCTCTCCTCTTCACTCATTTCGGCTTTCTTCTTCAACACCATCTTGCCTTCACCATCTTGCTTCAATGGAATGTATGGCCCATCCTCAATGACATCCCACACAAGATAGTCACTTGACTTGATGAATAGCCTCATTTTATTCTTCCAAAAAGAATAGTTGTCACCATTAAAGAAAGGAGGCTTGGTGGTTGATTGTGACTCGTACATGCCGGAACCGGAGGTTGAAGCCATCTCTTGATATTTGGATGATCACACTCTTCCAAGGATCTCCTCTTGTGGTTGTTAATCCTCAAAGAGTTAAGCTCTGATACCAATTGTTGAGTGGATCGAAAGATCGATATTTACCAAGAGGGGGGTGAATTGGAAATTTAAAGGATTGTAGTGGAAATTGGCAAATTAAAAATGATGAACAAGGGATTTAGAGTGGTTCAAGTTCCAAATGAACTCTACATCCAC
This sequence comes from Hibiscus tridactylites, assembly GCA_958450335.1. Taxonomy (NCBI): domain Eukaryota; kingdom Viridiplantae; phylum Streptophyta; class Magnoliopsida; order Malvales; family Malvaceae; genus Hibiscus; species Hibiscus tridactylites. Next base: position 20,904,606 of record OY288283.1, read on the forward strand.
TACCTTAGTCTCACTAAGGATTTGCAACAATTTCACTAAATTGATCTTCCCCTTTTCTAGGACAAGGAGGCAACCCTTTACAAACTTTTAAAGTTTGGTTACCAACCAACTGACACCAACGGTTATATTTTTTAAACAGACTTATATTAAAAAATTACAAGGCTCGTATCGATACGATGGTTAGCCGTATCAGTACCGTATTCAAACTCTTTGAATTTTAACCCAGGGCTGTATCGATACGAGGGTTTGGGGTATCGATACAGGTTCCGGCAGTGACCAAGTTTTGTAAAATGGTATCGATACGCTGGGTGCTGTATCGATACGCCTGGACGTTTTTGGATGGTTTTTCCTTGGAACACTTAGAAAATATTTTGAGTTTGAGTTTTATAAATCAGTTTCAAAGTGTTGGTGTTTTAAAAACTTATTAAGGGATTTAAAAACTAATTTTAAGTTTTACAAAATAATCCTCAAGGATTTAATTATATCAAAATCAAACATAGGTTTTACAGTATTTTTAGGGTGTAGGGTTTAAGATTTAGTAGGGTAATGACTTAGAATTTAATATTTTAATGTTTTTTAGTATTGAGTATAAAAAAGGACATCAAAAAAGAACATATGATTTTTATCTATTGAATCCAAACAGTATTGGATGGATGTAAAAACTCGTAAACGTATTAATGTTACTAAAAATGTTTATCGTCCATAATTACTTGAATACAATTGAAAACCATCTATTAAGGGTTCTAATGATAAAATGATGTTGTTTTTTTTAAATGACTCGAATTTAAACAGTGTAGTATAAATTTAGAATTGAATTAAGATATTATCTTATAATTGAAAAAGAATTTAGTCCTTGAATATAATTATTTAGTCCTTTGAAATAAAAAAAACGATTTGTTCCTTTAAAATATTTTTAGAATTTTTATTAAGTTTTGTAATACCTAATTTGATTTTGATATAACAAAGTGTCTAAGGACCTATTTGTAAAAGTAAATAATTTTTAAGTATTTTAAAGTCTCATAAATTGACAAGTAAACTTGAACCAAAATATTTCTAAGTCAAATAAATTGTTCAAGCAAAAATTTTCTAAGTGTTATAGCTCAAAACCTACTTGTACGCTAAGGCGTATCAATACGCTATAACCGTATCGATACAGTTTTGAGGTTCTGAAATTTTAATCGAAAAAAGCATACGAATACGATTATACCCGTATCAATACGCTACATTATCTTGGATTAACTTTAAGATATAGCATACCGATACGGTTGTACTTGTATCGATACGGTTTGATCTAATTTGATAAATCTTTACATTTAAATTTTTTGACTATTGCTTGTCAGTTATTATTTCAGCAAAATTTCAAACGGTCATTGGACCGTATCGATACGCCCATATAGCGTATCGATACACCTTTTGCTAAAGTTTTACTTAGGATTCCAGTGAGCAAAATTTGTATCGATACGGTCTTAGAGTATCAATATGCCCTTATTTTTACATTATGTCCGTATCGATACGCCCATACGTGTATCGATACGCCCTCTTAAATGTGCACAACAGTTCTTTTTGTTTTGAGACAAGTATCGATACGCTTGTTCGGGTACCGATACGGTAGGTTGTAGAGGTGCATTTATTACGGGAAAAATGAAGCCCGGCGGCTCCATTGATGATTTCAACCACCAGAACGGCTAGAAATCAATGCAATGGTATATAAATAAGCATCAAAAGCTACAACAACAATTATTGAACCTATTTGCAACAATCCAAGCATATATCCAAACTCTTGAGCTATTGGAGTCAAATTCTTGTAACCCCACTTGTGTAGTCTTTCATTGTATTATCTTATTTCAAGTTTGGGGAGTGTTTAAGTGTAATTGGACAATCTATCAACCTTGCGAGAGGCATTTTTTAGATTTTCAATCTTCTTTGTATTTGAGAGAATCTTGGTTAATCTTTAGGTAGAAAGATTAACCGCTTGTAAGGTTTTCTTCTAATCCGAGTAAAGGGGGTGATTTTCAAGTGAAATTGGTTTAAAATCCTTAATGGGAGCTAAGGTAGTGAGTGTAGAGCTTGTTCTAAGCTTGAACCACTATAAATTGCCTTGTCTTTAATTTTCTCATTTTCAATTTGCTTCTTTCAATTTTAAAAAGCCAATTCACTCACCTCTTGGCCATTTTCGATTCGATTGATTAACTTAACAAATGGTATCAGAGCCTAACTCTTTGAGGGACTCACATCCACAAGAGATGATCCTACAAAAAGATCAATCAACCTTCGAATCAAGCCATGACATCTACCTTCGGCCAAAACTTCCTTGAGTCACAATCGATCACCACGCCACCATTTTCAATGGGGATAACTATCTATATTGGAAAAATAGAATGAGGCTCTTCATCAAGTCTAATGACCATGTTCTTTGGGATGTAGTGGAAGATGGGCCAACAATTTCGATGAATGAAGATGAAAAATGAAGGCTCGTTCCGAAAACAAGAGCGAAAATGACCGATGAAGATTGAAGAAGACTTCAAGTGAATGATAAGGCTCTTCACATCATCTTTTGTGCACTTGGACCCGATATGTATGCAAAGATTTCATCTTGCACAAGTGCAAAAGAAGTGTAGGACAAGCTAGAGACCACCTACAAGGGCACCAACGATGTAAAAGAGACCAAGATTGGGATCCTTAATTTGAGTTATGAGAATTTCAAGATGAAACCGGATGAGAGCGTCTCCAAGATGTTTGATCGGTTCTCCGTCATTGTTAATGGTCTCAAGGGCTTCAGTGAGATCATTCTCAGAGACAAGCTAGTCCGGAAGCTTCTTTACTCTCTTCCCAAATCATGTGATGGGAAGAGAACCGCAATCATCGAGGCAAAGAATTTGAAGACTTTGAAGCTCAATGAGTTGGTGGGATCCCTCCTTACTCATGAGACCATGAAGCAAGGAAGGAAAGAAGAAAAGAGAAGAAAAAAGAGTGGAGAAGCAAGAGGTAGAGAAGAAGAAGCAAGGAATTGCTCTCAAGACATCACAAGAAGAAAGCAATTCTAGTGAGGATGAGTTTGAGGAATTGGCTATGATAGCCAAGAGATTCTCTCGGTTTATGAAGTCCAACCGGGGTAGAAAGTTCCAAAGAAGAAAATACTTCAAGAACAAGAACAAAGAAGAAGAAAATGATCAACTCATTTGTTATGAGTGCAAGAAGTCGGGGCACATAAGATCGAAACGTCTTTAACTCAAAAAGAAGGGGTTCGATAAGAAGAAAAAACACAAAGCTCATGTTGCTACTTGGAGCGGTGAAGAATCATCATCCGATGAAGAGGAGCACGAAGTGGCTAATCTTTTCATCGTGGCTATTGATGATGATCCTAAGGTAAACCCTAACTCATCTACTTTTGAGTTTACATATGATGAACTTCAAGATACATATGATAAGTTGCAAGCGGTTTACGATGAGTTGGAAGAAAATATAAGGAATCGGTTTTGAGAAACAAGAAAATAATTTCTGATTTGAAAAACCAAAATGATTCCCTTTCTACGACCAACTCGGAACTTGAAAAGAAGATTGTGGATTTAAAGTATTTCAAAATGAAATGTGGATTTCAACAATATTCTTTCAAAAGTTCATGATGATCACCACAAAGTGGTGAATGAGCTTAAGGCTTCTCTTAATGTAGTTGGGAAACAAGATTTTGAAAAAGCAAGTTCTTCAAAACCCAACTATGTAAAGAGGAACTTTAACAGCTACAAACAAAGAAGCTCTAAAAGGCATCCTAAAGGTAAAAGGATTAGAAATGTATGGGTTCCTAAGGAACTAGTAGTTTCTAAGTATATTAATGTTATTGTTTCTTAGATTCCTAAGGGAACCAAGTATTTGGGAGCTAACTTACATGGACCCAAAATGATTTGGCTACCAAAAATCAAGAACTAATCTTTGTTTGTAGGGGGAGCATTGCTACAAGGCCAAAGCTTCAAGTCAAAACACTTGGTACCTTAATAGTGGATGCTCAAGACACATGACCGATGACAAAAGTAGATTCATGGAGCTAAAGCTAAAGTGTGAAACCAATAAATTGATTTTGATATACAAAGATTTAATAACTAAATTGAAAAATGGAAAATGATTTTTTAAGTCCTCAGAACCTCTCTATGTATTTAAAGAAAAATGTTTAAGTCAAAACCTCAACTTGTCAAATATTTTCTAAGTGTTTTTCAAGCCAAAACAATGATTTTCGAGTCACCGTTTCGGAACGGCCTTTGGGCGTTTCGGAACAGTTTGAAATTGTTAAGCTCCGTTTTGAAACGTGTTTCGAAACAGATGAAGAACATCGGAACGATTTGATCTGTTTCGATACGGTAGTATCGAAACGAGATTCAAACTTGGTTTTAAAAATATGACCGTTGAAGTTTTTAACTAAATTTAAAATTGACGTTGAGACGTATCAAAACGCTTCTAAGCTGTTTCGATACAGGCTTTGATAGTAGCAAAACGTTTCGAAACGAGTTTCAAAACGGGCTCTTGGCGTATCGAAATGATCGTGCCCGTTTCAGTACGGTATATTTATTACACCCCAATGACTCTTTCTATTTTGGTCTGTTTCGAAACAGGATCGTGCGTTTCGGAACGGGTAGTTGCAGACTGCATTTATGGAGGGAAGATAACATCCCAACGGCTCTATTGATGAATGCAACAACCCCAGAAGGTATAAAAGGGACCTCTAAAAGCACCAGCAACAACTATTGATCTCCAAAGAAACATCCAAACATAAAATCCAAGCAATTGTGCCTAAAATCTCATATTCTCTTGTAAACCCCAATTGTGAAATTTATAATTTTCATTCTTATTTGTTCAATTGGGTTGGGTGCTTGTAAAAGAGCTATATTTTGTATTGAGAGATACTAGTTTTAGCCTTCATCTTCTTTGTATCACTTGTGTGAGGATTGGGTCAAATTTTGGGTAGAAAATTTGACTGGTTTTGTAAAGGTTACCTCCTTAGCCTAGAAAAGGGGAAGAACAATTAGTGGATTGTTGGAAAATCCTTAGTGAAGCTAAGGTAGTGGATGTAGAGTTTGATTGGAACTTGAACCACTATAAATCCTCTTGTCTATCATTTTTAATTTTCCACTCCACCACCAAAAGTTCAAAAAATCCAATTCACCCTCCTCTTGGCTTATATCGTTTCATTGATCCACTCAACATAAAGAGTGGTGGAGTGGTGGCATTTGGTGACAACTCCAAAGGTCACATTGAGAGTATATGTTCCATTGATAATTTCTCTATATTCTTATTGAAGATGTGTTATATGTCAATGGTCTAAAGCATAACTTGTTGAGCATTAGTCAATTATGTGATAAGGTTTTAATGTTTTTTTATGTTAATAGTTGTAAAATTGTGAACATTAAAACAAATAAGATGATTCTCATTGGTCATCGCATAGGTAACATATACATGGTGCATCTAGATGACATTCATTCATCCCATGCATGTTTGGTTGCTCAAAATGAAAATGATGCATGGTTGTGGCATAAGAAACTAGGACATGCTAGCATAAGTGTTTTAGAGAAATTGGCTTCCCAAAATCTAGTTAGAGGTTTATCTAAGCTAAAATTCTCCTTAGATAAAATTTGTTATGCTTGTGCTAAAGGTAAACAAAAACGAACTTCATTTAAATCCATTATTGATGTTTCTACTAGTAGAGTTTTACAATTGATCTATATAGATCTCTTTGGGCCTATTAGGACAACTAGCTTGGGTGGAAAATCATATGCTTATATTTTAGTTGATGATTTATCTAGATGGTTCTCTTTTTAAGTACAAAAGATGAGGCTTTAGAAAAATTAATCACATTTTTAAAAGGCTTAATAAACTTTTCCCCCCTAAAGTATACCCGATTTCCCAACTTGCCCCCTAAACTTCATTTTGCCCATTTTTTCTCCTTAAACAATTCACCGTTACCCATTTTCCCCCATTCCGTTACCCTTTTCCGTTAAAAAAAATTTCAGCCAATAACATCATGCCACGTCATCAAAGGATTGACTAAGTCAATCCGTCTGGTTTTATTTAAAGGGTAAATTACATGTCAAGTCGGTCAGGTTTGTTTTTTTGTTCAATTTAGTCACTGAAAATTCTATTTTTACCTTAAATTGACCCCTATTTGTTTCTAATTTTTATAATTTAGTCCATTATTTGTTATTATTAATAATATTATTTTATTAAAATGTTAATATTTAATAAAAATAAATATTTTAATACTAAATTAGTAATTTTTTAGATTCGAATTCCAATTAAATTCTAATTATTAATTCTAATTTCACTATATTTGAATTATAGTTTTCGAGTAAAATATAAATTATATTCGAATCATGTTCGTATTATATTCGAATCATATTCAAATTATATTTGAATCATCTTCTAATTATATTCGAATTATTAATTCGAATTTTGCTATATTCGAAATATATTTTTTGAGAAAATTCAAATTATATTAGAATTATATTTGAACCATGTCTATATTATATTCGAATCATATTTAAATTATTTTCGAATTATAATTTGAATATGATATTTCGAATGTAATTCGAATATGATTCAAATATAATATGAACATGATTCGAATATAATTCTAATATAATTACATGTTTTTTCAACTATTATATTCGAATCATGTTTAACATGTAATTATATTCGAATCATGTTTAACAGGTAATTATATTCATATTATGTTCATATTATATTCGAATCATATTAAAATTATTTTCGAAATATAATTTGAATATGATATTTCGAATGTAATTTGAATATGATTCGAATATAAAATGAACATGATTCGAATACCATTCTAATATATTACATGTTTTTTGAACTATTATATTCGAATCATGTTTAACAGGTAATTATATTCGAATCATGTTTGACAGGTAATTATATTTGAATCATGTTTAACAGGTAATTATATATGTATCATGTTTAACAAGTAATTATATTCGTATCATGTTCATATTATATTCGAATCATATTCAAATTATATTCTAAATATGATTCGAATATAATACGAGCATGATTTGAATATAATACGAACATGATACGAATATAATTACATGTTAAACATGATTTGAATATAATTTGAATATGATTCGAATATAATAGTTGAAAAAACATGTAATTATATTAGAATTATATTCGAATCATGTTCATATTATATTCGAATCATATTCAAATTACATTCGAAATATCATATTCAAATTATATTTCGAAAATAATTTTAATATGATTCGAATATAATATAGACACGGTTCAAATATAATTCTAATATAATTTAAATTTTGCTCAAAAAATATATTTCGAATATAGCAAAATTCGAATTAATAATTCGAATATAATTAGAAGATGAATCAAATATAATTTGAATATGATTCGAATATAATACGAACATGATTCGAATATAATTTAAATTTTACTCAAAAACTATAATTCAAATATAGTGAAATTTGAATTAATAATTAGAATTTAATTGGAATTCGAATCTAAAAAATTACTAATTTAGTATTAAAATATTTGTTTTTATTTATTTTTATTAAATATTAACATTTTAATAAAATAATATTATTAATAATAACAAATAATGGACTAAATTATAAAAATTAGAAACAAATAGGAGCCAATTTAAGGTAAAAATAGACTTTTCAGTGACTAAATTGAACAAAAAAACAAACATGGCAGACTTGACATGTAATTTACCCTTTAAATAAAATCAGACGGATTGACTTAGTCAACCCGTTGATGACGTGGCAGGATGTTATTGGCCGAAAATTTTTTTAACGAAAAAGGGTAACGGAATGGGGCAAAATGGGTAACGGTGAATTGTTTAAGGGGAAAAAGTGGGCAAAATGAAGTTTAGGGGGCAAGTTGGGAAATCGGGTATACTTTAGGGGGAAAAAGTTGTATTAAGCCTTTTCAAAATTACTCAAAACGACCTTGGTCAAAACATTACTCATATTAGAAGTAACCATAGAACGGAATTTCAAAATCTAGATTTTGAGGATTTTTGTAACACTAATAGTATTAGCCACAATTTTTCCGCACCTCGCACTCCTCAAAAAATGGGGTAGTTGAGAGGAAAATCGTACTTTAGAAAAAATGGTTAGAACAATGCTTTGTGAAAACAATTTACCTAAGTATTTTTGGGCGGAAGCCACAAACACCGCTTGTTATATTATAAATCGTGTAATGATTAGGCTAATTTAAAGAAAACTCCTTATGAGATTTTAAAATCAAAGAAGCCTAACATTAGCTATTTTCATCCTTTTGGATGCAAGTGTTTTGTTTTAAACAATGGAAAAAATCATTTAGGTAAATTTGATGCAAAAAGTGATGAAGCAATTTTCTTAGGATATTCTTTAAACTCTAAAGCTATCGAGTGTTTAACAAAAAAACCTTATTTGTAGAAGAGTCTATTCATGTAGTTTTCGATGATAACCTCCTTCCGAAGAAGGATTCTTGTGATGATGATGATGCCGAGATCATTGAAGCTAATGATGGTGGACAATCATCAAAGGTGGATTAGGTTCCAACTAAAGAAAAAGAAGCACAAGATCCTCCCATAGAATCCTTGAGAGACATGAATCTTGGTGAAAAGGGAGTGAGCTACCCAATGAAACTTAACTATGTTAAAGAAGGTGAAATCTTGGGTGATCCATCCAAGGGGGTAACCACTAGATCCTCTCTTAGATTGCTTAATAATGTTGCATTTATTTCATGCATTGAGCCTAAAAATATCAATGAAGCATTAAAAGATGATTTTTAGATATTGGCCATGCAAGAAGAACTTAATCAATTTGAGACGAGTAAAGTTTGGATATTAGTTGATAGGCCTAGTAATAAGTCTACTATAGAAACTAAATGGGTCTTTAGAAATAAACTAGGTGAGAGCGGTAACATAGTGAGGAACAAGGGTAGACTTGTTGCTCAAGGTTATACTCAAGAAGAGGGAATCGATTTTGATGAAACATATGCACCCGTAGCTAAAATGGAAGCAATTAGAATGCTTCTTGCATTTTCACGTTATCGTGAATTCAAGCTTTTTTCAAATGGATGTTAAAAGTGTATTTTTAAATGGTTTTATTAATGAAGAAGTATATGTTGAATAACCACCCAGTTTTGGAGATCCAATTTACATAAACCATGTTTTTAAACTAACTAAAGCTTTATATGGTTTGAAACACGCTCCTAAAGCTTGGTATGAAAGTCTTTCAAATTTTTTGGTTGAAAAAGGTTTTGAAAAAGGCAAGGTGGACACTACACTTTTTATTAAAAGAAATGGCAATGACATCTTAGTAGTACAAATTTATGTTGATGATATTATATTTGGTTCTACTAATGAGTTTTATTGCCAAGAATTTTCTAAGTTAATGCAAGGTGAGTTTGAGATGAGCATGATGAGGGAGCTCTCATTTTTCTTGGGGCTCCAAGTCAAGCAAAGGAAGGATGACATCTTCATCAATCAAGCTAAGTACATCAAGGATATGCTCAAGAAGTTTGGCTTGGAGAATGTGAAGCCTCAAGCCACTCCAATGAGCTTACCAATTAAGCTTGACAAAGATGAAAGAGGTAAGTGTGTTGATTCTAAGCTTTATTGTTCAATGATTGGCTCTTTGCTTTACCTTACCGCAAGTAGACCCGATATCATGTTTAGTATTTGCTTGTGTGCTAGGTTTCAAGCTAGCCCTAGAGAATCACACCTTGTAGCCATTAAGAGAATCTTTAGATACCTTAGAGACACACCTTGTTTAGGTCTTTGGTATCCTATATGTAGAACTAATGTTTTGATATAATAATTGAAAAATGTTTTGGACTGATTTAAAAAGAATTCAAAACTATTTCCAAAGTCCAAATAACTTGAAACTATGTTTAGGGATGTTTTCAAAGGGTTTTGCATGTTTTCAAAAGCCAAACTTCACAAAACCTTCCAGACGTTTTGAAACACCTTAGGGTGTTTCGATACGGTGCATTCCAGTAGCAAAAACGTTTCGATACTGGTATCAAAACGGGCTTTCCCTGGATGAGGATTTTGCCCAGCGTTTCAAAACGGGCTATGTCGTTTCGATACGCCTACGTGGCATTGACCACAACGGTCATAAACCCCACGGCTATTTCCCAACTAACATTTAAATGCAGGTCGTTTCGAAACGGGACTAGGCGTTTCGATACGTGTTCCGAAACGACAAAGAGGTGTTCCGATACGGGTGCCTTGTTAGACTGCAACAGCTCTTTCTACTTAAAGGGTGTTTCGAAACGGGTTCGAGCGTTTCGAAACGGTGAGCTGTAGAACTGCATTTATGGTGAGAATTAAAGCTCTCAACGGCTCCAATTCAATCCCAATGGCTAGTAACGGCTATAAACTCATCAAGGAGTATAAAAGGGACCTCCAAGCATCAATATTAGGTTAACGCTCATATTGTCAATCAACAAATGATCAAATATTGTCTTAGTGCTTAAATTGTCATTTATTGTATAGACAAACACTAGTGAGCCAAAATTGTCAAATTTGCTCAAGTGTTTTAGGTTTTGGGTGAGTACTTCAATTGTGCAAACAAACACCTATTAGAGGGATTTGTGTTTGCTTTTATTTTCTCTTTGTAAAAAAGGGTTTGATCAAGGCTTTGGGTAGAAAGCTTGATCGGTTGTAAGGGTTTCCTCCTAAGCCTAGAAAAGGGGACGAATCAATAGTGGATTGATTGGAAATCCTTAGTGTGGAGCTAAGGTAGTGGATGTAGACCTTGGTTAGAAGGTTGAACCACTATAATTCATTGTGTCAATTATCTTTTTAGCTTACTCAACCCTTCTACCCAAAAATCCACCTCTCCGCCACTTAGTGAGCTAAATCGGTTGAACGAATTGAGCACCTCTCAACTCAACACTATAGATTCTTCCTTTAACCTACATGCTTATTTCGATGCAGATTACAGGGGATGTAAAATAGATAGAAAAAGTACCCCTGGAACTTTCCAATTCCTAGGTAGTATGCTCATACCTTGGTTCTCTAAGAAATAAAATAGTGTAGCCTTATCTACCACCGAAGCGAAATATATATCGGCTGGAAGTCGTTGTGCTCAAGTCCTTTAGATGAAGCAACAACTCAACAACTTCCTAGACTATGGAATTGATGTAAGTATCATACCCTTAAGTGTGACAACACTAGTGCCATATGTCTCACTAAGAATCTCATCCAACATTCTAGAACCAAGCACATAAAGATAAGACACCATTTCATTAGAGACCATGTCTTAAAGAATGATGTTGTTCTAGAGTATGTTGATACCTCAAACTAACTAGCGGATATTTTTATAAAACCATTAGACAAAGAACGTTTTTGGACTCTTAGGAGAGAGTTAGGTCTAACTAGCCTATCTTGACCTTTTAGAGCCCTTAAGTGTCAAAAATTTGCTTGAATTTGAATGATGATCTTGTTTATGTAATTTTGCCTCTTGATGCATCTATGCTTATTGCTAGGGGAATATGTATATGTTTTAGTCCATAAATATTGCTCATTAATCATAAACATGCATTTAAGATCGTTTAAAATCCAATTTTGAACTATTATTGCTTTAGATTTCTATTTGAACTTTAATGACATTATGTTGCTTAATTATGCTTTTATCTTGTGCTTTATTGTTATATCTTGTCTATATCCTTGAATTTTTGCATTGATTTTGATCTAACAAAAGGGGGAGAAGTGTAAAACATAAATTTTTACAAACTTTTGAAAACCAATCTTAAATTAAGGGGAGTAAACTTTTCAACATACTTAAAAATTTACTTTGGTTTTGTTATATCAAAAAGGGGAAATTGTAAAACCTAATTTGATTTTGATATAACAAAGTGTCAAAGGACCTATTTGTAAAAGTAAATAAATTTGTAAGTATTTCAAAGTCTCATAAATTGACAAGCAAACTTGAACCAAAATGTTTTAAAGTCGAATAAATTGTTCAAGCAAAATTTTTCTAAGTGTTATAACCCAAAACCTACTTGTACGCTAAGGCGTATCGATACGTTATAGATGTATCGATACATTTTTGAGGTTCTGAAATTTTAATTGACAAAGGTGTACCGATATGGTTATACCCATGTCGATACGATATTTTATCTGGGCTTAACTTTAAGGGATAACGTACCGATACGGTTGTACCCGTATCGATACGGTTTGATCTGATTTGATAAATCTTTGCATTTAAAGTTTTTTACCATTGCTTGTCAGTTATGATTTCAGTAAAATTTTAAACGGTCGGTGGACTGTACCGATGCGCTCATATAGTGTATCGATACACTTTTTGCTAAAGTTTTACTCAGGATTCCAGTGAGCAAAATCCGTATCGGTGCGGTCTTAGAGTATCGATACGCCTCTATTTTTACACTATGTTCGTACCGATACGCCCATACGCATGTTGATATGCCCTCTTAAATGTACACAACGACTTTTTCTGTTTTGAGACAGGTATCGATACACTTGTTCGAGTACCGATACAGTAAGTTGCAGAAGTGCATTTATTGCAGGAAAAATGAAGCCCAATGGATCTATTGATGATTTCAACTACCAGAATGGCTAGAAATCAATGCAAGGGTATATAAACAAGCCTCAAAAGCTACAACAACAATTATTGAACTTATTTGCAACAATCCAAGCATATGTCGAAACCCTTGAGCTATTAGAGTTAAATTCTTGTAACCCCACTTGTGTAATCTTTCATTGTATTATCTTATTTCAAGTTTGGGGAGTGTTTAAGTGTAATTGGAAAATCTATCAACCTTATGAAAGGCATTTTTCAGATTTTCAATCTTCTTTGTATTTGAGAGAGTCTTGGTTAATCTTTGAGTAGAAAGATTAACCAGTTGTAGGGTTTACTCCTAATCCGAGAAAAGGGGACGAATGTCTTGTGAAATTTGTTGAAAATCCTTGGTGGGAGCTAAGGTAGTGGATGTAGATCTAGTTCTAAGCTTGAACCTCTATGAATTGCCTTGTCTTTAATTTTCTCATTTCCAATTTGGTCCTTTCAATTTTAAAAAGCCAATTCACCCCTTCTTAACCATTTTCGATTCAATTGATCAACTTAACAAGTTTTAACTTCTTTTTTTTCAATATTTTCAACTAATTCCTCTAAATAAATAAAAGTACTCGTTAAATATTAAGTTTTTAAAAAAGTTTTAGGGTAAACTATCTAGGTGACCAATTATTAGTTCTGTCTTATTTTGACTACTCAACTAAAAAACTAAAAATTTGAGCACTGAACTATTTAATTGGTCCTGTTTTGACCACGAGCCATTAAAATCTAACGGAAGAGTGACGTGGCTGTTAATGAAAATTTGTATAACTACACATTTGGTTCATGTTAGTTATTAATCTCTCAATTAGGTACCCCTCCAATCAGGTGGTGACATGTGTCACCTGATTGGATAAAAAAAATAAAACAAATAGCACTTTCGACTTTGTTGGGAATCAAACCAGGTGCCCATGGAAGTAAATGGCATAGGTTTGCCACTAAACCAAATAAACATTTGTGATATAAAATACAAAATGTAATATATGTTTTAGTTTATTATTAATATAAAAAAATAAATATGAATTAAAAAAACTCAAACATGAAATATTTGATATACAAAAAACATTTAAACTACTGTTAAAATATAATAATTAAATTAAAATTAACAAAATTTAAATATTATATTTCTGCAGCGGTTTAGTACGAGAGGAGAAGAGAACTACGAGAGCTCGTAGAAATAATGAAAAACATTTCTCTTCTGTTGGGTAAGATAAATGAGAAGTTAACATCGTCTTTAAAGACTAAAGTTATAGGTTGACAGTCGTAAGACTATTGTTCATGGTAATTGAAGAGTATGATAAGTGACACAAAAATTATATTAATTATTTTTTTACGAATTATTTAATCTAGTTTATTCAAAATTTATCATTTATATTTAATTAACTTGATGTGGAAATTAAAAGTTTTTACAAATGCTTTGTTTTAGTGTTTGGAGATTCAGTTTATAGTTTATGTGTTTAGAATTTAGGAATTATGGTTAAATTTAAAGTTTGGAGGTCAAGGTTTAAGTTTTAGGTAATATGGTGAGAGATTTAGGTTTTAATATATAAACCTTAAACTATAATCTTAAATCCTTAATTCTAATCACAAACTCTAAATTCTAAACCCCTAAAGCTAAACCCATAAATCATGCACCTTAAATTGAGTTCATAAACCCTAAAATTAAAATATTTATAAGAACTTTTTATTTTTCACTATCGATGTATGAAATAATTACAATCTTATATATTTGCATTGTATTTTTCAAATGCTATAATTATATTTAATATAATTTTTGCATTTATAATATAATTACCCTTTATATATCTGTTGGTACATGTAATGGCCTATGCCTTAAACTTTGCAGGGATATACATTGTATGCTTATTCGAATATAATACCAGTCAGAGTACTCTTTTTCCCCTTACATGATCCGACACCGAAACCGATTTCGATATTGGTTATGAAGAGAATTTTTAACTAGCCTTTATTTTACTTTTCAAAATATAGTATTGATATGTTAATATTTTTAATGATCATCTCAATTTTGTGCACTTTATACAAGGATAAATAGAGAATAATTCAAAGAAATAAAAGCTGCAGTCTTAGCTTTATCGAAAACTTTGCTATCCCTTAAAGAATCAACATGGAAGTGGACATATTGAATTTGAGCCATGCTTCATAAAAGGGCATAAAAAAGGGAAGGGATCTAATATAATAATTTGTATATTTATTTCGTGTCCATATATTATTATATTCATTACAAACAACTACATATTCAAGCAACTCTTAATATATTAATAATTTATATTATATAATTTTTTATATTTACTTGTATAGGTATGGTGTTGTGTTAATTGTTTCGAATTATATTGAGCAAGCACATTTGGCCGGTTGGCCAAGCTGTCTATCTTTGTTCCCTCATTTATCTTAGATCATGGGTTCTAGACCTACTAGGAACACCCACTTCCTTACCCCTAGAGTTTCTTTTTCTCCTTTTCTCTATGTAGGATTAGGATTAGATAAGATTTGTCAAAAAAAAAATTCTTATTATTATATATGAAAATATAAAATTATTGAAAATAATAAACAAATTGTGTCGAAGATACTTACAAATGGGGGTGAGCATTTGATTGAGTCGAATTGAGTTAAAAAGTTTCGAGTTGACGAGTCATATTTTACAACTTCAAATTTATTTGATTCAAGTTGAGTTTATGAAATTCGAGTCGAGCTGTTCGAGTTCATGTTCATATTTAATTTAAATATTTACAATGTTATGATACTAATTAGTTCCAATTTAAACGGCTTTCTATAATTATATTTGATATACATATATATTTCTTCATATTTTTTTCATATATGGTACACATATAGCTGACGAAGTTGAGGAATTTGACTCAAATTTAAAAATCAATCTATTAATTACTAAAAATCTGAGTTATTCGAACTCTCATTTTATAACTCAAACTTTATTTGAATTTTTTCAAAACGAATCGAGTTTATAAAATTACGATTCAAGTCAAGTCGATTTTTTTTGCATCAAGTTGAACAATTTAATTTTTTTAGTTGATTCGATTTCCGCTCACCCTTACTTACAAAAAAACCATGGAGACATGTGTACAAATTGATGCTTGGTATTCAAACAACATGTTGATATTGACATTTGACACCATACCAGCTTATTTGATTCGAACATAATATTTTATGTTAGGGTCAAACATATAAAATTATAGGCGTGAATTTATAAAATTTTAAGCGGGCTGAAAATAAATTTTTAATAGAAAATATATAAAAAAATTATAAATCATATATAAATTTTAAATTTCAAAGGGTAACTGCCCTTCCAGCAAATAGTTAAGTCTACTTATGCCATCCCTTTTTAAGTTATGTGTTTAATATCTATTAAGAATGTTTCTCTTTTTCTTTCTCTTAAGTTGTAGGCACCGTTAAAAATAATTTTTTAAATTTATTTTTATTTCAATGATCTACGTTCGTGATTAAACATGGAAAAGGATCAATCGGTCACGATGTTGGTTGTTAGGGTTGTTTTATAAACTAGGTTAAAGTTCAATAAAGACAACTTAGAAGTTCAAATCAAAGTCAAACCTCCTTGATTTTCTTGTAATTTATAATCGGGTAATATACACTATACGTCACTAAACCATGTAAAATGATAATTCTGGTCACTAAACCATGTAAAATGATAATTCTGGTCACAAAACCATGTAAAATGATAATTCTGGTCACTAAAATTTTAGAAGTTACAAAATCAGCAATAAAATTTTGATTTAGTTACAAAATGGTCATACCAGTGATAAATTTTCGATGTTGATAAGTTTAAGGACCATTTTTGTAACAATTCAATAGGTTTGAATGATCAATTTGTAACATTTTTAGAAAAATAATATATCATTTTATAACTTCTAAAACTTCAATGACTAAAAAGATTATTGTTACATAGTTCAGTGCCATCTAGTGTACTTTACTATGTTAATTTTAAATTCAAGTTCAGTTTAATTGATTTATACAATTTTTTTTGTTAGAAAAAAAATGATATTTAACATATACGAATAATAATATCGACATTTATTACTTCTTTATACTAAATTTATTTAGAGATTGAGTTATGTGATTAGTTCGGAAAGTTAAAATAATTTATCAACAATCTCTAAAGCATGTGGTTAAAGCTCTCAGTTGACACTCTCTCCTTCCCCTAAGTTGTGAGTTCATGACCCAATAAGAGCAAAATTCTCCTTCTCCTACCCTAGATAGAAATTGTTCAAAAAAATGTTAAATAATATTGTAAGATACGTGACTAGAATTATTATTTAATAACAT
Source organism: Hibiscus tridactylites (assembly GCA_958450335.1). Classification (NCBI taxonomy): domain Eukaryota; kingdom Viridiplantae; phylum Streptophyta; class Magnoliopsida; order Malvales; family Malvaceae; genus Hibiscus; species Hibiscus tridactylites. The sequence continues at coordinate 20,921,510 of OY288283.1, forward strand.
ATCATTTTTTTAAATTAATATAAAAAATCGAGAATCGAAACGAATATAACACTCAATATTTTTTTTGCTGCCCTCTTGATTTCTCAGGACTTTACCCTGATTAATCATGACTGACTCGTATCGCACACCTGATTTTAGTGGGTGAGTCTATCGGCAAAATTTTTTTCTGTATGCACAAAATATCGAGCTCAAGACTTGTTTAAGCGATACCACACTGCTTATTACTTGTACCAACCCTTTGTAACCTTCAATAATTTTGAATGGTCTTATATTATTTACAATGTTAGGTAGAGAATTCCCAACTTCTAAAGCTTTGGGTTGATTAAGGAAAGTGTTTGTTTTGACATAGTTTGAAAGCTTAGCTTAGCACCAATCTATTTTTATATTATTAAATGTGGACAGAAAGGTATTCGATTGGTCCGAAAGTATGGGCTTTTTGAGAGTTTGAACGGACGAAAATGGTGGCAGTTATTTGAAGGAGAGATCTAAGCTAATCATTAAACCTTGTTAACAAATACTAAACATGCTCGACTCGCTTAAGCAATCATTAAGCTTTTCGATCAAGATCATTAACCATGTTAATACACGGATAATGATTTATTTTTGAATATGTTCAAATAAGGGTAACGTTTACTAATTTTCCCAAATAATGATTTATTTTGTTTAAATAATTCTTTTTTCGTATGAAAATACTTGCTGGTTTTGTCTGCTATTGCAATAAGTTATTTTTATGCTCTTATGTCACATATTTTATTTTATTAATATTGAATTTAATATTATATCTCTGGTTGGTGTTTATTTGATTATTTTATTGATTTATTCATATTTTAGACCATTGAATTGATTCTTTTATAATGATAGATATTCGTAAGGGAAATTCTACAGCGTGCGACACTACTAATGTTGAACACCGTTGAATACCATTAAATTAATTAATAAAAATTTAAAATTTCAAGGACCCATCAAATATTTAATAATTATTTTAAAAATTCAATTAAATTAGTTTTTATATATATTAAAATTTTATTTTTTTAATAAGGGTAAACTATATATTTAGTACCTCACCTATTTCCGTATTTCTATTGAACCTTCATTATTTAAATATTATTTCAATTAGACAATATTCTTTATAAAAAAATTATTTAACCCTTAACCCTCAACCTAATACCCTAAACTATTAAATCTTAAACTCTTAAACCTATACCATAAACCATATTAACGTTATAAGAGATTGAGCCGATCCCGCCAATATCACCACCCACCACATCCATCATCTCCATCAGCTGAAGCCGAAGGAGAAGAGAGTTTGCTGCAAAGATTGAAGTTTGAAGAAAATGATAATGTTGCCCCATGCTTCTTCATATGAGCATTCAGAACCCATTTACTTCACATAAATTCTCATGGAAAAGCTCAACTTTGCTTCAATTTTCTTTGTAGATGGATTTTCAACATTAGTCATCATATTTCACCGGGCCTGAACATAGCTTTTGCCCCCTCACCACCACAACCCTATATCATCATTATAACACATAAAACACAGTGAGACGGTGGAAGTAGTTTTTTTTTCAAAATCGAAGAGAAAAAAACATAAAATAAAACACACGATGTTGGTTTCGATACATTTTGATTGTTATTTTCTTTTGCTTTCCTCGGATGGGGGTTTAAGGTTTATGTTTAAGAGTTTAAGGGTTTAAAGTTTAATAGTTTAGGGTTTTAGGTTAAGGGTTAAATTACTTTTTTATAAAGAATAGTGTCTAATTAAAATAATATTTAAATAATGAAGATTTAATAGAAATACAGAAATAAGTGAGGTACTAAATATATAGTTTACCCTTATTAAAAAAATAAAATTTTAATATATATAAAAAAATAATTTAATTGAATTTTTAAAGTAATTATTAATTATTGGATAGGTCATTGATATTAATTAATTTAATAGTGTTCAACGATGTTCATCATTAGTGATGTTTATCAGTGTTAGATCCTATCACAACCACCAAAATTAAGAGATAATTGAGTTGTTATAAAGTGAATTTATCATTTATTACTGACAATTTATTCCGTTACAGTAAGGAATATTTGTGTATTTTTATTTTTGAACACATTAATTATGTAAATTTGAAAATATCATTAGGATGACAAAATAATCCAGCAACGTTAGGTCTCGATTCTACCAAATCCAATAGGATGAGTTTTTATTATTAAAAAATTAAATTTGGGACGAGACGAGTTCAGATATAGGGCGAATTTTTTGACCCAATCCGACTCGATATATTTTTATATATTATATATTATATATAATATTTAATTATTTCTTTTTATGACAAGTCGAGTTTAGACATTTTTTTTGTCACAATTTTAAAATCATATCATACTTTTATTATGTCAAGTTAAATCAATGATAAAACATATTAAACTTAGATTAAATTAGAGTTAAATTAAAATTTTAAAATTTCAAATCAAAATCGAGACGATAAAAATTCACTCTAACCTGTATCGTTATCATCCCTAGAAAACTTCAAGTGAAAAAGTTGTAAAATAAAGGCTTGATGTCAAAATAAGTGTATAAACTATCATGTTTTTTCTTTTAGGTGTCTAAACATTTGTTTGCTCATTTTATGTGCCCAAAATATCTCGTTTTTTTCTTTTTAGGTGCCTAAATATTTTTTTGCCCCTTTTAGGTGCTTAAATTATCATTTTCTACTCATTTTAAGGTCAAACTAAGGCACATATTTTGATAAAAAATATTGTTTAGACACTTAAAAAAGACGAGATAATTTAAGCACTTAAAAAGAAAAAAAAATTAAACACCTAAAAAAAACATTGTTTGAACACTTATTTTGTATTAAGCTTAAAATAAATGATAATATAAAAAGCTGTATACATATAAAACGTCATCGTTCGCTTCTTCTCCATCTTCCCTCTAGGGTTTAAGATTTATGTCCAGGGTTTAAGAGCCAATTCAGAAAGGAAAAAAAATCATTCAATCCCCAATTCCCATGAATGATAAAAAACAGCTTCAAATTCTTCTCTCACCTGAAGAAGAAGAAGAAAGCCTCGAAAAATTTCTCAGACCCCATTTCTTACAGAACATTTCCAGACTCCAACTTTGGTTGTCCCCTCAAATTCGTCTCTCATTTGAAGAAAACTTCAAATTACCCAGACCCTTATTCCTTCAACAAGCTTCTCCACAAGCTGACAGCTTCCGGCGGTGGCGCACTCTCTCTCAAGTTACTGTCTTTCTTCCTCTCCAAAGGGTACACCCCTCACCCTTCTTCTTTCAATTCAAGCATATCCTTTTTATATAAGTTAGGACACTCCGGCTATGCTCAAAAGCTTGTAAATTTGATGCCTTTGTATGGGTGTGAACCGGATATTGCAACTTATAATTCTTTGATTGATGGGTATTTTAAATGTGGTGATGTTGTTAAGGCTTGTTTGGTTGTGAATGGAATTAGGGTAGGTAATTGTAAGCCTGATTTGGTTACCTTCAATGTGTTGTTTAATGGGTTCTGTAAGATGAGGATGAAGAAGGAGGCTTTTGCTTGTATGGGTTTGATGTGGAAATGCTGTTTGCCGAACGTGGTTACCTATAGTACGTGGATCGATATGTTTTGTAAAGTGGGGGATTTGGATATGGGGTTTAAGGTGTTTAGGGATATGAAGAAGGATAAGGTGGTGTTGAATTCCATCGTGTATACCTGTTTGATTGATGGCTGTTGTAAGGTTGGCGATTTTGAAACCGCATTCGAATTGTGTAAGGAAATGAAACGGGATGAGCTTGCACTGAATGTGGTTACTTATACTGCTCTCATTGATGGTCTTTGCAAGAAGGGGATGCTGGAAAGGGCTGAGTGCTTGTTTTTCAAAATGTTGAAAGATCAAGTTAAGCCTAATTCCGTTGTTTATACTTCGATCATTGACGGGCATTTCAAAAAGAGTAATGTGACTGATGCCTTGAAATATTTGGGTAAGATGTATGTTCATGGAGTCGAGTTTGATATGACAGCATATGGGGTGATAATAACCGGCCTTTGTAATAATCGTAGGTTTGATAAAGCATCTAAATTTATGGAAAATATGGTCAAGAGCGGATTGCAGCCTGATAAGTTGTTGTTAACAACAATAATGGATGCCCGTTTCAAGGCCGGGGATGTAAAAGCTGCACTGAATGTGTATGGTGAACTATTGGCCTGTGGTTTTGACCCTGATGTTATAGTTCTTACGAGCTTAATGGATGGCCTCTGCAAGCGTGGTCATCTGAATGAAGCTGAAAGTTATTTTTGCAGAGAAAAGGCAAATGAAATATCTTATACCGTGCTTATTGACGGGTTGGCCAAGAAAGGGGATTTTACCGAACTGAATAGGCTTTTTAGGGAGATGTTGGAGGCAGGATTCACTCCGGACAAATATGTATATACTTCTTGGATTGCAGGGCTTTGTAAGCAAGGAAATTTGATAGAGGCCTTTAGAGTGAAAAATAGAATGGTTCAAGAGGGTTTTCAGCCCGATCTTTTGACTTATAGCTCCCTTATTTTCGGTGTAGCGAAGAAGGGTTTAATGATTGAAGCAATGCAATTATTCGAGGATATGTTGAAAAGGCAAATTACACCTGATGCTGCAGTTTATGAAATTTTGATAAGAGGATATCTACAGCAGAATAATGAAGCTGCTATTGCTAGTCTGCTCGAGGAAATGGGAAAGAGGGGTTTCTCAACAGCATCATGCAAAGTAGGTGGAGAAAATGAATTTTGATAACACGTAATGCCTTCAACTTATGAGTTTGTTCAAGCTTGTCTAACTATTATCTGAAATTGAAAAAACCCCTTTCAATTTGGGTTGCTTACTAGCTAATGGAACATGAGATGCCTTCATAGTAGTCATCCGTACCCCGTTTCAGGGTTCTGCCAAGTGGAGACGTTAAGTGAATATAATTCATTTGGGATTGCAACAGAAGGGGAAGATCATTGACTACTATGCTGTTTTATGCGACACTGATGAACATAAAGGAGGTGAGCAATCCGATAATTTGTGTCACTGAGTAGTACAGCCTTTGTAGTTTCCAGATGTCCTAGTTTGGGTTTTTGGCCTTTTGCAGTGGATCTTAGCTTTACAGAATACCTGCCACCATACTGAACCCAACTGAAGAAGGAACTTAGATGCATGCCTTTGGGAATCATCGCATGTGATGATGGGGAAAATATTGGTAACAGATCTCTCGCGCTACTAATTTATCTTGCTTCTTGAAATTGGGAGATGTGTTCTAAACTTAAAATTGCAATATAAATGTTTGCTAGCTTGAATCTAATAGGTTTGAATCATCAACGCACATATTTCTATCCTATGAGCACATGTATCTTCGTTGAACTTTCTAGTAGGCCTGTTTGCTGGAAGTTCTATGAGTACCCAATAGGTCCCTCACAATATGTATATTAGTCCGCACCGGGAGATTCATTGTGCTCATTTTTCTTTTAAAATTATGGGTGTGGGGTGGGATGCTATCATTCACTATGAGTAATAATTGATTAGTTTTTTACAGATCATTTTCATGTCTCGACACCTTCAGATAACTCCATTTATGTTATATTCTGAAGAATATGTTTACAAATTAGAATCCGTGTTGACATTTTTACTCGAATACCTAATGCATTTACATCAAATAGATTCTGCTATATAGTTTCCCTAAACTTCGGTTCTGAATTGCAGATTCATGAGCAATCTTTCGGTCTTCATACAGATGCCTAGGGAATTTTGGATCTTGCCAAATTCCCCTTCCCCGAGCATGCAATATTTGTACACAGCGAATGAGTGAAAGTGACTTTAATCCAAATTTCTAGTTCTCAATGTATGGTTCACTGGATAAATCTTATTTGGTTTCGAACAACTCGAAGGCTGTTTCAATGCTGCAGGTAAGTGATGGAATAGGAGAAAAAGAGAGGTTACACCAGGACGAGCTTATGCACCATGTCGGGAGAAAACCAGCAAGAGGTTCGGACATGCCATCCCTTGTAATTCTCTCTGCACACCTGATCGGTCGATTATGAATATTTGGAGAAAAAACAATTGCCATTGTAGAATATTTTATATTCTTTCAGAATGGTTATGAATCAGTGTAGAGTATTTGGAGAAAAAGACAAGCTTAGTAAAAACGTTTAAATACAAACAAAGCATTACAAGTGGTAACAATACAAAGCATTACAAGTGGTAACAATTGCCATTGTAGAATATTTTATATTCTCCTTTGTAGATTTTTCCAGATTTGACGTATAAATATGCTCCTCTTCCACTAACACAACTAGGATGAACATAAGTGTCACAAATCGTGCAGTAATAGAACCAGTGGTTTGGGTTTCGATTATCTTCACAAAAATGACTTTCTGAATAAGTATTATCATCTTTATATGTAAGAGCCAAAAGATGTTCATCACATTTGTCTCCAACTTTGCATGTGTATGCCCCATCTATTTCCTCACTACAACTGCTGCACAACCCTTTACAAGGAGAGCATGTTCATGTCCTTCACATGTGAGAGTAAGAGGAGTTGGACATTGGAGGCACAAATGATCCCCACATTCATGGCATTCATAGCCAAATGAACTTGATGATGGGTGGCAATGAAATGCATTCCTTATGGACCAAAAGGTTGCAAATTGAGCAGGTGTAGGGAACAGAGTGCATCACAAGTGAAGGGCATTTGTCTTGGAAAATTTGTGAATTGGTGTTTGTGACCATCTTCCATGGGCAGTAGTGGCAGACATGCCACGTGAATGGAGATATTACAAACTGAACAACAATAACTAAGTCCCAAACCATCAGTTTTAGTGCAAACACTAAAGTGTAGAGTAAGAAGATGGTTGCGATCAAGTGGATTATCGATTTCAAAAGACAGTTCAACACATTTTTTATGGAGATTAAATCCAGGATCCAGAGAGTAACAAGCAGATTCAGACAAGGGTTCCCAACACCAATAGCACTTGGTTCTCTGATACTATTTTGGGTGGGAAAAGATGGCAATACCTTGAACATCTCCAAAATTGTTGCATGTGAACAAAGCACATTTGATGTGTAAATCTATGTCGCAAGAACAGTGATAAACGAACATCTCACCGCAAAAATTGCAAAGAAACCTTCCCTCGTATCCTGCTGCTGCTGGATTTGGTAGAAGATAAAGAAATGCTGCAGTTTCATACAATTTGGACAAGTCCTTGCTTTGAAACTGTAAGCTACCCCAACCCAAGTTATGTTTGGTTCATGGGACCTTTATTTGCACCTACCAACCATTCTTTGGTAAATAGGCTATTCACTTCAAAACTGTTGGACGAAATTTCCATATGATTTTATTATTATTATTATTATTATTATTATTGTTTTTGTTGCTGCTGCTGCTCTAAATGGTTTCTTGTATTTTCATTCTGTTTTTATTCACTATTATTTTATCCGGTAAAAGTTTTTCTTATTATAATTTTTAAGGTAAAGTTCACAAATTATAATTTGAAAATGCTTCATATTAAAATTAGAGATAACTACATAAATAATACCTCATATTTTCGCGTTTTTGTTTTAGTACCTCACCTTTTTTTTTTTGGCAAAATGTCTAACCTTACATTTTTGTTTTGTTTTGGTACCCCGGCAGTTAAAACAAACCAAAATAATGGCATGACTTATTTTAGTTGGGATAATCACAGTTTTAATCCCTAAAATTTATAATTTTTTATCAATTTGGTCCTAATTCTATCAATTTAATCATTATCTTAAATATTAAAATTTAAACTTCAAAGATCCGTTTTTTTCTTTCTTCTTCTCCAGAACCCTAACGCCTCTTTTTCTCCTTTGAGCAATTGAGAGGGTAGAAAGCAAGATTCGACCAATTTTCATCCCAAATCTTGAAAATTTTTCAAGTCAGTTGGTTTTGAATTACCATTTGAGTTGGTTTCCATCGCCTTCCCCAGTCCTTCTCCTTATAAATATCCATCACCATTTTCTCTTCTCTTTTTCATTTTCACTCTGAAAATTCCTTCCAACAACAATGGAGCTTACGCCTATAGAAATCAATCTCAACTGTGCCAAAAACCTTAAGGACGTCAATCTTTCACCAAGATGAACGTTTACGCCGTCGTTTTCATCAACGGCGACCATCGCACGGCGCAGAAATATCCCGTCGACAAGGAGTGCAGTGTTTACCCCAACTGGAATCACACTATAAAGATGACAATCGACAAAGCCGTCGCCCGTCAAAACCACCACAACCTCGTGATACGACTTAAATTCGGCCGCATCATCGGTGACAAAGAGATCGGGATCGTCTAGGTTCCGATCAAGGAACTTCTCGATCACAATGACGGGAACGGGAAGGTGGAGTTCAAGAACGTGAGTTACAGCGTCAGGATGCCGAACGGGAAGCTGAGAGGGGTGTTGAATTTCTCTTACAAATTCGGGGAAACATTCACCATGCTCGCTGTTCTGCCGCCTCCGCTCATGACATCTAAGTCCAATTATCTTAAATCTTGAAAAAAATTTCAACTTAGTTGGTTATGCACATCGATATGCAGCTTCAATAACTTGAGACGATTTAAGATGATTAAGGGTAAACTACTGTAAAAGTCACTTATGTTTATACTAAGTACAGAGTTAGTCCCCAAATTTGAAAAATGACCAGTAAGGTCCCAAACGTTTTCGGGACGTAAACTCTTAGTCACTCAGCCGTTAAATCTAAACGGAAGAGTGATTTGATACAATAAAAAATGATAAATTACTTAAATAGTCCCTAAACCATTACTTAACCTGTATTTTAACCATTAAAATAAAAATAATTTATATAATTTCACATTTAATCCTCTATATTTACAATTTTTTTTATTTCTTTTCCCTCCACTACTCCCTACATCTTCTGCACTCGCGTCGGAGGTAAAGGAAAAATACTAATGCCCCGCCGCCATTAATGGATTCCACTTTCACTTCTTATGCGTTTTACGGAGGTCTCTACATTTAATCATTGCAAGAAGCTAACAATTTCAATAAAACAGTGGAGAAAGAGGTCTCTGCAACTCCCAAAACTACTATTGATCCACTCAGGCATTAACGCAAAGACCTAATGAACATGTTTTGTACATGCACGAACAACAGGACAATGCTCGATTCGGCGGCACAAACAACAAAGTTTCTGCAAATAATCTAAAACCCAAAGGTCTGAATCAACCGTTGGATACGAGATCGGAGATGTCGCAAGTGACAACGGTGTCTCACGGCGATGTTTTCACGACTCCGCCGCCAGTGACTGGATCCAACAACTTTGCATGGACGAAGAAGCAAAAAGATGCGAAATCTACGCTTTCTTACAATCAACCGAGTTCGATCAGTGAAATAAGTATCCCAGATTCGTCGATCTTCATCTTCAAAAATGAAGAAAACATCTTCAATTCATCGAAATAAGAGAATCAAGATGTTTCTGAAGGTGTTCATACAGATCAACGAGCACAAAACAAGCTTGAGAAAACATATTTCTTTGACGCCATTGATGAGTTCCCTCATGACGACCTGACGACTAAACAGAAAAACAAGGTGAGAATCACTTTCCACAATCTGTAATTCATCACCCTCAAATTCTCACATTGATGAACATTTCAATCAGCAATTAAAGGTTGGGTGTTCGGGTCTGTTGGTGTTTGAGTCAGACCAAGTTGATGAACTCCTGCAAAGGAATGAAAACCATATCCGGCTAGCAGCTCGAAGATCAAGGTTTGATCAAGGTAATTTAAGCCATATCCGAACCAGGTTTGTTCAAGTGAACCGGTTAGTGAAAAGATCGAAGGCCTCATAGTGGTAGGGAGTAGTGGAGGGAAAAGAAATAAAAAATTGTAAATATAGAGGATTAAATGTGAAATTATATAAATTATTTTTATTTTAGTGGTTAACATACAAGTTAAGTAATGGTTTATGGACTATTTAAGTAATTTATCATTTTTTTATTGTGTCAGATCATCCTTCCGTTTAGATTTAACGGCTGAGTGACTAAGAGTTTACGTCCCGAAAACGTTTGGGACCTTACTGGTCATTTTTTAAATTTGGGGACTAACTTTGTACTTAGTATAAACATAAGTGACTTCTACAATAGTTTACCCCATGATTCAAACCAAGTATTTAAGATGGGGTTACAGTTTGAGACTATTTAAGATGATTCAAACAAATAGTAAACCAATTGTCTTAAATCTTGGAAAAAAAGGTTAGAGTTTCGAAGAAGAAGAAGAAATAAAATGGGGGATTTATAGTTTTAACCCAAATATTTAAGAAGGTTAATAAATTGATAGAGTTTGGACTAAATTGATAGAAATGTATAAGTTTTAAGGACTAAAATTGTGATTATCCCAATTAAAAATAAGCCATGTCATCATTTCCGTTTGTTTTTAACGTTCAGGGTACCAAAACAAAACAAAAACGTAACGTCAAGTACCATTTTGTTAAAAAGATAGGTGGGGTACTAAACATTAATGCGCGAATAGGTGGGGTATTATTTATGTAGTTATCCCTTAAAAATGTATTTTGCAAACTTTTATTTAATAAATTAAAATTAATTGCATCATACGCCTCCAAATTATAATTTTTATTTTAAATTAATCCCTAAACTTTTGAATATTCTAATTTCACCCTCATTCTAAATTTTTTGATCAAAGGAAATTTCATAGATTGAGAGCAAATTTTACAAGGTGTGGCGAGGTACAGGAGAAGAGTTGTGACCTCTAAGGCCGGACTTAGCAATCTAATCGGAAACAAGGTTACAGCATCGTGGCACAAAGGAAAAACTGACAGAAATAAACCCCCTTGTCAGCAAACGAATGTCTTCCTCAATAGCGGAGGAGATTCAGTCGGAGGAGTATCCAGCATTGAGTCTTTCGATAACTGGCTTACAATCTGATTCCATGATGACTTTGGTAAATCCAGCTTTGTGGGCAATTGATAAATCGAACCGAAGCGCAGCCGTTTCTGCAGCTTGGACGGATGGGGCATGAAGAGGGGTTGAATCTCAAAGGAAAATAGTACCCCCGCAATCCCGGGCAATAATGGCTTTCCTTGATCTGCCATCAAAGGCTGCATCACATTTTACTTTGATAACACCTTCCGGTGGAGCAACCTAGCTTTACGGATCCATCGAGTGAGGAGCAGCCTTCACATGTGTCTTAGGGGCCGACTGTAGGAATTTAAGGTAGGCTCTTTCAGCTCGTAACCAGACCTCCCAAGGGGAATCAATCCGTCCATCAAACACGAAATAGTTCCACGATTTCCATAAGGTCCAAAGGAGAAAGGCAATGAGTGCTCCACCATCGTCAATACATGCCTTGCTGTGAAGGGTAAGAACATATTGCCACCATTTTGAGAAGCCTGGGAAACCTATCATCTCAGGGGAGTAACTGAATCCTGAGGCTCTCTAAACTGCTTTGGCAAAAGGGCAGAAGAAGAGGATGCGTTCGGCCGACTCCATCCTTTCTTCACATCTAGGATAGCCAACCGACCCCCGGAACGCACCATGAAATCTCGCAGCAAGAGCTCTTTTGGTAGGAATAATATTATGAGAGAATTTCCAAATAAAGGATCGAATTTTTGTGGGGACTTTTAGGCTCTAGATAGACGTCCAAAAGGGTTTGTTGTTTGCAGGATGATTACTTGACGATGGTTTAGCCTCACAAGATATCATTTCTTCAATGAACATGTACCCTGATTTAGCACAATATGAACCATCTTTCGAGCCTGTCCATATGAGGGAGTCCTTAACCTCAGGACCCCGGATCGATATCATTTGAATAACATCCACAACCTCTTCATTAAACAAAGACTCGAGTTTTGCTCGATCCCAAGATCTGAGATCATGGTTCATCAGACTAGCCACGATAATTAGGCGCTGTGAAATATGGTAATTCGGGGGAATAGTGAAACCTGGAAGCTTCGGAATCCATTTATCGTCCCAGATTGAGATGCTTTTACCGTTGCCCACTCTCCATAAGCTACCTTCCTTTATTACCTAAATTCCCTCACTGATTCCGATCCATGCCCATGAAGGGTTAGCACTTCGTGGGGCATCAAGCAAATTGCCGTCAGGAAAGTAGATACCTCGAAGGGTTTGAGCTAGCAAGGATTCAGGCTGTTTCAAGATCCTCCAAGCCACTTTTGCAACAAGAGCTCGGTTGAAAGTTCTAAGATCTCTAAAGCCTAGTCCCACATTACTCTTTGGTTGAAAAAGGTTTTTCTAGTTGATCCAATGTATTCCCTTCTCTTTATTATTGCAATTATTCCACCAGAATCTTGCCACCAGGGAACAGAACTCGTCACAGAAAGTGACAGTAAGAAGAAAACATTGCATAACAAAAGAAGGAATTGCTTGAACCACTGCTTTGATAAGGACCTCCTTCCCTGCTTGGTTTAGGAATTTTGCCTTCCAACCCTTGACTTTATCTTAAACTCTTTCCTTAATAAAATTGAGAGCATGTTTCTTGCTTCTTCCCCATATTGAAGGTAACCCCAGATAAATGTTGTCCTCCTTCATGGCTTGAAAACCGAGGATGTTTGAAAGGTGAGCTTTCATGGTGGGACTAACGTTGGGTGAGAAGAAAACTGAGGACTTGCTGAAATTGATTGTTTGTCCCGTAGTAGCTTGGAAAAAATTCAACAATTTAAGAGTCGCTTCACAGTTCTGTTGGTTGGCAGTCAAGAAAAATAGGTAATCATCCACGAACATAAGGTGGCTCAGGACCGAACATCTCCTTTTAATTTTAATACCATCCACACAGGAGCAGTCCAGTTCTTTCTGGATAATCCATGAGAACACATTAGAAATAAAAGTGAATATGTAGGGCGATAGGGGATCCCTTTGTCTTAGTCCTCGTTGTGGTTTGAAGTCTTCAAGTTTCTCACCGTTAACCACTAGGGAGAAGACCAGGGATGAAACACACTTCATGACTCGCTTGACCCACCACTCAGAAAAACCCATTCGAACCATAACAAATTCCAGCAGGTCCTAGTCAACATTGTCATAAGCTTTCTCGAGGTTGATTTTAAGCGCCATGACACCTTTCTTCCCCTTCTTTGCTCTCTTGATAAAGTGGAAGGCTTCGTTGGCAAGGATGATATTGTTCCGAATAGCCCTACCTTGCACAAAAGCTGATTGAGTGGTGGAGATAAGGTTCGGAAGGAGAGGTTTGAGCCTGGAGGCAAGAATTTTTGTGATAACTTTAAGGGAGAAATTACAGAGGCTGATGGGCCTAAAGTGAGAGACTTCAAAAAGATTCACCCTCTTCGGTATCAACACTATATTGGTCTCATTTAGTCCAAAGTCCAGGTAGCCAGTTTGGAAGAAGGAGAAGATCATGGCGGAAAGATCTTCTTTAATAGTATCCCAAAAACTATGGTAAAAACAACCTGGAAAGCCATCCAGGCTTGGGGCTTTTGAGGCACCCATACTAAAAACTGCTTTCTTAATTTCCTCCTCAGAAGGGTCAAAGCAAAGACGCTCATTCATCTCCCTATTGACCAGGGTCGGGATAATTCCCTCAAGAGCTCTCACATCGATAGAATTGTCATTGACAAAGGTTTTCTTGAAGTGGGTAGTTAGAAAATTTACAATTTCCTTTGGTTTCTCCAGCCACTCCATTGTGCCAGTTTTGAGCCTACAGATTGAGTTCATTCTTCTATGCTGTAAAGTCGAAGCATGGAAAAATTTTGTGTTCTTGTCCCCCAGTGTGATCCAGTTGATCCTAGAATGTTGGTGCCAGTACCTCTCCTCGCTTTCCCATTCTTTATCAAGTTCCTTTTTAATGGACTTAAATTCACGCAGTTCGCCTTCATTTAATCTTTTATCTTAGAAAAATTTTAATTGGTCCATCAACATTTCTTTTTTCTGGGCTCTCGTGCGGAACTTGATTTTGCTCCACTTGATAAATGACAATTTTGTTCTCTTTATCTTCCGGCCAAAACGGTGGGACCAGCGCTCACTAGATATTGGGTTTCACCCTTTCCTGACTGTTTCTGAACAATCCTCTTTAGGAAGCCACTTGGACTCAAATTTAAATTTCTTCTTGTATTTCCTCGATTGGCCCATTGGGAGAAGAATTATGGGAGCATGGTCCGAGGCAACAACAATATCCATAATCCCCAAAGCTTTAGGGAAGGCTCAGCTCCAGTCTGTTGAGCACAAGATACGGTCGAGTTTCTCAAAAATAGAGTTCTCTCCGCTCCTTTGGTTATTCCAGGTAAAAGTGCTCCCCTCTATTGGGAGTTTCATTAATTCATTAGAGTTGGCAAAATCCCAGAAGCAGCTGGCTTCTAAAGGATTAAATGGGACACCTCCAAGTTTCTCCTCTTGACTTGTTACAATAATTAGAGTCCCCGGTAACCAGCCATTTCTCCCTATCCGTTATTCCCAGAAGTGATAGGTTCCTCCAGAAAACCTCTTTCTCTTCTCGATATGGAAGACCATAAGATAAAGGTGGCAAACCAATTCGTACCACGATTAATAGAGATTCTTGTGTCAATAAATTTTTTTTTGCTTTGAGAACTGTAATAAGAGTGTCAGAGTTCCACCAGAGAGTAAGACCACCTGCAGTTCCATCAGGTTCCATGTAGAAAGCCTCATCCATTTTCATTCACGCTCGTATTTTCTCAAGGTAACTCTTCTTCTTTTTTGTTTCACTTAAGAAAATAATCGACGGTTTGTACTTGTTTATGGAATTCCTAAGGGCTCTTAGGGTTCCTTTACTGCCAAGTCCTCACATTCCATGAAAGGACCACCATTATCGAGAAACTTAGGCACAAAAAAACACTGAGCAAAAGATGTAAGAATTTTACCGTAGCACCCAAGAAGGCAGCAAGCACAGCTCGAAATGAAAGGGTTAGCAATGAAAAAAGAACCGCGAGCCAAGAAACCAACCAAAAGTAGAGAGAAAGCCTCAAAATTCAACAACCAGCAACCTCCAAAACTTAAGGAAGAATAGACATAAACATCAAATACAAAGAAAGCGCCGATGACAAAGAGAAGCACCTGCCAAACAAAATTCAGAGACATCAGAATCTTCCCGTTCACTTTTAATGTGCCATACCAAAACGCGGCAATCTAGAAAAGGAAGCTCAAAACCGCACCAAAACAGATAGATTCACCTTAAAGGCAATTTGACAATTCAAAGCAAGAACCATCACAATAGGAAACAGAGAAAAATAGTCGAACCATTCACATTGAAACATAAATCATCAAGATCAAAAAAATGGAAGACAGCCGCAAACTCCATGAATACACAAGCCCCGGGAAAAGAATTTCAACCACCAAAATTCAAACAGATGCGTAAACACCAGGAGAACAAGAACAAGATTGATAAAACAGAAAACTATTGAAGGAAAGTGGATAAAACACAAGATGCGAGATATGGCGCGAGATTGGGGAAGAGGACAAGAAAACGGGAATTTCGCCAGAAGGAGAAGGAACGAGAAAAACCATTTACCAGGCTTGAAACATCACCATCGGCCTAGAAAGCATTTCTCAAGGCATCAACATCCAGATTTCGGTGAGATGAGACTGCAGCAAAACTCCAGCGAAGCTCTTCGATAGACAAGAAAGATCTCGGAAAGAGACCACCCCCTTTATTTCTCTGTCGTCACAGCTCCCTTGAGCAAACCACCAGCCGTTGTCGTTCCCTTGACTTCCGACAACCGTTGCCCTATTGACGGGGACTAAGCCACAACGTACCTAAGGCCAATCAACTTGCTGGAAATAGAGAATCGATGCAGTCCGTCCGAGGCTCGAGGGTTTTGTTGGGAGAGGAGATAGGGGCGCGTGAGGCGCGTAGACAGATAAGAGTGCCCCGAAAACCCCCTCATTCTAAATTCACCATCAAACTTTTGAATGTTTAAATTTTATCCTAAACTCTAACTCTCACTCTAAATCAAACCCTAAACTTTTGAATATTTTAATTTTATCCACAAATTACAGTATATACTAATAACATCCCATGATAATAAAGTCGTTATAAAAATTATCAGGTAAATATTGATGTATATTATGATGTGCCATAAATGATAATTCGCAGATAAAATTGAAACGTTCAAAAGTTCGAGACTAATTTAAAATGTGAATCATAGTTTGAAGATGAAATTGTAGTATTAAAAAATTTAGAGACTATTTAAAAATGAAAGTTATATTTTAAAAATAAAATTAAATTATTTTAAAATTTAAATATTAATTTAAAATGAAAATAATAATTTACGGTTGTGTGTTAGCATTGATGTAAGAAAACAAACAATACGGGAAGAAGCCGTTTCGAGTTTGAACGAACAAAAACAAAACAGAAAATCCTTTTTACCATCTAACAGTCAACAGATCGAAAGTCTAAAGTTTAAAGACTAAACTCGAAGCTTTTCATCCAAACATTCCTGAGAGTCTGTTGTTTTCCACAACTTTCCATTCAAATTTCCTTTACTTTCCCTTCTTTCTTTCGTCTTTTTTCTGTGCTAATAATAGTTCAATTATGTTCCATTTCTCTTTCTAATCCCCCCACAGATTTCTAACAAATAGAAAAAAACCCATTCCCAACATGTCTTCTATATCTTCATCCGAAACTGCTACGCCGGCGACTGACCCTCACGCGCCTCTCCTCCGTTCCCGCCAGCCCGATGCCTCAACGGCTCGTCCCTCCACGCTGGCGCTTCTGCTGGGGCGGGTCACGGGACGTCGTGGCGCGTCCATGCTGGTGAGGGAGACGGCGGCACGCGAGCTGGAGGAGCGGAGGGCGGACTGGGGGTACTCGAAGCCGGTGGTGGCTTTGGACATGCTGTGGAACACGGCGTTCGTGGTGGTTTCGGCGGTGATGTTGATCTGTACGGTGGATGAGAGGCCTAATACTCCTATTAGACTGTGGATTTGCGGGTATGCTTTGCAGTGCTTGGTGCATGTTGTTCTGGTTTGGTTGGAGTACAGGAGAAGGAATAGTAGAAGAACATCTGGTAGGGATGAGGAAAGAGGAGATACTGCTGCTGCTGGATATGCTAATGATAGCGAAGATGAATTAGATGGGATTGAAAGGAGTCCTTCTGAGTCAAATCAATCAAGGTCAGTTGTGGGTCTTACTATTTTAAGCTAAATCCCAAATCGTAATTTCATGCTTTCTGTGGTTTATAATTGTTTCAGTTCAATTGAGGCCTTTCTTTAACAAAAAATTTGTATTGAAACGTGATTCTTATGCCTTTTAAGTGCTAATTTGGATGAGGGTTGAAGCTCAATTGGGATTTTGAGATGAATTAGATAAGGGGGGGTTGAGTATGATCTTTATAGTTTTCTAATGGAATTGAGAGGTTTTCTTTTGGTGTTATGGCACTTTTCGAGTGTTCACCGGAAAATGGTTGAATTACCATTATCTTTTTAGTGTTGCTTTCAAGGTGAGTGGAATTTTTGAAACTTGAGTGGGGGCAAATCGATCCACTTTACATATTTGACTACTTCCACCAACTCAATTACAAGAACCAGAGTCATAGAATTTGAAAAGTTAGTGCTAATAACTATTGAAAGACTAATCATTGAGCTTTAGATAATGGTAGAATGACTTGTATTGATGTATGGAATCTTTCCCCTTTTACGAAAGATGCAAAACAATGTGAAAAGACCGTGCTGCGTTCGTCTGGGTTAATGATCTAATGGTTGAAAGTGAATTTTGAAGCAGGTAAGAGATTGATGGAAATCAATGACTTAAATGTAGAATTGTAGAATTCCCTTTCAAGATGTGAGTGCCAAGTCCGGATTGTATGGAATGAGTTGATGTCTAACACTATGTAGTAGTGTTGATCGCTATTGATTTTGATTACCGCATAATCCAATTGACCAAGATGTAAAATTTGTTACCATGCTATCATTTGAGTGAAAATTTCTTGTATTTTCCATCTTGATTTTGCTTTTCGTTTCTGTTTTAGAGACTATGATGTAAGATATTTGAATTATTATTCTCGTACTGACTTGGTGAATGGGCAGTGTAACTAAACGATGTGAATCAGTTAACACCATGGCATCGTTTATTTGGTGGATAGTGGGCTTCTATTGGGTAGTTTTGGGTGGCGACATCCTTCTGCAAGGCGCTCCACGTTTATATTGGTATGCCTTTAACCAATCTTGTCATTTGACAAGAAACTTATTTGTCAGTTCTTGACATATTTGTAGCATGTATCGACTTCAACCTGACGGAGACCAGAAATTTATGCACGAGATTTCTGCCTTCATTTACCAAGTTACTGAAAAATTGCAATAGAGTAATTATCTGACTCTTATATAATTAATGTTCAATATCGTCTCCATGAATCAATTTTAGCTGCCACATATACAATATTGTTCCCTGTTTCTGGATCTGCGCCATAAATAAAGTTGATATTTTTTGGTCTAGCCAAAAGAGGAGAAGTGGCAGAAGCCTTTACCGTTAGTTAACCGTTCCGGATTTTCAATATGGTTGCTATGTTTTAGCTTTTCATGTCTTTTATTGTTTGACATGTATTATACTATGCTGTAATAGAGATCAACTTCAGGATTTATATCTCTGGTATCTGCAGGTTGGCTGTGGTTTTTCTGGCATTTGACGTGTTCTTTGCGATCTTTTGTGTTGTTTTGGCATGTTTGATTGGAATTGCTTTATGTTGCTGCTTGCCGTGCATCATTGCAATTCTTTATGCTGTTGCAGGGCAGGTATGAGAAAAGAAACTCAATAGTTATACCGACACGAAAATTTTAAACAAATTGGTCATAGCATGATGGCATCTTCATTTCTTGCTATTTGATTAGGAAGGTGCATCAGAAGCAGATCTTAGCATCCTTCCAAAATATAAGTATCAGATTATAAACAATGGTGAGAAGCCTTGTGTAGGGGCAGGAAAAATGATTCCCGTGGAAACAAGCAGTGGATATTTGGCAAACGAGCGCGTACTCTTACCCGAGGATGCAGTAAGTTGCGACTTTATCACAGAATTACTGTAATTTTTCACAATGATGTTGATCTATCACAAATATTGTTGCCCTATTCCCTTGAGTCTTATGTCATTGCTCGAGTTTTGCGCTTTTGTTTTGGATTTCCTTGGTGCCGATGTCCGTTAGGTTGATACATATTAGAAACAACCCGACTCCTTCAGTTGATTACCTCGGTATCATCGTCCTTTTTCTGTCTTCTTTGTAGGAATGCTGTATATGTCTAAGCTCATATGAAGATGGGGTGGACCTCCATGCTCTCCCATGCAACCACCATTTTCATTCAACGTGCATCGTGAAATGGCTGAAGATGAATGCAACATGCCCTCTCTGCAAGTACAATATTTTGAAGGGAATCGAAGAAGTATGAAAGGAAAAACAGAGACTCGAGCCCTGTGTGTCGGAATGCGATTCAGTTGTTTATATACTTTATGCATATGTACAGTAGAGAACCAAATCATTAAGAGCAGCACCTCTAGTTAATATCTTATCCTTCCTTTTCATTTTCCATTTTAACTGCCCTTTTGGAGTTAGACTTTGATGCTTTCTTTAGCCTTTCCGAAGTTGTTCATCATTCTATTCATCAATGAATGGATTGATTTTAATGCTTCAAATGTTGTCTGTTGTACTTTGCTTCATTATTGGTAGAATGAAAATTTAATGGCTTAATCGTGTATATATATAAATCTCTTCCTTTTTATAACTATTGTTATTCAACCAATTTGTCGATTAATCTAAAGCAGATAGTTTCTTTATGATGATGACTTTTTTAGCTGACTTCATTTACAACATTAAAATTCAAACCTCTAGTCTTATTTAAAGGTTTTCGTGTCTCATATCATATTACGAGACTTGGCAAATTTGACCTGAGACCCGAACTGTAGAATTAATGTTTTGATATAATAATTGAAAAATGTTTTGGACAAATTTGAAAGGAATTTAAAATTTGTCTTTAAGTCTAAACAACTTGAAAATATGTTTGAGGTATTTAAAAAAGTTTTTGACAAAGTTTTTAATGATTTAAGTTAGCTAAACTTGACTTTTCAGTAAGCCCGTATCGATACGGTGTGGCCCGTATCGATACACTTTTGCCCAGGTTTTGATTGTGTCAAAACTCGTATCGATACAGGCTTTGTCGTATCGATACGGATAAAGATCGTTTCGATACGTTCCTTAAGCGTACCGATCCCTGTTTTAACGTCCCCAACGGCTATTTTCCAGCGGTCATTTAAATGACATATTATATCGATACGTCCTCAAGCGTATCGATACGCTTAGGATGGCAAGAGTCCAACAGTTAGTCTCTAAAGAAGAGCGTAACGATACGGGTCCTCGCGTATCGATACAGAAGGCTCCAGAACAGCATTTAAATTGGGAAATCAAGTCTCCAACGGCTCCAATTCAACCCCAACGGCTAGTAACAACTACAAACTCAAAGAGGAGTATAAAAGGGACCTTCAAGCATCTAGTAATGGTTAATGTTTCAATTGTAATACAACATATGATCAAAATGTGTCTTAGTGCTTAAGTGTCAATTCTTTGTATAGACAAACACTAGTGAGCCAAAATTGTTAGATTTGCTCAAGTGATTTAAGATTGGGTGAGAGCTTAATTGTGCAAACAAATACTTATTAGAGGGATTTGAGGTTTTTTTTTCTCTTTGTAAAAAGGGTTTGATCAAGGCTTTGGGTAGAAAGCTTGATCGATTTGTAAGGGTTTCCTCCTAAGCCTAAAAAAAGGACGAATCAATAGTGGATTGATTGGAAATCCTTAGTGGGAAGCTAAGGTAGTAGATGTAGACCTTGGTTAGAAGGTTGAACCACTATAAATCATCGTGTCTTTATCTTTTTAGCTTCCACACTTCTTTCACCCAAAATTCCACTTCTCCACCACTTGGCGAGCAAGAACGATTGAAGAAATCGAGCACTGAAAAACCCAACAATTGGCATCAGAGCTTGGCTCAATTGAAGAGGAATAACATCCTATTGAGAAGATCTGGCAAGCTCGGTCAACATTTTAAACAACTGACTCAGTGACGCAATCCATCGATAAACCATCCTTCTTCGACGGAACACATTATGCCCATTGGAAGACAAAAATGAAGTTATTCATAAAGTCAAAAGACTACAAGCTTTGGGACATAGTAGAAGAAGTTTCGTTCGTGCCTCAACAAAGCAAGTCGGATTGGAGTGCCGAAGATCGCAAAAGGATGGAGCTTAATTGCAAAGTCTTGCACATCTTATTTTGTGCATTTGGCCTCAACATCTATGAGAAGATGTCTTCTTGTGAGAGTGCAAAGAAAGTTTTGGACAAGCTCGAAGTTACATACGAAAGGACAAATGAAGTAAATGATACCAAGATCGGGCTCCTCAACCTAACGTATGAAAACTTAAGATGAATCTGGAAGAGGACATTAAGAAGATGTTGGATAGGTTTTTCACCATCACCAATGGACTTAAAGGTTATGGAGAAGTCATCCCGGAAGAGAAACTTATCCGAAAGCTTATCTACTTCCTTCCCGAGTCATGATACTAAAAAAGGACCGCCATTATCGAAGCCAAGAATCTCAAGACTAAGCTTGGTGAGCTCATGGGGTCACTTCTCACTCACCAAATAATGAAGAAAAATAAAGAAGAAAAGAAGAAGAAGGAAAAGATTAGAGCTATAAGGGAGAAGAAGCTCAAATGGCTTGACATCAACACAAATGTCATTGCTCTCAAATCCTCCACATGCCATTATGTAGATTCAAGTGAAGAGGAGGATGAAGAAGAAGAGATAGTTCATCTCTTCAAGAAGTGTGCCCCTTACATAAAGAAAGCCTAGAAAGAGTTTGAACGAGAATCCATGAAGAAGAAGAGGGCAAACACTTCAAGCCATAAGAAAAAGACATATGTGACTACTTGGAGTGATGAAGAATCCACCGACGATGAACAAGCCAACATTTACCTTATGACCATCAAAAAATATTCAAGGGTAATTTCTAATTCATTTACTTCATGTTCATATTCTTTTGATGAATTACAAGATGCCTATGATGATTTGGTTTTAGAATTTAAAAATCACATTTTGAAAAACAAGAAAGTGATTTCAAAATTGAAAATTGAAAATGACTTGATTTCTAAAACCAAAATTGAACTTGAAGCAAAACTCAATGAGTTTGAACAAAAGTGTTTTGATTTACAAAATTTGCTTCATAAAGTTCAAGAAGAAAAAGATCTAATTTCCAAAGAGCTTGAAAAGAAAAATGATGTTGGAAAATCAAATTTTTATGTAAGACAATCTAGTGCCCTTAGGTTTGTAAATGGTAAATGTTTTAGAAGTATTTTGGTCCCAAAAGGACTAAGTAATTCAACTAAAAGGATGAAATTAAAAAATGGATTTCTAAGGGGACTAAATTTTGTGCTACTAACGTCTATGGATCCAAAGCAATTTGGATACCAAAAATTACTTGATTGTCTTTTGCTAGATGTGATGGAGAGTGTTCAACAAAGTCAACATTTGAGGGGGAGCTCCATACACACAAAGAAGAACACTTGAAGAAGGAAGGCTTCACATCCTCCATTGTGTTCAAGTGTGGTAAAAATCTAGTTGTTTTATTTGTTTAATTTGATTTATTTTTTATTTCAACTAGATTATGGCATATGTTGGACTAGCATTCTATGATGATACTTTGAGTAAGGGGAGCCATTTTAAAACCAAACATTTTAATATTTTTAAAATTTAAACCTCTATTGTTATTTTGAGCTTAAAAGTGTTTTACATTATTTTTTATATAACAAAAAAGGGAGAATGGTTTGAAAAATTGAATTTTCAAATGAATAAGGGTGAGATTTAATTGATTTCAAATCTTAATTTTCTTATTCTAAATTTATTTCACAAAGGGGGAGAAATCTCAAACAATTTTTCAAGTTAGTTTTATTATACTCCCTCCGTCCCCCTAAAACTGTCACATGTTGACTTTTTTTGGTCAAAAATTTTCAACTTTGACTATAATTTATTTAAATATTTTAATTAATTAAAAATTATAAAAAATATATTTAAAAATTAGTTGATTCAAAGTTTTTAAAATATATTTTTTCATATTTTTATCAATAATAAATTTTAAATTATAAGAGGTCAAAGTTGAAAAAGTTTGACCCAAAAAAGTCAACATGTGACAGTTTTAGTGGGACAGAGGGAGTATCAAAAAAGGGGAGATTGTAGAACTAATGTTTTGATATAATAATTGAAAAATATTTTGGAAAAATTTGATTTAAAACTTGTCTTTAAGTCCAAACAACTTGAAAATATGTTTGAGGCATTTAAAAAGATTTTTGGCAAAGTTTTTAATGATTTAAATTAACCAAACTTGACTTTTCAGCAAGCTTGTACCGATACGGTGTATCCCGTATCGATAAACTTTTGCACATGTTTTGATTCTGCCAAAACCCGTATCGATACAGGTTTTGTCGTATCGATATGGACAGGGATCGTTTTGATACGCCCCTTAAGCGTACCGATCCCTGTTTTAACGTCCCCGACGACTATTTCCCAACGGTCTTTTAAATGACATATCATATCGATACGCCCTCAAGTGTATCGAACGCTTAGGCTGACAAGAGTCCAACGACTAATTTCTGAAGAAGAGCGTACCGATACAGGTCCTCGCGTATCGATACGGAAGGCTCCAGAACAATATTTAAATTGGGAAATCAAGTCCCCAATGGCTAGTAACGGCTACAAACTCAAAGAGGAGTATAAAAGGGACCTCCAAGCATCTAGTAATGGTTAATGCTTCAATTGTAATACAACATATGATCAAAATGTGTCTTAGTGCTTAAGTGTCAATTCTTTGTATAGACAAACACTAGTGAGCCAAAATTGTTAGATTTGCTCTAGTGTTTTAGGATTATGTGAGAGCTTAATTGTGCAAACAAATACCTATTAAGGGATTTGAGTTTTTTTTATCTCTTTGTAAAAAGGGTTTGATCAAGGCTTTGAGTAGAAAGCTTGATCGATTTGTAAGAGTTTCCTCCTAAGCTTAGAAAAGGGGACAAATCAATAGTGGATTGATTGGAAATCCTTAGTGGGAAGCTAATGTAGTGGATGTAGACCTTGGTTAGAAGGTTGAACCACTATAAATCATCTTTTCTTTATCTTTTTAGCTCCCACACCTCTTTCACCCAAGATTCCACTTCTCCACCACTTGGCGAGCAAGAACGGTTGAAGGAATCGTGCACCGAAAAACCCAACACGAACTAAGACCCGAAATCGACCCGAACACTATGACCTAAAATTGACCCCAAACTTGAAACAAACCGAACTGAAATTGACTCGAATTTTTGTTGAACTGAAAATGGACTCGAACTGATTTTAAATCGAACCGAATAGACCCGAACCGAAGGTAACCCAAAATAAAAAATATATTAAAATAAATAAAGAAAGATAGGAGGTGAACTAACACACAACTCACCAGAAAACCAAATATTCAGGCTATATAAAGTCATATATAGGGTGAAAAAACTTGACTCTACCTGAAAACCTGACTAAAACCAATCAATCCCTTATTGACCTGATATTAACCCGACCCGAAATCAATTGACCTGATATTAATTGAACCAAGAGTCAACCGAAACGAAATTCAACTAATTTGACCCAATACCCGAACCAAAGTCACCATAGACGCGAACTAAATTCAAACCAAACTTAAACCGAATGTAATCAGACCCGAAATAACTCGAAACCAACGTTACGATTGCCACTACTTTATGAAAATTGAGAAATTAATGTCTTTAATTTATCAAAAATTGAACTTTTATGAGATTCATAATTCATCTAAGATTTTTTTTAATATAACCTTATGTATTTAATTCATTGATCGACTAATCTAGATTAAGTATTATAGATACTTATATAAGGGTGACTCTTCTAACCTAATTGTTTTATTTATCACGCTAGAATTCGAACTTTTAACTTTATTTAAGAAATCTAATGAATCATCAGTTAATATCATGAATTTAATACACTTTGTTAAGACAAAATCATCTTAATTCTCTATCAAAATCCTTAATAACCATCACAAATTTATTAATTCCACTTGAATTTATCATTCAAAACGTTTAAGTGGATTAATCCATCAATTAAGACGATGCGGATTAAGCTAATCTAAAAGGTAAGTAATATGGGTAAGAATCATGTGGAAAAAGTACCACCTTTTCTTTCATTTTGAAATTTTACCTTTTTGCCCACACCTTATCTAATTATGAGACGCTTGGCTTGTAAACGGTAATAGTTTAATACCAAGGACTAGAAGAGTAATTTGGTCATTTCATTTCAACCACGTCACTTCCGACACCCTTTATCCGTTTATCTAAACTTAAAACGACAGAATCCAAAACCCCAACAAAATGATTAAATTAATTAATTTTTTTTAAAATTCAAAATATTATAAAAGAAAATTGAAAAATCCAAATAATAATCGTTTCTGGAAATTTTCACCAGATCTGAATTTTCCCTCGATTTCCATTTATGAATCCGAGAAAACAAACAGAAAACCCTGAAAGGACCAAAAAAAGTGAAAAAGGAAATTAGAAGAAAGCTATGTTCAGATTCGAGTTTGAAAAGATTAGGAAACGAATTTGAATTTATCGAAATAATTTTGTTCTATTAATTTTCTGCTATGGCCGACGCTCTCTCCGTGATTCCCGCATCAGTTCTCCGTAATCTGTCCGACAAGCTGTACGAGAAGCGCAAGAATGCTGCTCTTGAGGTTTTCTTTTTGCGATTCAGTGGAATTTGATTTCTAGGTCTTTGTTTCCTGGTTTTCTTGCAATGATTGAAGTGCTCAACTTTTTTCGTTGTGGTAACTGTGTAGATTGAAGGAATCGTGAAACAGCTGGCATCGGCGGGAGATCATGATAAGATATCGGCGGTGATCAATTTGTTGGCCAAGGAATTTACCTACTCTTCTCAATCCAATCACCGTAAGGTTGGTGGATGATGGGTGATCTTGTGAATTTTTTAGAACTTTTACGAGTTTTTTTATCCATTTAATTCGAATTTTGGCTTAGTGTTGTTAAATTCCGGTGTTGTGTTTATGTAGGGAGGATTGATTGGTTTAGCTGCTGCCACTGTTGGGTTGAGTTCCGAAGCCGCCCAACATCTTGAGGTAAGCACTAGTTTGCCTTTAGTAGCTGTCTGTTAACATGTTTAAATCTTTTACAAACATGTAGAACAATCTTTACCATGGTATTGTTATTCAAGAGCCAAGAATTACCTCTCAAGTTTTTCAAAAAAGAAGAAAAGAAACAAGAATTATCTCACAAGGTTTAAAGACTTATGCTCTATGATTGTAATGTTTTAGGGTTGTTAATGGAGGTTCGGTGTTTGTTTGCTAAAGAGAAAGCAATTATTAGTTATTACCTGAGATAAGCTATGGGTTTTCTCATTATCTCTTAATAAAATTAGTGATTAATTTGCTCTTGATGCAATCTGCCAGCAAATTGTGCCACCAGTGCTTAATTCTTTATCTGACCAAGATAGCAGAGTGCGTTATTATGCCTGTGAAGCTCTATATAACATTGCAAAGGTGAAAGAAGATTGGTTTTGCTATGTTTTTCTTGTAATTTCATGTTTTATTTACTAATAGCGGACATGATATGCTGTCTTCTTCTGTACAGGTTGTCCGAGGAGATTTTATCATATTTTTTAATCAGATATTTGATGCATTATGCAAGCTATCTGCTGATTCTGATCCCAATGTACAGAGTGCTGCTCACCTTTTAGATAGGCTTGTGAAGGTTAATAATTGCTCCCTCATCTAAATGTTGGAATCTAATTATGTGAAATATGGGAATTTATTGCCCTTCTATTTTTACTATGTGAAACAGGACATTGTTACTGAAAGTGACCAATTTAGGTATGCAATGTTCCCTTCCATTTTCACATCATGAATCTTGTTTTATTTAGATGTCTCGTTTTTTTACTTTCTGGGTTCTATCTTTATAATATCATGTGTATGATTGCTTTGCTTTCAGTATTGAAGAATTTATACCTTTACTAAGAGAACGTATGAATGTCCTGAATCCCTATGTCCGCCAGTTTTTGGTTGGATGGATAACTGTACTGGATAGTGTCCCAGATATTGACATGTTGGGCTTCCTCCCTGATTTTCTTGATGGTAATAAAATCTCATGTCTTTTAAACCAATGTACTACTTCCCTATGAGAATTTATTTTAATTAATTAGTTCTTGACAACTCTCAGGTTTGTTTAATATGTTAAGTGATTCTAGTCGTGAAATACGGCAACAAGCTGATTCAGCCCTTTCAGAGTTCCTGCAAGAGATTAAAAACTCCCCAGTAAGATTTCTACTAACATGTTCTTTGACTGTTGGATTAACTCCGTGGACAATTGTCTTGAAGTTTCTTAGGCTAAGATTGTCTGTTTTACACATTCTTATGGGAATACCAGGATTGGTTACTTTTTTACTGAAAAGGGAGATGGATTTATTATATATCATTACAAAGTATTTCTCATAGAAAGAAATGTTTTGTTCATTTGTAATTTTCTGACTTGAACAGTGCTACTCTTGAAGTCTGTAGATTATGGTCGCATGACTGAGATACTGGTGCAAAGGGCAGCTTCTCCTGATGAATTCACTCGGTTAACAGCTATCACTTGGGTTAGTAGTGTTTGACTTTATGTTGCCATAGATGGGAGAATATTTTTATAGAAGAAAAGAGGAAAATAATCTTGATAATTGGTTTTTTCTTCCCCTTGTCAACTTATTTTTTCATACTATATTTTATTCCTTGCTATTCTAAGATCACCTTCACATCACATCATAGAAATTTTATTTAATTTTCTCTTTGGACAGATAAATGAGTTTGTAAAACTAGGTGGAGATCAACTTGTTCCTTACTATGCTGACATACTGGGAGCCATTCTCCCCTGCATATCTGATAAAGAAGAGAAAATTAGAGTGGTAATTTTATTTCTTTTATAGTAGCCTTAATGAATCATATATAACTTTTTTGCAATGTCTTTTAGAAACTCATTTGAGTTCTTTCCTTTACGTGTTTTATTTTAATATTTTTATATTAGGTTGCTCGTGAAACCAATGAGGAACTTCGTTCAATCAAGGCTGATCCAGC
Organism: Hibiscus tridactylites; assembly: GCA_958450335.1. Lineage (NCBI taxonomy): Eukaryota > Viridiplantae > Streptophyta > Magnoliopsida > Malvales > Malvaceae > Hibiscus > Hibiscus tridactylites. The sequence goes on from OY288283.1 coordinate 20,949,613, forward strand.
AGAGGGTTTTGATATTGGGGCCATTCTCTCCATTGCAAGGAGGTGTGGTTTTTGTTACTTAAGAAAAATGCTAGTTTTGAAATTTTACTAGTAGTCTGCGGCTCTGCGCTTCCATCAGCATAAATACCCTTCTGTATTTTGAAGGGCTACTGAAAAGTGCTTAAAACGGTGTCTTTGTTTTATTTACTCTTGAAATAATTTCATTTTACAGTTATTTTGTAGTAATTTCTATTTTCTTTGATTGATCAGGCAACTGGATAGTGAGTTGGAAGCCACTAGAATTGAAGCATTGCACTGGATATCAACCCTTTTAGCCAGACATCGGGCTGAGGTGAGGAAGCAGTTATTTGTGATTTTCGTTTACATCTGGTTGTGTGTGTGTTTTCCGTACTTTGTTTTTTCAGTGATCTTACTTGCTAAACACTTCTTTGAATTCCAAGTTTGTACTACTGTTTAAGCATTTAAACTACTTGCAATAAATCTCAAATCTCTTAAAATTACACATTGAAGGTGTCTGCTTTTCATGTTGTTACTTTATATTTTTATCTTCCTTTTGAACAAGGAGTGTCTATCACTTTATGCATTGGTGCTTAAGATGTTTTTAGTCCAAGTAAAAATAACTGAAGACGGTGGCTACTAAATTACAGGTAGATGCTAAGTATAAAAGGTTTGAATTAAAGTTCCACCAGCCTTTTTTCCATTAATACAACTTGACTATATAATGGTCCACAATCAGATATTGATGGCTGCCAAAGTCAAACTGTCAAAGCTTGTTTACTTCCTTTGGTACATGGATATGCCTAACATCTTTGTCTCAATAGAATCCCTAATTGACCTTTCTTTGGACTATTATTAGCATTTTTTGTAGACGCACATCTGATGCCACATACCTGAAATCTTTTAATGTAGCAAACATACCACATTGCCTGCGTCAAGGCATGATAATTTCAACATAATTGAAATAAAAAGTGTACGACCTCGTAAAATTTGTAATTTGCATGGTATATTTATTTGCTGTTTCTGATGCTAGTGTTTCTCAAATATGCATGATGGTTAGTTCTTTTACCTGAATCAGGTCTTGTGTTTTCTAAATGACATATTTGACACCCTTTTGAAAGCTCTCTCCGACTCTTCTGATGAGGTATATTTATGCTTCTGCTTATGTGTATATTTAAATGTTACATTAAGAGTTCTATTTTATTTCTTTATTCTTGTTTCACATATTTGTATTATTATAATTACATCAGATAATTTTGTTACCTAGATTGAACTACTATTGAAAGTTCCTAGGCCCTAGCTAACTCAGTTGGCAATATCCTTAGTCTCTTCAAGAACCTAAAAAGAGTCTTGCCTTTGCTAGAGATTCTCCTACTCCCCATTCTGTCTTTGTAAACGATAGTATCTCGATGATCAAACCCATAGGAAGGTTTACAAATTTCTACAATTTAAACTTACTTCCTGAAAATGAGACTAATTGACTAATCAAAGCTTTGGTTGTCAAAGTTGTTATTTGACCGTCTTACTTGCTCACACAAAAGTAGATTACAAAAACATGAATGAAACTAGTTTCTACAATTATCTAAACAATTAACTAAATCAGACTGTAGACTTAACTTGGAAACTAGTATAGAAGTATGGTTGATTAGTGACTTGGATTTAATCATAATTGATTAACTTGGATAATCTTATTGTTGGAGAAACACATTGATGGCTCGCAAATTATAAGGTAACTAGAACTCTCTCAATATCCTAGGCTTCCTGCTAGAGGTTTCACATCCTAACCTGACCCTCCTAGGATAACTGAGCCTAAATTCTCACCGAATTCCCTTCACAGGACCCATTTTCTCATTCATATTAGTTAATCTTAGCTCTCTCATTATTAAAATTGGAGACAATCCACTTCTAAATTCTGTAAACCAGCTAACTCCCTAATTTGATGAAAAAGTTGCCTTGCTTAAAAACTGCAAAATTAACTGTTTTCCTACTTAAATCCTTCATGGAGCCAGCGTGCATTTTGCTCTTCAATTTGATTCATTACAAGGTCCTTTTTCCTACAACGTAGGCTCGGATTAGAATCTTTTATAAACACAAATATGGCCTTAATTCAAAATCTAACAAAATAATATGAAGGCTACTTTAAAAATGAAATCTAAACACTATCACAGAAAATGAGCAAAACCAACTAAAATAATCTGGATTTACCCAAGAACAAGCTAATAAGTCGAAAACAACCTGCTTTTGGATAGGAACCATATATGCTAATTTCTTATGCAATTTTGATGCTGCCATCAGGTTGTGCTCCTGGTTCTTGATATTCATGCGTGCATAGCACAAGACCCCCCACATTTCCGCCAGCTTGTTGTTTTTCTGGTGCATAATTTCCGGGTTGATCATTCTCTGCTGGAGAGGTAATTCTAGGTCTCTCAAGCACTTTTTTTTTTTCTAAATGGTTTCGTTGTAAGTTTTGAATTATTTTGTTAAGTTGAGCCCTCATGCGGGCTATGTGGCCAACATGCGTTCTAATTATGTACATGTGGCTCATCGCTTTCTTTTGCAAATCATTCTCCTTATTCCTAGGCGTGGTGCTTTGATAATCCGTAGACTTTGTGTTCTCTTGGATGCTGAAAGGGTCTATCGTGAGCTATCCACCATACTAGAGGGAGAAGCAGACCTGGATTTTGCCTGCATTATGGTTCAGGTTCTGTCTTGTATTTAAGAATTCAAATAATGCAATAATGTTCTTTTGTTGAAATAATAAAATGAAGCAGCTCCTTAACATTATCAGAGTTGATATGTTTTTTTATAAATTGTTATCTTTAGGAGAATGGTATTCCATTGTGTCTGACTTTGAATCTTTTCCTTTGTGTTTCAGGCTTTGAATTTGATTCTACTTACTTCGTCTGAGCTATCCGAGCTACGGGAACTTTTAAAGCAGTCACTTGGTAATGCTGCTGGAAAAGATTTATTTATTTCTTTGTATGCTTCATGGTGCCATTCATCCATGGCGACCATAAGTCTCTGTTTATTAGCACAGGTAAGAAATTATAAACCCCCTTAATGGCTAGCCAATCCCTCCCTCTATTTTCATGTAGTCGGCTGTGCTTGGACCATCTGATTTCGTTGTTGTTAATCCAGTTTATTTGCTTGATAGACATATCAGCATGCAAGTGCCGTGATTCAGTCCTTGGTTGAGGAAGATATTAATGTCAAGTTCTTGGTTCAGCTTGATAAATTGATTCGCTTGCTGGAAACTCCCGTCTTCACTTATCTTAGATTGCAGGTGCCGAGATAAATGCTAACTGGGATCACTTGTCCTTTTAATATCTTTAACGTGCTTGAGTTGGTAGGAATTGTGATACTGTATATGTTCTTTCATCTAAATGCTATCTGCGGCTTGCTGCACATTTTACCAGGCCAAAATATATTAACTTTGGTGAATTCGTTAGTTGTAATTGCAATTGTACTTTTATTATAAGTATTTTTTTCCTATTTTCCTCGTTCATCTTTTAAATTTAGAATGTCTGTCATGTAGCTGATCCTTTTTCTGATTTCCAGCTTCTTGAACCAGGAAGATATATATGGTTGCTGAAAGCATTGTATGGTCTTTTGATGTTGCTTCCACAGGTATGTCTGTGCTACTTTCTTTTCTTGGCACCCCTTCCCCAAGCCTAAAAGTTGGATGTCATTGCAAACAACTTGACTCATCGAACAGGTCAAACAGTTGCTTATACTCCACCGTCGATACAGGGATATGATTGATTTGTTTTAAGGGGACATCTGTAGAGAGTTTCTTAGCGCCTGTCACAAACTGACGCTCACACACATGTACACGTTGTGCATTAGATTTTCATTGTTAAATTATATTGACCCTTTGATTGAACTACAGCAAAGTGCTGCATTCAAGATCTTGCGGACTCGTTTGAAAACTGTGCCATTATACTCCTTTAATGGTGATCGACTCAAACGGGCATCATCGGGCAACTCATACAACCATTATAGTGGATCCCAAGTCACGGAGGATGGTGATATAAGCCAAGATAATGGGAATTTACGAAATGAAATTAACTTTGCTTCAAGGCTGCAACAGTTTGAGCAAATGCAGCGACAGCACCGCATGCTTGAAAAATCAAAGGCACAATCACGAAAAAGTTCCACTCCTTCATCAAAGGTGTGTCAGCTGGTGGTTGATCTGTTCACACCGTCTTTTATGGTTTTCCTAGACAAGAATCAAATTGTCATCTCTCCCCTTTCTCTATGCAGGAAGGGCCTGAAGCAGCAGCAGCAGCAGCAGAAGCATCCCTACGACCTTCAACATCATCGAGAAGAGGCCCGGGGTAGTTGCTAGTGCCTGCCTATTAATAGTTCAGGGTCATTTGTACGATGATCTCGTGATGGTTGTCGAGCCAGAGGTGAGATCCAAAGTATAGTATGTAAAATTGCATACCATGGTAGCTTCTTTCTATTAAACTCATGGAGGTGGGAAATGGTGCAAAATTAGGATCTTGGATATAAGCTGGGAGGGGACATTCCAGGCTATTCTTTTTGTTTTTTTCTCCTTTGTAAACAGGATATATATACCCATGTGGTTCTGTTATTTTTTTTTAATTGAAATCCACATGGATCAGAAGGGGATGAAATGAATTTAGAGAATGCAGTTCTTCCTTCTTCCTTTTTTTGTGGTTCATTTCTTGGCAATCTTTAGAAAACACGGGAGTTTCTAATTCATGTAGCCGTGGGTTGAGTAAAAAAAGTTCGAGTTATTCGAGTTGACATGTCATATTTTACCATTCAAATTTTATTTGAATTTTTTTATTTGAGTCGAGTTTTCTTGTTCTTATATAACTTAACTGTAATTGTTTATCATGTTATAGTACGGTTTTATTTTAATTTAAACGACTTTTTCTAATCATATATATATATATATATGAGGAGAAATTGAGGGACTCAACTCGAGCTTAAAAATTAATCCACTAATTATTAAAAATTTCGAGTTATTCGAATTTCTATTTTATAATTTAAATTTTATTTTAAACTCTTTTGAGTCGAGTTTATAAAGTTTTCGAGTCTGATTCAAAAAAATAGAATTTTTTTTTGAATCGTGTCATAATTTTGCTCACCCTACTATACAATACTCACATGAAAGTCACGGTCCACATGTACTTTGATTGTACACATTGATCTTCTGAAGATCAGAATTATAATCATCAATACGACCATGAGAAAGACTTGATCCCACTTGTTGTGAACTGTTCGTTTGCGATTAACTATCCGCATATGAATTCATACACTTTTAATTTCGTTCGTTAATTTTTATACATATTAAAAAAATGTAAAAATAGTGTTAGTGAATCTCATCTATCTAGTTACAATAATCTGAAACTAAAATAATTTTATACATTTCCATAAAAATCAATATGATTTATATTTGTTTAATCTTACAAAAAAACATTATTTTAGGCTTTATTGTTATTCTCATTGTTGTTTGGAAAATTATTCAAATGCACATTGTGTATTCTCTTCTAATTTTACGGGTGAGCGATTTAGTTTAGATTTTTAGTTTGTAGGATTCAAATTTTAAGATTTTATGTTTAAGTTAGAATTAAAGATTTAAATTTTATTTTTAAAAGAATAAATATGTGTGTTTGTATAATATATTTAAATTTATTTTGATTTAAATCTTATCAAACTTGATGTAATTATTGATATAAAAATTCCCATTATGATAGCTAATATCACATTTTAAAAATCAAAATTCCCATCAAGGTAGTAAGATTTTACAAATCAGTTAGATGAAGGTTAATTATAAATAAAAATCAAATATGTGATGATCTTTTAATCAAATAATAAATTTAAAATTTTCTCAAAAGTATATCAAAAATTACTTATCTCCTCAATCATTTAAGATTTATGTTTTGATACGCGTAAAAAATCCCACAAACCTTTCAGTTTAAACTTTAAATCTAAAATTTAAAATTTTATATCTAAAATTATAAATCATAAACTCTAAATCTCAATATTTAAAATATAGACTATAAACCCTAAACTATATCTAAACCATTAAATTTTAAACTTGACAACCTTATAATTTACACAACTTGTATATTAAAGTATTTTCTATAATTTAACCACGAACTTAGATTAAATGGTAAGAGTCTCTCTTACTTTAATCAATGATCAACGTTTGGTCTTTGCCTTTTAGGGGTGTTCAAACGGTCAGTTAAAACGAATTAATCGATAAACCAAAATGTAGTTTGGTTATTTAATTGTTTGGTTGTTTAACAGTAAAGATATTTTCAAAACTTAATTTGAAATCAGTTAATTTACTAAAATTTTAATATATAATTAATATATTTTTAATTCTAAGATCAAATTTCAACAATGATCTATAACATTTAAAATTTAAAATTTATATGTTAATCTCAATTTTATGTCCAGCAGAGAAAAGAGAAAAATAAAATCTTAGAATAAAAATATATTTTTAATTTATTGTTACTTAAATTATTATTTTGAATCAAAACTAAAAAAAATATTAAAAAGTATCAGTTAATTTGAAAATCGACTGAATTAATTAAGCTTAGTTTGATTTGGTTAACGGTTTAAAATTTTAAAAGTTAAGTTAAATTGGTTTGAGCAATCCAGTTTAATTATTAACCGAAACAACCGTCTAAACACCAAAATATGAGACATTAATCATTAGACTAGCTCTAGTAAATATCTTGAAAATAAAAAAAATATATCTCTCCATAATTTAAATATAGCATTTGAAAAAACAAAAGTAAAATAAATAGGTAGAAAACAGGAAATTCAACAAGCCAACAACATGCTTCCAAGTTGTATTTTCTCCACAAATTTTGTAATGCAATCACCGCCTAAACTCTCTCGTAACAAACCCAGAAGCCAGAAACACACCTTTTCCTTTCCTCTATATATAGCAATCAATCATTCATTGTTTGCAAAAACAAAACAAAAATCCCAATTTCCCTTTCATCTCCCACTTCATTATACCATTCAATTTCCCCTTCTTTTTTCTTAGCTTTGTTCATTGATCTTGAGTTTCCAAGGAGATTTCAAGCTAATGGGATTTGGGTCGATTTTCAATCGGAAAAAGAAGCCAACTTCCACGAATTCAGCTGCTTCTTCACCCCATGTTCAATCAAAGGAATCGTTGTGCATTCAATCCCCGATGCGATCTTCCTTTGGAAATTTTACCCAAACACAACTCCGAGAAATCGAAGAAGTATTTAAGAAGTTCGACGTCAACGGCGACGGCAAGATCTCGGCATCGGAGCTCGGCTCCATCTTGAAATCACTCGGCCAACGCCCCTCCGACGAGGAACTCGACAACATGATCAGGGAATTCGACGCCGACGGCGACGGGTTCATCGATTTCCACGAGTTCATCGAGTTGAACACCAAAGGGGTCGACTACGAAGAGGTTTTGGAGAACCTGAAGGACGCTTTCTCGGTGTATGATATCGACGGCGACGGTTCGATTTCCGCCGAGGAACTCCACGAGGTGCTCCAAAGCCTCGGGGACGAGTGTTCGATCGCCGAGTGTAGGAAGATGATAAGCGGAGTCGACAATGACGGGAACGGGATGATCGATTTCGAGGAGTTTAAGGTAATGATGATGGCTGGGGCCACTTTTGGTTCCATTGAATCTAACAAGAGAGACGTTGCTGTCTGAATCAATTCATGATTGTTTGGTTAATTGGTTAGCACCACCGCCGCCGCAGGCACCACCACCACCCACAGGTTTCTTTCTTTTTAATTCCCTATTACGGTCATATGGAATTTGTGTATATTTTGAACTTTTTTCTATGGAATTTAATGGTTATTTTTGCAGTATATATGTGCTTAAAATACGACAATATACTGTAAATCAATATGTATACGATACTAACGTATAATAATGTCAAAGTCTATATTGAGCACTATTCAATGTAAATTGTTAGTAGTATATTAAATTTTAAATACGATTATAATACGTGAAATTACGTATATTGAAACATGATATGCAAATTGCTGCATTATTGGTTTGGTAGATCCAAATTGAGATTTGAAAACATGGACACATTCATTTTGCCCAGAAATTATAGCTGTGTTTATACATACGATTCGAACATTATAAGGAGTCAAATTACTATCACTCCTACAATAATCCTAAATTAATGTAAAATTAATTGAACTTACATATTGTTAATGGATTATAACCCAATAATTTTATGTTTTTTTATTATAATTAGCATCTATTAAACTTTTAACATTAAATAGTGTCATCAAATTAAAATAAGTGAACTCAAGTTATCATTACAAGAATTTTGTTTGTCACACTAACTTGTATTATCATCTCAACTCATTTTATTTTATTCACAACATTAGAATTCAAACTCATGATGTTCTTAAAGAATTTAATATTTTGTCACATAAACTAATTGATTATTTACTAATCAAAGATGATTTTTGTTAATCAATGAGCTTAATAACTCTAGGCCTCAATTAATACAGAATGATCACTGTTAGAATGGTCAATTTTTTTATTTAATTATTTAGTTAAAAGAAGAAAAGAGCAACACAACTTGGAAGGGAAAATTACACAAATATTACTTCTAACTTTTTTTCCCCTAATATGACACAAGCTAGATTATTTTTATAAATATTGTATTTGTTACAATGAAGATGATAAGAATACCCGCCGATCTTGAACATTGTCGTCCACGTGGCAACCATCCATGAAAGTCACTGCAAGAAGCTAAAGACATTAAGTATACATTACGTTTATGAACAATAACCTCTATCTATGGATAATTGTTACGTAGACGACACTATTCAAAGTCGGTGAGTATTCTTATCATCTTTACTGTAAAAATATAATATTTATAAAGATAATCTAACTTGAGTCATATTTATAAAAGAAAAAAAGGCAACAACCTAAAAATGCAAAGCTTCCCAACTTGAAATCCTAACACATAACCACAAGGCCAAAATGGGGCCATCCCAACAACAACCCAAATGAAAGAAGACAGAAGAATGTCGACGATTACAACATGAGCTCATAGTGGCTATAGTTGATCTCAACCATGGTGAAGATCAGATATTTAAATAGTGGTCCGTAATTATTAATAGTATCCATTATTTAGCAATTTGACACTATTTGAAACCGTACTATTTTGTCTTTTGAAAAATTCAACCGCAATAACATTTATTATGTCCACAATTACGATGAACGCAACGTTAAAAAAAATTAGAGTAACCAACTCTAGTGAAAAAAGCCAACAACGTTTGTGCAGCAACCGATACAAAGACCGGCGGCGCAGCGGGATTGGCTTAATGAAAGAGGAAGAGAATTGGTCTTATGGAATTGTAATCAAGGATGCTGCAAGTGTAACAATCAAATTTGAGTGCTAATCTTATTGGGTGCCCATTTTTGTAGCTTCCTAATATATAGGTACTCATACGAGGTCCAGACTTGATAGAAGTTGGTTCGATTTGATTTTTAATCTTGCTCGAAGTATTTGTATTCGATATTTATATCTTAATCATATTAGAACATAATGTAGAAGGATGATTATTGGCTGCTATAAGAGTTGTGCCATCAAACGACATGGAATCAGTGCCGTGACCACCACTGATTATAGTTTTCACCAGACATTCTTACGAAGAGGGATGAAGTTTGTGTTATCCAAGCAGACCTACTTGTCGTATGGAAACTACACTTTGCCGCTTCTTTCGCACCTTTTCTGGTTTTTTGTACTGCATGTTGGTATCACCATTGCTTTTTAGCTATTATATTGTCACGGTTGGGAAGAGACGAGAAAATTATTCACAAATAAAAAAAATAAAAGTCTCGAAATATAAAAATAGTTGCGTTGTACATCTTATTAGATATGTTTGTAGGGCTAATTTAATTTTTAAAATAGATATTTAAATTGAAATTTTCAAATAAAAATCAAAAGGTTTTATTTACAAATTTACAAAAAATTTGGAGTCTTTGACTAAAATTTTTGAAATTTTGAGAGACATAGGGAGAAATTTTAAAAATAATACGAGAGAATTAATTAAAGAATATAAGGAGATTTTTACTTATTTGGATTTTAATTTTCAATTTATTTAAACTTTATCCTCTATTTTCTATAGTTAATTATATTTATCTTTAGTCTTGATTCCCGACTCTGTGACTGCAAACTGTGATCCAAAAACAAAGGGAGCTCAGCTGGTTTCAATGTTCAAACCAGATAAGAACAGCTTTTTTAAGTTATTAACAGAGGAAGAAAGGAAGAGAGAAGAAAGAGAAAGTGTTTTCCTCCATAAACATATTTGAGGATATCTACAACAGATAGACCAAAGTTCCAGAAAACAAAACAAACAATCTAACCCTAAAAACCTGTCCGTCGCCATGAAAGCAAACTGTTTGTATTAATTCCCAACAGAGATGGGTCTCTCAGCTAATCCCAGAGGCGAACGAGACCTCTGCCTCGTGATCTCCCGAAGCACTGGCCTCATATCAGCTTGCTGCAGCGATGGGTGCTTGCTCTCTCGCCTTATCTTCATCACTTGGCTGTGAATCGGCACACCTTTAATGTATCCATCTTCGTCTCTTTCAGCTGCTTTGCTGTTGAAGATGATGTTTTCATGGCTGATGCTGATCTTGTTTTGCTCCATGTTTTCTTTGGCAGATTGCAAATGGCTTCACGCCTAAGGCCTTGTCTACCTGTATTTTTGTTTCGGAGGGTTTATATATCTGGGTGGGATATATTATACCTGAAAATGACATGATTTCTTCATGAATACCGAGGAAAAGGAAGCTTGTTGGGCAAAGGCTATGTAATTGCCTTCTCTTTCTAATTATTTTTTGATCCAATACCGTGGAAGAGATTTAATATATAAATAAGTGTTTAAATTATAATTTTTAATTTTAAATGTTTAAATTATTTTTTGATAAAAATATATGTTTCATTTGGTTAATTTAGTTATCTGGTAGTTTAGCCATCCTTAAATAAAAAATAATAATTAAATTTCAGTTTTTCAATTTCTTTTATTTTTTGACATATTTTTTAAAAAAAATCCATAACTTTCTTAAAATTTACAAAATAACCCCAAATTGAAAATTCTAACACCCCAATTTCAAATTCAGCCACTGTCGTCGCTGATCGCCGTGTCACTTCCCACCACTCCCATTAGAAGAACCACACAACCATTTACCCCATCCCTATGTCATTTAAAAAAAAGGACGTCCCAATAAAACACCAAATGCAAAATCATTTGAACGACAAGCGACGTAAAACGACCGAAAGAACGACGAACAACAGGTCATGCGAAAAAAAGAGGGGATTTCATTCCGACAATGACGACGATTGCAACAATGGTTGATTTGGGATTTGGATTAGAATTTTTGAAATTTAGAGTCTTTTTGCGAAATATGGTAAAGTTGGTGTTTTTTAGAAATGTTTTAAAATTTTTAAATAAAAAATTATTTAAAAGAAATTTAAAAAATAAAACTTGCCAGTGTCACATTTTAATGGCTAACGAACCTTTTTTAACCGTAACGGATAGACACCTAAAAGTAACGAAATCAAACGTTAGACACTTTTTTAAAAAAAAGTTCGAGTACCTAAAGTTAAACAAATGTATAGTTTGGGCACTTATTTTTATATTAAGCATAAGAGATTTCAATTTTTATTTACCATACCAATCGTCGAATTTCTAACTTTGCTCAAGTGACCTAATACTTAGGGCATGTTTTTGGTTGTGTTTAGCAACCTAAAAGCACTTTAAAAAGTGCTTTTAGTTAAAATATGTTGTTTTTTTTATTGTTTTTAAAACTAGCTTTTTCACTCAAATCAAAAAGCTAGATTTTATAGCTTCTTGGATGGAAAAGCTAGTTTGAATTTTTTTTCTAACTTTTTTTATCATTGTTATTTAATTATAATTTATTGTTAAAATAATATTTATGCATATATAATTGTAAAATAATATATTTTATAATATTTATATTGAGAATAAAATTGTTTTATTTGTAATTTATTTTATATTTATTATTAATTTGTAAGTGGTATGTCCGTACATAATCTACAATGTACTTTATATATTTAAATTATTTTTTTTCAAAAAATAATTTTTTTATTATAATTGAAATTGATTTATTTCATATATTATAACATTAATAAATTTGAACATCACTCAAGTTTATTTTTACTTTTCAATATTATGTCTAAAATAGACACTTTATCTACTCAAAATCACTTTTTGACATTAATGACAAACACTAACCAACTTTTCAAAACTACTTTTCTACAACTAGTTTAAAAATTACTTTTTTTTCAACACACTTTTTAAAAGCAATCACAAACTAAACATAATCTCATTACACCAGCTGATTTTGATACACTTGGAATGAAGTTTTTAATTTATTTATTTTAATTGTGAACTTTATCTCTCTATTTTATAAAAATCAAAAAGTTTGTTCCTCTATTTTAACTTATCATAGTTTGGTTATGGTACTGTTTTGATTGATTTGAGATTGATTTTAATCATGATTTGGATGTTAAATGATGTTGAAATAAAAGTTTTATAATATTAATCCCGAAATGAGTTGGATCTCTCATTGTTAGATGGTTAGATTTGGGTTTTTTTGTGGAGATAATGTGGTTCTGGTATTGCTGGAGGTATAAGGATGAAATTAGATTATTTTTGGATGTTAATTGATGATTAAAATTGGATGGAAGTGTTAGGTTTTGGATGAGTTGAGTTTGTAGAGTAATTGGAAGTGTTTTCGGTTGTTTTAGATAGGCGTTTTAGTGTTTTTGGGCAGAGCAACGATGTAGCTTTGATTGTTGGTGGTTGTAATGCATTGAGATGAATTAATCCTCTGTTTTTGTGTGGTATAAATAGGGGAGAACGTATCAGAAAAATTGGTGAAGTTCTAGGGCTCTGAAAGCTTGATTACGCTTCGGCAAAGCGAGCGTGGTGTTGTCGGTGAGTGGAATTGGTTTTAAAAGCCTTGCAAAGACTTGAAAGCAAGGTTTGGGTGTTTAGGTTGAGTTTGAAACACTAACCTAAGCCCGAAAGTAAGTTTGAGATGTTTCGCTCTCATTTCTCGGTTTTTATTCAATTGGTTTTATGATCATGCTTTGAAAATAGAATTGCACCTACTGTTTTATGCATGTTTTGAGAAATGATATGATGATTTACATGATCCCATGAGATAAATTTGTTATTTCAAAGAGATAGAACTTATTGAGAAAATGCTATGCATTGTTTATGCTTTTGAAGTGGGATGAGAATGGTTTATATTTGTTGGGTTATGTGGTGCTCGATTCCTTCAACCGTTCTTGCTCGCCAAGTGGTGGAGAAGTGGAATTTCGGGTGATAGAGGTGTGGAAGCTAAAAATGATAAAGACAAGATGATTTATAGTGGTTCAACATTCTAACCAAGGTCTACATCCACTACCTTAGCTTCCCACAAAGGATTTCCAATCAATCCACTATTGATTCGTCCCCTTTTCTAGGCTTAAGAGGAAACCCTTACAAACCGATCAAGCTTTCTACCCAAAGCCTTGATCAAACCCTCTTTACAAAGAGATAAAAATAAGCAAACTCAAATCCCTCTAATAGGTATTTTTTTGCACAATTAAGCTCTCACCCAATCCTAAAACACTTGAGCAAATATAACAATTTTGGCTCACTAGTGTTTGTCTATACAATAAATGGACACTTAAAGCACTACGACATATTTGTGATCATATGATGTTTAACAAATGAAGCATTAGCCTTCTCTTGATGCTTGCAGGTCACTTTTATACTTCTTAATGAGTTTGTAGCCGTTACTAGTCGTTGGGGTTGAATTGGAGCCGTTGGAGACTTTACTTCCCACCATAAATGCAGTTCTGCAACCTACCGTATCGGTACATGCGGAGGCGTATCGGTACGCCCTTCTCCAGAGCTAGCCGTTGGGCTCTTTGTCAGTCTAAGTGTATCGATACACTTGAGGGCGTATCAATACAGTATGTCATTTAAAAGACCGTTGGGAAATAGCCGACGAGGTCGTTAAAATAGGGATCGGTACGCTTAAGGGGCGTATCGAAATGATCCCTATTTGTATCGATACGATCTCACCCGTATCGATACGAGTTTTGGCAGATTCAAAACTTGGGCAAAAGGGTATCGATACGGGGTATACCGTATCGGTACTGGCTTGCTGAAAAGTCAAGTTTGGCTATTTTAAAGCATTAAAAACTTTGCCAAAACCTTTTAAAATGCCTCAAACTTGTTTTCAAGTTCTTTGGACTTAAAGACGTGTTTTAAATTTTTTCAAATTAGTCCAAAACATTTTTCAATTATTATATTAAAACATTAGTTCTACAATCTCCCCTTTTTGATATAATAAAACCAACTTGAAAAATTATTTGAGATTTCTCCCCCTTTGTGAAATAAATTTTGAATAAGAGAATTAAGATTTAAAATCAATTAAAGCTCCCCTTTTTTCAATTAAAAGTTCAATTTTTCAAATCATTTTCCCCCTTTTTGTTATATCAAAAAGAATTTAAACACTTTTAAGCTCAAAATAACAATAGATGTTAAAAAATGACAAAATTAAGAATTTTGGTTTTAAAATGGCTCTCCCTTACTCAAAGCATCATCAAAAGATGTTAGTCACAACATATTATAATCTGGTTGAAATAAGTAAAAATAAATCAAATAAAAGTAAGAACAACTAGATTTTACCACACTTAAACCCAAGGGAGGATGTGAAGCCTTCCTTCTTCAAGTGTTCTTCCTTTTGTGTATGGAGCTCCCCCTTAAATTTTGGCTTTGTTGAACACTCTCTATCACACCTATTATAAGACAATCAAGTAATTTTTGGTATCTAAATTGCTTTGGATCTATAGACGTTAGTAGCACAAAATTTAGTCCCCTTAGGAATCCATTTTTCAATTTCATCCTTTTTAGTTGAAGTACTTAGTCCTTTTGAGACCCAAATACTTCTAAAACATTTACCATTTACAAATCTAGGGGCACTAGATTGTCTTACATAAAAATTTGATTTTCCAACATTGTTGAGTTGTGTGGAGCTCGATTCGATCAACCAATATTGCTCACCAAGTGGTGGAGAGGTGGATTTTTGGGTGGAAGGGTTGTGGAAGCTAGAATGAAAATAGACACAATGATTTATAGTGGTTCGGCCTTCTAACAAGCACCTACATCCACTACCTTAGCTTCCCACTAAGGATTTCACAATCAATCCACTAATTGATTCGTCCCCTTTTCTAGGATTAGGAGGAAACCCTTACAACCGATCAAGCTTCTACCCAAAGCCTTGATCAAAACCCTATTTACAAAGAGAAACAAGAAAGCAAACTTAAACCCTCTAATAGGTGTTTGTTTGCACAATGAAGCACTCACCCAAAACCTAAAACACTTGAGCAAATTTGACAATTTTGGCTCACTAGTGTTTGTCTATACAAGAAATGACAATTTAAGCACTAAGACAATTTCTTGATCATTTAATGTTTGACAATATATGCATTAGCCTTCTCTTGATGCTTGGAGGTCCCTTTTATACTCCCAATTGAGTTTATAGCCGTTTAGAACCGTTGGGATCAAATTGGAGCCGTTGAGGACTTTAATTCCCACCATAAATGCAGTCTGCAGCTCCCCGTTTCGAAACGCTCGAAGCCGTTTTGAAACACTCTCAATGTAGAAAGAGCCGTTGCAGTCTGTCAGGGTACCCGTTTCGGAACACCCCCTTGCCGTTTCGGAATGCGTATCGAAACGCTATAAGCCCGTATCGAAACGCCTGCATTTAAAAGTTAGTTGGGAAAATAGCCGTTGGGGTTTATGACCGTTGGGGTCATTGCCACGTGGGCGTATCGAAACGGCCTAGCCCGTTTCGAAACGCTGGGCAAAAATCCTGTCCAATGAAGGCCCGTTTCGATACGAGTATCGAAACGTTTTTGCCACTGGAAGCACCTGTTTCGAAACGCCCTAAGGTGTTTCGAAACACCTGGACAATTTTGTTTAGATAGGCTTTGAAAAACATGAAAAACCCTTTTGAAAAATTCTCTAAACATGATTTCAAGTTGTTTGGACTTTGGAAATGTTTTAAATACTTTTTAAATTAGTCCAACACATTTTTCAATTATTATATCAAAACATTAGTTCTACAAACATTATTTTTCTTTTCAAGCTCTTTGGAAATCAAATATTTTTCTTCTTGAACTTTGTGAAGCAAATTTTGTAAATCAAAACATTTTTTTTTCAAACTCATTGAGTTTTGCTTCAAGTTCAATTTTGGTTTTAGAAATCAAGTCATTTTGAAATTTCAAATTTGAAATTACTTTCTTGTTTTTCAAAATGTGATTTTTTAAATTCTAAAACCAAGTTATCATAGGCATCTTGTAATTCATCAAAAGAATATGAACATGAAGTAGATGAATTAGCAGTTACCATTGAATCTTCTTCGATGGCCATAAGGCAAAGGTTGGCTTGTTCATCGTCGGTGGAGTCTTCATCACTCCAAGTAGCCACATAAGCATTCCTCTTATGGCTTGAAGTGCTTGCCCTCTTCTTCTTCATGGATTCTCGTCCAAGCTCTATCAAGGCTTTCTTCATGTAAGGGGCACACTTCTTGAAGAGATGAACTATCTCTTCTTCTTCATCCTCCTCTTCACTTAAATCTACATGATGGCATGTGAAGAATTTGAGAGCAATGACATTTGTATTGATGCCAAGCTCTTTGAGCTTCTTCTCCCCATAGCTCTAATCTCTTCCTTCTTCTTCTCATCTTCTTTGTTTTCTTCATTATTTGGTGAGTGAGAAGTGACCCTATAAGTTCATCAAGCTTCAAAGTCTTGAGATTCTTGGCTTCGATGATGGCAGTCTTTTTTGAGTCCCATAACTCGGGAAGGGAGTAGATGAGATTTCGGACAAGCTTTTCTTCCGGGATGGCTTATCCAAAACCTTTGAGTCCATTGGTGATGGTGGAGAACCTATCGAACATCTTCTCAATGTTCTCTTTCGGGTCCATCTTGAAGCTTTCATACTCTAGGTTGAGGAGTCTGATCTTGGTCTCCTTTACTTCGTTTGTCCCCTCGTATGTAACTTCGAGCTTGTCCCAAACTTCCTTGGCACTCTCGCAAGAAGACATCTTCTCGTAGATGTTGAGGCTAAGTGCACAAAAGATGAAGTGCAAAGCCTTGCAATTTAGCTTCATCTTCTTGCGGTCGTCGGCACTCCACTCCGCCTTGCTTCTTTATGGTACGAACGGGCCATCTTCTATGATATCCCAAAGCTTGTAGTCTTTGGATTTGACAAAGAACATCATCCTCGTCTTCCAATAAGCATAATTGGTCCCGTCGAAGAAGAGCGGTTTATCGATGGGTTGTGCCATTGAGCCGGTTGTTTGAAAAGTTGATCGATCTTGTTGGATCTTCTGAATAGAATGTTAATCCTCTTCAATTGAGCCAAGCTCTGATACTAATTATTGGGTTATGTGGTGCTCGATTCCTTCAACCGTTCTTGCTCGCTAAGTGGTGGAGAAGTGGAGTTTTTGGTGATAGAGGTGTGGAAGCTAAAAATGATAAAGACAATATGATTTATAGTGGTTCAATCTTCTAACCAAGGTCTACATCCACTACCTTAGCTTCCCACTAAGGATTTCCAATCAATCCACTATTGATTCGTCCCCTTTTTCTAGGCTTAGGAGGAAACCCTTACAAACCGATTAAGCTTTCTACCCAAAGCCTTGATGAAACCCTCTTTACAAAAAGATAAAAATAAGCAAACTCAAATCCCTCTAATAGGTATTTGTTTGCATAATTAAGCTCTCACCCAATCCTAAAACACTTGAGCAAATATAACAATTTTGGCTCACTAGTGTTTGTCTATACAATAAATTGACACTTAAAGCACTAAGACATATTTGTGATCATATGATGTCTAACAAATGAAGCATTTGCCTTCTCTTGATGCTTGGAGGTCCCCTTTATACTTCTTAATGAGTTTGTAGCCGTTACTAGTCGTTGGGGTTGAATTAGAGCCGTTGGAGACTTTATTTCCCACCAGAAATGCAGTTCTGCAGCCTACCGTATCGATACACATGGAGGCGTATCGATACGCCCTTCTCCAGAGCTAGCCGTTTGGCTCTTTGTCAGCCTAAGCGTATCGATACGCTTGAGGGCGTATCGGTACGGTATGTCATTTAAAAGACCGTTGGAAAATAGTCGTTGGGGTCGTTAAAACATGGATCGGTACGCTTAAGGGGGGTATCGAAATGATCCCTATCCGTATCGATACAGTCTCACCCGTATCGGTTATGGGTTTTGGCAGATTCAAAACTTGGGCAAAAGGGTATCAATACGGGGTATACCATATTAGTACTGGCTTGCTGAAAAGTCAAGTTTGGTTATTTTAATGCATTAAAAACTTTGCCAAAAACCTTTTAAAATGCCTCAAACTTGTTTTCAAATTGTTTGGACTTAAAGACATGTTTTAAATTCTTTTCAAATTAGTCCAAAACAATTTTCAATTATTATATCAAAACATTAGTTCTACAATATTGATGCATTGAAAAATAGTAGGTAATGATATTTAAAATTAGTATATTGGCATGAGATGACATTATTGTTACCATATATAATTAGTCGACCAATAGGATGAGAAGTGCACTATAATATACAAAATTCATACGTGTTCTTTAGTTCGGGCAATGGGGGTAGTGTCATCCCGTTCCAAAGTGAGAGCGTGGTGATGAGAGATTGCACCAAGGTAGGTCTTGATGAATTCATCCAACTTTCTGGTGATGAGAGATGTCTCCATGAGAGTTCGGTGATATGAGATTCCACCGGGGTAGGACTTGACGATGTGAGATTCTGTCAAGCTATCCGCATATCCGAGTAATGTTGCTAAAATGCCAATATATGAGATTCACATGTACCTTGTTTATAAATGATTTTATGTAATGAGATTACATATGAGATAATGTTTTGAGATATTGACACGCGTCGTTTTCGCGTCAAAAGAATTCATTCTTCTCAAATAATAAATTAAGGAATTTAAGCGTAGTAAAAGAAAAGTAAGGGTCGATCCTACATGGACTAAGAAAACTTCCTGATTTATGTTTGTTCAATCGGTGAGCCAAGAAGATAGTTGAATAATATTTAAGTAAAGAGGGAGTTTGTGGATAAAAATAAGAAAAATAAAGGGATTGTAAAGAAGATTAGAAAGAAATAAGTTTGATATGAATAAGGTTAGCCTTAGGATCTCGCTTTGACTCAATTCCCTCGGATCATCGGAAAAAGGGTTTTTACTTCAAGATTCACGTCGGTTACTTGCCTACAAGGATCAATCTTTGAGACTTGTTTTTTTTCTCTCCGGTAAACCGATAATCTAAAATCAATTTTTAGATTCTAGTTTTCTGGTTAGATTAACCGCGGCTATCGCTATTAAAAAAACAATTTTAATGTTATGAAAAAACCTGACTTGGATTGTGTTGTGTCAATTACAACAGTTCCGATCTAAATTTTCTCTTAGTAATCAATTTACTAAGTGTATTCCCAAGATGTCGAATGTGCTTCAATAGCCGATCCTTCCTCCCACACATTTAACCAAAACAACATCCTGACCAAAGTCAATCTTTGGTTTTGAAATCGTTTTGATTTTGTAATTAAGCTTAGAAAACTGAGAGAGATTTCCGAAATTGTTTAAGTGATTTTCAATCTTCACGTTAGAATTGAGTCATTGCTTCAGCCCTTGGCTAATAAAAAAACTAAAATTTTATTAAAGTAAAATTTCCTAAGAACAAAAAAAACTAAGAGATATCAGATCTGCCCTTTGAAGCTTACCTCAAGGGGGTATTTATAGCTTCTAAAAACCTAAAAGTTAGAAGATAAATTTTAAGAATTGTTTAAAATACAAGAGATAATTGAATTTAAATTATTTAAATTAAATACAAGAGAAAAATTCCAAGTTGGAATTTAAATTTTGGCCGATAAGTCATCTGAAACGCGACTGATAAGCTATCACCGGACGCTGATGTGGCGTCCAATCAGATTTTCATGCCCAGATTCATGCTCACTAATCCAACCATAAATTCAGAAAAATCCAGAATCCAACCACTTTTAGCACACTTTCTGGAATCCAATGTTCTGCATAGAAAATACGGGAAAAATGCCCAAATTAGCTACCTAAACCGACAAATAAGGAGTAATTAACAACAAAAATATAACTATTTAAATCACTCATCAAATCCCCCCCCCCCCTCAACTTATACAATGCTTGTCCTCAAGCATTTCTCAATTATCATGCCAGAAACCTTAAGTTGCCAACTCCAATTTAATAAAATTTCTAAGATTTCTTAAGTAAACTAAATCAAGTAAATGTTGAAATTCAAAGATCAATCAAGCAAGACATAATTAATTAAATGTAAATCTACCAAGGTATTTCAATCGTCTACCAATTTCAAAGAGCTCAAGACTTAGCTCCTTACATTGATTCACTCATTTCGCTCAAGTGTTTCGGGTGAAAGAATCGCTCAAGCCTAAACTAATCGACTCTTTACCATAGGCTTGTAACTAGAGATAATCTCCACTACTTAATATGAAAATGGTACAAAAATCAAGAGAACTTTAAAATAGGCTGTAACGGGGTTAAGGTTCGGGTAGGATAAATGCTGAAAATGAGGTTAAAAATTCAAGACAAAGAAAAAGATTATCCCAATGAATTATTCGAAGGGAAAAGGAAAACAAGAAATCAATCGACATTATTTTTTCATTCGAATTGTTTCTTTTTTTTCTTTTTTACGAAGCAAACTTTTTTCTGCTTTTTTCGATTTCGATTTTTTTCATTTTCACTATCTGAACAGTATATTCGAATCGAGCAGCATATTTGAATTGTACTACACAGTTATGTAATTTTTTTGGCTGTATTTTTTTGCACTGTTCGAACTAAACTGCACTGATTTATTTTCCTGCACAATGTTTTTTTCTGCACTGCATTGTTTTGTTCGATTCGAATATGATTTTTTCTTCTTTTCTCTCTTTAGAATAACCTTAACTTTGTCCTGAATAGGGTGACAAAAAGAGTGAAAAACAAAAAATTGATTTGGGTTAAATGATGTGGTAAACAAAGAAAATGACAAGGCTAAAAATGGTTCACTAAAAGGAAAAAATAAATAAAGGGTAGGCCATTTTGCTGGAAAGAAGAATTGGTTTAATCCTAATGTCTCTATCATATTAAATTATCATAATCAAAATGTATAGTCTCAACAAGTATCGAGTTATAAGTTCTAGAATGCAATCGATTAATTCGGCACACTCAATTGAAACAAAGAGAAAGAATAAAAGATATGCTCATTAAGCTCAAAACTCACATGAAAGGTTTATTGAACTAAGTCAGGCATCCAATTCAATCAACAAATTCATGAAATTACCAAGAAAAATTTATATCAATTAGTTATGTCGTGCTATCTTACATCCTAAATTCAACAAGAACGAGATTCAATTCACAAAGAAACACAAAGAAATTAAATCAAACAAGAGATTAGAAACCAAGATTATCAACAATTCTAACCAAGAAATAGCTCAATTTCAATCACAAAGCACAAACAAGAGTTAATTCGATTCCACCCCCTCACTTAAGTTATTTTGTCCCAAAATGTATATCATGTTTAAAGTAAAAGAGAGGGAAAAGGAATACTTCTCGTTTGCAGAAGAGCATGTTTTGGTAGTGGACTCTGGGTATGGTGTAGGGGCGGTGACGGTTGTGCTCGTGATGGCCGGTTGCGCGATGAACCAGCAACATTGGTTCTAATCTCCGATCGAGAAGATCAACCACTCGATCGAATGAGAGCTAGTGCAAGTTGGTGTGGAGAACAGAATGTGCGATGTTGCGATCTGGGGTTTAATTTGGGAAGGTTATCGAAGGTGAAGGAGGTGTGCAGAGGAGCTGGTTATTGCGGTAGTAGGCAGTTGGACGAGTGATGGTGAAAAGCGGTTGCTGGTATAAGGGAACATGGTTTGTTTTTGTATAATTTGTATATGTCAAAGGATGTGGGGTCCAAAAGAATAGTAATTTTTTAAAAGAGATTTGTTTGGTTTAAAACTGAAAAGGAAAAAGGGTTGACCGGTATAGGATTAAAAATAAGGAAAAAATTGTATCATAAAAAGGTGGGGTCTACAGTTGAAGTTTAAAGTATGGGAAAATGTAAAGAATAAAGATAAGGAAAAAGGGTTGATCTGCAAGGACTAATGAGTTTCCAATATCTATTTAATTTTGATGATTATCAAGCAATCTATAAGTAACAAAAGGGGGGTTTAAGCGAAGTAATTCGAGAAGATTAAAATAAATAAAGCGGAATAAATAGTTGAAATAGATTATGATAAGAGTTAGCCTCCAACTTTGCTTCGTCTCGACTTGTCTCGATCACAGAAAGGGATATTGCTTCAAGTTTTTGCCAGTTATAGTCTACAAGGCCCAACCCTTATAACTTGCTTCTCTACGGTAAACTAAATCCCAAGGCTAATCCTTGAAATCCAGTTTTTGTTTAATTAGCTTCATCAATCAATGTTAATGCAAATTCTTCGTTTAGTGCTGGAAAAGCCCGTGCTTGGATGGATTATCTCGACGAGATTTATATCCGATCTTGATTCCCCTTATTGGACCGCCACTAAATTTGTTCTTAGGGAGTTGAATATGCTGCAAGCCTAATCTTGTCTCCAACGGTGGATCAAAACCATGTCAAACCAACACGCGCTTTCGGAATGAAGTAATCGTGATGCCTAAAGGAAAGGCCGATTGCCAATCTAATTTTACTGAAAATCAAGAAAGAAATCAAAGGTTTTGAAGAACTTTGTCTATTCCCATGAGGTAAATCAGGTTTAGCTTAGCTTTTGGCTAAAGGGGGATTTAGCTAAGCATAGCTTGCGAAGAAACCATACTTAGCTTTTTTTAACAAAGGGAAAGTAAAGAAAATTAAAAATGGAGAGAAAGGTGTAGAACTAATGTTTTGATATAATAATTGAAAAATGTTTTGGACTGATTTAAAAAGTATTTAAAACATTTCCAAAGTCCAAACAACTTGAAATTATGTTTAGGGAAGTTTTTAAAAGGGTTTTACATGTTTTCAAAGCCAAACTTCACAAAACCGTCCATGTGTTTCGAAACAAGGGTTTCCAGTAGCAAAAACGTTTCAATACTCGTATCGAAACGGGCTTTCCCTGGACGAGGATTTTGCCCAGCGTTTCGAAACGAGCTATGCCGTTTCGATACGCCTACGTGGCATGGACCACAACGGTCATAAACCCCAACAGCTATTTCTCAACTAACATTTAAATGCAGAGCGTTTCGATACGGGTCTAGGCGTTTCGATACGTGTTCCGAAACGGCCAAGGAGCGTTTCGAAACGGGTGCCTTGTCAGACTGCAACGGCTCTTTCTACTTAAAGGGTGTTTTGAAACGGGTTTGAGCGTTTCAAAACGGGGAGATGCAGAACTGCATTTATGGTGGGAATTAAAGTCTTCAACGGCTCCAATTCAATCCCAACGGCTATAAACTCATCAAGAAGTATAAAAGGGACCTCCAAGCATCAAGTAAAGGCTAATGCTCATATTGTCAATCAACAAATGATCAAGAATTGTCTTAGTGCCTAAATTGTCATTTATTGTATAGACAAACACTAGTGAGCCAAAATTGTTGCTCAAGTGTTTTAGGTTTTGGGTGAGTGCATAAATTGTGCAAACAAACACCTATTAGAGGGTTTTAAGTTTGCTTCTTGTTTCTCTTTGTAAGAGAGGGTTTCAATCAAGGCTTTGGGTAGAAAGCTTGATTGTGTATAAGGGTTACCTCCTAAGCCTAGAAAAGGGGACGAATCAATAGTGGATTGATTGGAAATCCTTAGTGGGGAGCTAAGGTAGTGGATGTAGACCTTGGTTAGAAGGTTGAACCACTATAATTCATTGTGTCAATTATCATTTTAGCTTCCACAACCCTTCCACTCAAAAATCCACCTCTCCACCACTTGGTGAGCCTTATCGGTTGAACGAATCGAGCTCCTCACAACTCAACAATTGGTATCAGAGCTTGGCTCAATCGAAGGGGATTCACATCCTATTGAGAAGATCCGGCAAGCTCGATCACTATTTCATCAACCGGCTCAAATGACACAATCAATCGACAAACTGCCTTTCTTTGACGGAACCCACTATGCATATTGGAAGACAAAGATGAAGTTCTTCATCAAATCAAGAGATTACAAGCTATGGGATATAGTTGAAGATGGTCCGTTCGTGCCTCAAAGAAGCAAAGCAGAATGTAGTGCCGACGATCGCAAGAAGATGGAGCTTAATTGCAAAGCCTTGCACATCTTGTTTTGTGCTTTTGGCCCAACCATCTATGAGAAGATGTCTTCTTGTGAGAGTGCCAAAGAGGTATGGGACAAGCTTGAAGTCACATACGAGGGGACCGATGAAGTCAAGGAGACCAAGATTGGGCTCCTAACCTTAGAGTATGAGAACTTCAAAATGGATCCGGAAGAGAACATCGAGAAGATGTTTGATAGGTTCTCCACTATCACCAATGGTCTCAAAGGCTATGGCGAAGCCATCCCGGAGGAAAAACTTGTTTGAAAGCCCATCTACTCACTTCCCGAGTCATGAGACTCAAAGAGAACCGCCATCATCGAAGCCAAGAATTTGAAGACCTTGAAGCTTGATGAACTCATGGGGTCACTCCTTACTCATCAAATCATGAAGAAGAATAAAGAAGATGAGAAGAAGAGGGAAGAAATTAGAGCTATGGGAGAGAAGAAAATCAAAGGGCTTGACATCAATGCAAGTGCCATGGCTCTCAAATCCTCCACCTGTCATCATGTCTATTCAAGTGAAGAGGAGGATGAAGATGAAGAGATAGTTCATCTCTTCAAGAAGTGTGCCCCGTTCATGAAGAAAGCCTTGAGAGAGCTTGAACGAGAACGCAAAAGAAAGGAGAGGGCAAGCACTTCAAGCTAGAAGAAGAAGGCACATGTGGCTACTTGGAGTGATGATGACTCCATCGATGATGAACAAGCCAACCTTTGCCTTATGGCCATCGAAGAAGATTCAAGGGTAACTTCTAATTCATCTACTTCATGTTCTTACTCTTTTGATGAATTACAAGATGCCTATGATGATTTGGTTTTAGAGTTTAAAAATCACATTTTGAAAAACAATAAATTGATTTCAAAGTTGAAAATTCAAAATGATTTGATTTCTAAAACCAAACTTGAACTTGAAGCAAAACTCAAAGAGTTTGAATTAAAATGTTTTGATTTACAAAAATTGCTTCAAAAAGTTCAATAAGAAAATGATTTGATTTCCAAAGAGCTTGAAAAGAAAAACAATGTTGGAAAATCACTTTTTTATGTAAGACAATCTAATGCCCCTAGATTTGTAAAAGGAAAATGTTTTAGAAGTGTTTGGGTCCCAAAAGGACTAACCACTTCAATTAAAAAGGATGACATTGAAAATGGATTCCTAAGGGGACTAAAATTTGTGTTACTAATGTTCATGGATCCAAAGCAATTTGGATACCAAAAATTACTTGATTGTCTTTTGCTAGGTGTGATGGAGATGTTCAACAAGTCAAACATTGAGTGGGAGCTCCATGCACACAAGGAAGAACACTTGAAGAAGGAAGGCTTCACATCCTCCCTTTGGGTTCAAGTGTTGGTAAAAATCTAGTTGTTTTTGCATTTATTTGATTTATTTTTATTTATGTCAACTAGATGATCATATATGTTGGACTAACATTTTTAATGATGCTTTGAGTAAGGGGGAGCCATTTTAAAACCAAATTCTTATTTTTGTCAATTTTTACCTCTATTGTTATTTTGAACTTAATGTTTTGAATTCTTTTTTATATAACAAAAAGGGGGAGAAATGGTTTGAAAAATTGAATTTTCAAATGAATAAGGGGGAGCTTTATTTAATTTCATATCCTTAATCTCTTATTCACATTTTTAAAGTTAAAGGGGGAGAATCTCAAACAATTTTTCAAGTGAGTTTTATTATATCAAAAAGGGGGAGATTGTAGAACTAATGTTTTGATATAATAATTGAAAAATGTTTTGGACTGATTTATAAAGTATTTAAAACATTTCCAAAGTCCAACCAACTTGAAATTATGTTTAGGGAAGTTTTTAAAAGGGTTTTACATGTTTTTCAAAGCCAAACTTCACAAAACCGTACAGGCGTTTCGAAACGCCCTAAGGTGTTTCGAAACAGGGGTTTCTAGTAGCAAAAACGTTTCGATACGAGTATCGAAATGAGCTTTCCCTGTATGAGGATTTTGCCCAGCATTTCGAAACGGGCTCTACCATTTCGATACGCCTACGTGGCATGGACCACAACGGTCATAAACCCCAACGGCTATTTCCCAACTAACATTTAAATGCAGGGCGTTTCGATACGAGTCTAGGTGTTTCGATACGTGTTCCGAAACGGCCAGGGAGCGTTCCGAAACGGGTGCCTTGTCAGACTGCAACGGCTCTTTCTACTTAAAGGGTGTTTCGAAACGGGTTCGAGCGTTTCGAAACGGGGAGCTGCAGAACTGCATTTATGGTGGGAATTAAAGTCCTCAACGACTCCATTTCAATCCTAACGGCTATAAACTCATCAAGGAGTATAAAAGGGACCTCCAAGCATCAAGTAAAGGCTAATGCTCATATTGTCAATCAACAAATGATCAAGAATTGTCTTAGTGACTAAATTGTCATTTATTGTATAGACAAACACTAGTGAGCCAAAATTGTCAAATTTGCTCAAGTGTTTTAGGTTTTGGGTGAGTTCTTAAATTGTGCAAACAAACACCTATTAGAGTGTTTTAAGTTTGCTTCTTGTTTCTCTTTGTAAGAGAGGGTTTCAATCAAGGCTTTGGGTAGAAAGCTTGATTGTGTATAAGGGTTACCTCCTAAGCCTAGAAAAGGGGACGAATCAATAGTGGATTGATTGGAAATCCTTAGTGGGGAGCTAAGATAGTGGATGTAGACCTTGGTTAGAAGGTTGAACCACTATAATTCATTGTGTCAATTATCATTTTAGCTTCCACAACCCTTCCACTCAAAAATCCACCTCTCCACCACTTGGTGAGCCTTATCGGTTGAACGAATCGAGCTCCTCACAACTCAACAAAAGGAAATTTATAAAACTCCAAAGTGAAAATGAGAACAAGAGCTAGTGATGATTTGAGTCTCACCCCAAAGGGGTATTTATAGGATCCTAAAACCTTAAAATAAATTTAAAATGATAAGAGATAATTCCTAAAATATTTAAAATACAAAAGATAATTACTAAGAGATAAGAAATAAATTCTAAAGTGTTTAAATTTAAAAACAAAAGATAATCCCCAAGTTCTAATCCAAATCTCGGCTGATAAGTTATCCTAAAGGCGGATGATAAGCTATCAAGCGTCGCTGACGTCATCTTCTAGAATATGTTGATGTGTCGTCCAGTCAACATTTTCATGCCCCAATTCATGCCCACTAATCCAGCCATGAAACCAGAAAACTTGCAAAATCCAGCCTTTTCTAATCTGTTTTCCAGCCATGAAGTCCTGCACAGAAAAGCACACAATAGACCACAATTCAACACCACAAATCAACCATTTAAGCATAATTAGCATTAAAATATTGACCAAACTAGCTACTCATCAGATATGCTTTATGAGATTTAAGCATGTAAGGCTTTGCCTTGAGACTTTACATTTGGATGGATGCATGAGATAAATGGTACATGTGGTTTTAATGTTGTGGTTTTTGCTTGAAAATGATTTCAAGCATGAGATAGAAAGAGCATGATGAGATAGAGATTTCTAAATGAGAAATGGTTTTAAAATGCATTGTTGCTGTTGGTTTGTTTTGAGCATCCCTCATTAAGCATTTGTGCTTACGCTCTCTTTTTCCAACAATGTAGAGAAATAGAATATTTAGGCAGCAAAGAGGAAAGAATGATTCCAAGGAGCGAGACTTAGCTGAAGTATGATTTTACACTTACCTATTAGTAATAATGGTTGACAATGGGAGGATGCCTTAATGTTTTGAGAGATGTGTTTTGAAACTCCCTATTTGTGGCAAGTTTGAGATGCCCTTAATGACCTGTAAATGACCTTTACTTGTTGGTTTATCCCTTGGTTTGTGTTTTGACACTTGAGTGGTTATTTTACATAGGTTGCATGCCTATAGATTCCTTTGTTGCATATTGACATGTTATGATGTTGATTCTGCCATGTACGATTGAGGTTTGATGCTTAGATAAGTTGTATGCATGTTGGATGCATGTTGGAATGAATTTGATTGGATTAAAGTTGGATAATTCAGCTAAAAATGGCATTTTAAGCCCAGGAGTTTCGATACACGGGCTAGTGTTCCGAAACAGGTAAGCAAAATTGGTGCAGGGGTTTCGGAACACGTGCTAGAGTATCGAAACATGCCTTCATATTTTGGCTTGGCGTACCAAAATGCGAGCACCTATTTTGATGCGGGTCTGTTCGAGGTGCTTACTAGAATCTCGTGTTTCAGGACGGGCAAGGGGTGTTTCGGTACACCGTCAGTTATGTTAGTTTAAAGGGCATCTTTGAAGTTCTGATTCTTTACGTTTTGGTTCCTGAATGGTGTGGATGCAAATATATGAACATGGGTGATTGTTTTGAGCTGAGTTTTGACAGAGATGCACGTAATATAATTAATTAAAGGTTGGTAATGTAAAAAGTGAAGAAGTCTCTGTATTTTGGTAAAATTACAAAATGGTCCCTAAAATGTGTTTACATGAAATTGAGTCCCTAATCGATGTCTGATCAAGTTGCAAATTGTTCCGCTAAGAAGTTTATCGCATATTGTATTTAAGAGCATATAGAAAAGATAAAATGTAAAAATTGGGTCGTTTATTGAGATAAACTTCCCAGTTTACATCAATATTCCCCGTGTGACCCGTTCGGTTCGGTCTTTCGCCCAGACCGGGTCGAGGGGTTACATTAGTACTTGAACTAGGCAATTTCTCCCAAGTCGATATCTAAAGAATTTTTGCTCCCAAATTGATACTTGAACTAGGCACATTCTCCTAAGTCGGTACCTAAAGAATTTTTTCTCCCAAGTTCGTACTTGACTTAGACACCTTCTCTCAAATTGGTACCAAAACTTATACATTCTATCAATTTGGTCTTAATTCGAAACAAATCAATAAATTTAACACTCTATATTTAAAAATTCTATCAAATTACTTTTTTTTATTCTTATAAATTGTTTGTTCTTCTCCCAGAAATGTTATATTAGTTTCATGGTATAATAAAAGTTTAACACTAAATTGTTGTTTTTATCATAGAATGTAGTTATCCAACTATTACTTTGATCCGATAGACTCGCTTGGTTTGACAGTATCATAAGAAATGACTAAATTGATGTAATTTTTAAACATGAAAAGTTAAATTTATTATATTGTTTTTAATTAAGATCAAATTGATAAAATGTACATGTTTTGGGACTTAAACTATTAATAAAAGTATCAAGATAGTGAATGAAATTAAAGTTCCGGTACCAATTTGAGAACAAAAATTCTTTAGGTACCAACTTGGAGAAAATGTCTTGTTGAAGTAATAACTTGAGAGCAAAATTCTTTAGCTGGGGACGGATGTAGGGTTTAATGTCAATGAGTGCGAACCGTTAGGGAGTTATATTAAAATTTTAGGGCTGCGAAATTATAAAATTTTAGAGGTTACGAACTTAGATCATCGATGAAAATATAAAAAAATACATACATTATATGAGAATATAAAAACTTTAGGGGTGCAACTGCCCACTCTAGTACCCTCGATTTATCCCGGTGAGAGGGCAATAATATGTAAAATGAAGCAAATGACAATCCTGGTAGGCATGTTGGCCAATGTATCATAGTTAGGTTAATGTATTATAAAACCATAAGGTAACTTGCTTGTATAAAAATATTAAATGAAAATGGTAATTAAAATGTACCAAAAGATTAGGCAAACCATATTTGACAATTTTCAAGCTAAACACATGTCATATTACCTACCTTCAAAATTAAGTCAAATTCCCAGCACGAGCCTTAATTGATTCCCAATCTATGGACAACACTATGGTAATGCTTAATTTCATTTTCTAATTTTAAATTAAAGGTTGTTATATAAGGGTCCACAATTTCCATCTCAACCATTGAATTAATTTGGACAACGCCCGAATTTTCCTACATTTAAAGTCGCGACAAAGTAATTCATAATAAATAATATTCGAATGAGTCTAGAGTAAACGTCATGTATCGCTAATTATATGCACTGATAGGGATGGTTATCGAGTGAGTCGATTGCGAGTTAAATAGTGCTCGACTCATGCTCGTTAAAAAATCTCGTTGCTCGACTCAACTAGTTGCTCGTTAAGTTCAATAAATTTTTGCTCGACTCGTACTCGTTAAAAAATCTCATTTCTCAACTCGACTCGTTGCTCATTAAGTTTGCCAAAAATTTTACCTCAATTTTTTAAAATATAAGTAAAATCTAGTGATACTATTAGAGCTTAATATAAATATGCAAATTCAGAAGAAAAAAACATGAGGACTGAGGAGATAAATAAACGAACTTGTCATGACTGAGTTAGAGATGAAGTCGATATTCGAGTGTGAGACTCTTTTTAGTTTCTCAACAATCTTCGATAAACAAAAAAGGAAAGAAGGCCTTAGAGATTTCGGGGTTTTAACTTTCAATCGTATTTTTTTATATGAGAATTGTAGGCTTTTTCCCTTTTATACATGAAGCAATAATAAAATAAAAAGAAAAGCCTTTAATAAAAAACAAATTATTATAATTTAATTTTTTATTAATACAAGTTAACTTATTGAATTATCGAGAATTACAAAATATTTTAGAAATTTGAAACCAAATATTTTATGCGTAAATTACCTAGTAATTCACTGAACTTTTCTAGAGTTTTTAACTAGCATTTGAACTTCTTGAAACGTAATTTTTTAGGGTTGACGCCAAACTATCATAAAAAATTTTATAAAAAAAACAAGTTGTTCATGAACTTATCGAGTCGAGTCAACTCGAGTCGAGCATTAAACAAGTTTTGACCGAGTTGAGTTGTTTGCGAGCGAGTCAACTCAATAAGTACCCCTATGAACTGATATGTACCACTAACTATTTTAATAACTTTTAAAATCATAAGAACCTAAAATTTTATTATTCTATTTTGAGAATAAAATATATTAAAACACTCCCACTTTTCAGATTTTTTAAATTAAAAGTTGACTTAAGAATTTTTTTAATAAAAAATTATTATTTTTAATTAAAAACCACGCTTTAGAAAAGGTGACAAAATTTTATTTTTTTACACATTTTATTCTAAAAAAATAATCACGCTTTAGGTTCCTATGATTTCAAAAGTTATTAAATAATTAATAGTACATATCAATACATATGATTAATGGTACATATCGGTATATGACGTTTACTCTAGAATTTTTCATATTATTTAAAGTGTTTCATATGGATCTTCTAGATAAGCGTTGGGAGGTTCGAATGGTGTTGGTTAATCGTGAAAGTAATAAGGTGGCGGATGCACTAGCTCATCTCGCGTTGAAACTTCTATTTGGCTTCCATGAGTTTATTGAACCACCGAATATAATTTCGAACTTAGTTTCTTTTATTACCCATGATAGTTTTATTGTAGTTTATCTTCTGTCGAGGTTGTCTTTTCTGTTTTATTATGTATTACCTAAGACACTCTTTTTAATCTATTTATGATCAGAGACGTTTTTTAACGAGGTCTGAATAATACTTCCCCTTAATAATAAAAAAGAGTATTTCATAATTTTAATGAATATACTTTAAATAAAGGGTAAACTACATAAATGACCATCTTACTATTACAAAGTTGCGATCTGACCACATTAATTTTTTCGTCACAATTAAACCACCAAACTATTTAAATGGTATCAGTGTGACCACCAGCCGTTAATGGTTAACGGAAGGGTGACGTGACAGTTTAAAAAATAAGGGTATAATTATATATTTAGTCATTGTTACTTATAAACTCTATCAATTTAGTCTAATTTTAATTTAATAAAATAAATTAATTATTTAATTAGATATTGACAGGTGTCAACACCTTATTAGAAGAATTTAATTATTTATATTTAATTTAATTATTTTATTTTTCTCCTCCAATCAGGAGGTGACACGTGTCACCACCATTTAGAGGAATATTGTGTTAAAAACAATTCTTTTAAATATATGTTCTATTCGAGTTCTGTTGGGAATGTTGTGCGCCAAATTATCCTCTTCAATTCCCATATGCCGACGCTATCCTTTTAAATATATCGGATTCAACATCTCAGAAGGGGAGGTGGCACGCTACTTTATGTGCCTTCTGGGGTGTACTTAACCGACAGTTTCAATCTTACTAGCCATATGACTCTTTTTTTGGCTCAAGGTGCTGTTATCAAAGCTACCCAGGTACCTTCTAGTTAATACTCAAAATCTAAAATGGTAATGAAAGATGTAATATGGGTTTTTGATTATGATGATAATTGCAAGGTTGATTCTTTTTCAAGACTGCAAGTCTTTTTTTTTCCTTTTTCTTTTCCATGGATTCCATGAGCAGATCAACGCCGGTTCCTGTTTGTTATGATGATGAAATGCATGAGGAAAGTGGTTGAACTATGTACTTTGAAGATTTCTCAAATGATCATAACAATGGGAACATCAGCTGCTGTTCTTCGGACATCAATTACCAGACATCATCTCTTGTTTTCGGAAAACATGATGTTGTTGGAGCTTCGTTGGATCATAGAAGTATTAAGAAAAACAGGCTGAGTTTCAAGAAAAGAAAGACCAACGGATCGTGCTGGTTTCATCGATGATGATTTGGAAGATACTGCTAGCTCTCCTGTCAATAGCCCCAAGGTCAGTTCTTTCATTTTAACTTAAACATTATATATATATATATTCATGGGATTTTTTTTGTTTTTATAGATGTGTAACATGGAGAACCAGTTTGGTAAGAACTTGAAGATGAAAGGGGTTACGGACATGTCTCGGGTAAGCCTCGGTTCAATTTCGGACAACTTTTTTGATCTTTTGTCTTCGTTTTGCCGGATTAATAAATTTGCTGTAAAATTTTGTTATTGCAGAAGGAGAAAGGAAGTGGTTCATTGGGAGAGATGGTGGATGGAAAAATTGGTGGAGAAAATGAAGAAACTCAACTAAAGAAAAGGGGTCTTTGTTTAGTTCCTTTGTATATGGTACTACAATATCTAGGTTGATTTCAAATTTTATTACATATGTCCTATGTAGCTCTCTTTCTCTGTACCAATGCAACCAATAATGTTGCTTTGCATGATCACACACGTGTATGAGAATTGAAGAGGATAGCGTTGGCGTACAACATTCCCAACAAAACTCGAATAGAATATATATTTAAAAGGGTTATTTATAGCACAAATATATGCTTGGTGCAGTGACTAAGCCATTGCTTCTAAATCACTTATACGTGAGTTCAATTCCCACCATAGGCATGTTTTGTGCAAATTGAATTTTTCTCCTCTAAATGATGGTGACACGTGTCACCTCCTGATTGGAGAAGAAAAATAAAATAATTTAATTAAATATAAATAATTAAATTCCTCCAATAATTAATTTATTTTATTAAATTAAAATTAAGACTAAATTGATAAAGTTTATAAGTAACGAGGACTAAATGTGTAATTATACCTTTATTTTTTTAACTGCCACGTCACCATTCCCTTAACCTTTAACGGCCGGTGGTCACATTGATACTATTTAAATAGTTTGGTGGTTTAATTGTGACGAAAAAAAGTAATGTGGTCAGATTGTAACTTTTGCAATAGTAAGGTGGTCATTTATGTAGTTTACCCTTAAATAAATTATCCAAAACAGAAAACGATATATGTACAACACCATTCCAACATTATTTTTATACATTCAAAAAAATAGAAATAACGTTAATTTTATCGGGTTATGAAAAACTCTCAACTCTAAAGAAAAATAAAACCAATTCAATGGTCGAGGGCCAACCCACTTTAGCTGTTCCAGATGGGCTTTCCTTCACAAGTCACAATTAGAGCAAATGAAAAACACCCAATTTTCTCACTCTTATTATTTGAAAAAGTATTAATACATGTGTAATCTAAACATATTTTTTATTTAATAATCGGTATTTGAATTATTACTCAAATAATTCAGATCGAATTTTGTAGAGGTCAAAATGAGAACGACCTTTCCAACTTAAATTTCTTCATTTACAATGTCAGAATTTGAACTTTGACATTGTTTAAGGATTATAAATTTACTTTAAGGTTTGGAGCTTGTTTAGCCTCTAAGATTTATAGTTTAGGGTTAATCTTTTTAAATAGTAAATATATATGTTTGTGTATTTTTTACACAACATGCGTATAAAAAAATTAGTCTTATTTTTTTAGTTTTTATTATTCGGTCTCAAAGTATTTATAGTAAATACTTTGATTTCAAATTTAAAAAAAAATTATCAAATAAAGTCTTAAATTATAATTATATATTTTGACCGAATATTATTTTAGTCATCTTTTAAAAATCATGAATTTAAATGCATTTTTTGGTAAAGTATATGTCTATTTTATAGTCCATGTTCGGGATTCATGGCTCTACCTTTTAATAAAGTCGTTTTCAAGGTTTAAAGTTGAATTTCTCCTTAAAAGAGCGATGTGTCTTGCCATTGTACCTAATCTTTGTTGGTATGAATTTGAATATAATTAAATGTGATTATTTATGATGTAAAGTTATAAGTACACATAAGGATATTGAATACATATCGCGGTTTTGAAATCAGTTGGTCTTTCTAGAATATGCTAAATTGCTGGAATTTAAATATAGTTATATTTTTGTGACTAAAGGGAAATAAAGTTATTTTTCGTTTGACATTAAGGTGAACTCTTTCTGGAATGTCAACCTCCCTCGGTTAGTATTTTTCATTTTACAACAAAACTAATTAGCCCTTTGATTTATTACCAAAATTGACTAAAAAATTTGAATTTCGAACACCATTATCCGGATGATAATGAGGGGTTTTATAAAGAAATTAATCGAACAGTAAATTGGGGGTATTATATACAAAATAAGTTGAATTAAAAAAAATTATTTTATAATAAAATTGTACAATATTTAATTTAAATTAACCGATCAATAAACTAAATATTAATTATTATAAAATAAATCTAGAAATATATGCAGGAAAAGTTCCAGAAAAGCTTTTAATTTCCGTACCCAAAATCCAGCATATATAGGGTGGGAATAAAAGTCGGACATTTTTACATATCCATTTTCGCAACCATTTTTTCCCTTTAACAGTATGTGAACGGTTACTTAATTTCTAGAAAGTTTAGAAGATCCTTGTCCACCAATTAAATTCAATTTATTCAATTTCTTACTTTCATGGTATATCATTTATGTACAAAATGTTTTCTTAAAGGTAAATATTATACGATTTTATATATGAGAATCATGTAATACAAGACAAGAACATGAGCCTCGTTAAAAAATTTACCTGAACCTAAATAGAGGAAAAAGAATACAACATGTTCATACCATTACAATATCGAACCTTGACGAATCCAAAAATACGAAAAAACTTAACCCAAATACACATTAAAAACAAGCATGGTCATATGGTATCAAAATCAAATCCCTTAGAAGTCCAAATTCGGACAAGTTTTTTCTCCCAACCACCACATGCGGACATAGTTATTTGATTTACGTTTGGGACGGTTCCAAAACACTTTTAACATTCAACGACCGACTTTTTGTGTCCTTCAATCTGTTTGATCGTGAAACGCTAGTTAGAAAAACCATGAAAACCCAAAGTGAAAAATTGGGTTATCTTCTCCCAGCGTCTCGACCCCCTTTTTTCCTTCAAAATTCTAAAACTCTGTTGAAATCTTGCTCGTTTGTGATCTCGGTTGTGTGGAGACCCCATCCCGAGAGGCTTCGTCAGTTTTCTCGAGTTTTCAGTCTGGTGAAAGGTAATGGAAGGCAAAGAGCGGCTGCGGGGTGGAGGAAGATGGTTTTTTCTTTATGTTGACTTTTGTCAAAGTCTTGGTACGAGATTTCCAGCTGCTTTTTTGAACCAAGGGAAAGGAAATTTTGGTTCAACGTTGACACCTGGATTCCATGGGATTGTGTCGTTCTTTTTCCCTAAAATCCCCTATGTTTCCTCATATGAAGCATCTAGTTCCTTGGAGCTGTCTTTTATTTCTTTCGATAAGGTGTGAGCTTTTAAATTTCAAAGATTCTATTTCTTGGGTTTTGAACAGTTGGCTTCCAAGCTAGCAAAAGACAAAAGTTTTGCTACTTGTAATCGAGGCATGGAAATTGTGAACACAAGCTCTCACCAGTACCTGGTTTTGATTTTTTATGTTGAAAAGGGTGATATCGAGTTTTTTTTTGGCAACAGATGATCACGTCGATGATCATCCACAATCCGAATAAAGGTTGTTGCTCCTACCATCGTTGTTTGTTGGAAGGTTTTGGCAATGATAGTGTATGTTTCTCCTTCCCTCAGGATTATCCTCTCTCTTTCTATTTTGGCAAAGGTGACCTGTGATCCTTGGTTTTATTCATGTATATGTGCCTCTTCATGCTTTGTTCTTTCTTCTGCGGTTAAGGGCACTATGATAAGTGCCCAAAAGTCCTATATTTTCACCCTTTAAAATAGAAATTATCACTCAACCTACACCCATTTAAGCTACATTGTGGCCCTTCATGCATTGATTTCATCATTTATGCCTTTGAACTTTATATGTTGTTTATTGTATGAAAAAGGTATTGTTTGATGCATGTTTGGCACTTTTGCAAATTTGTACGCTGCCAGGGCAGGAGATGCCGTGACGACAATTAAGAAAAAGGAATTATGAGGCAAAACCAGCTAGTAACAGACCATGATAGAACCAAGCCACAACTGACAGCTTCTACTGAGGGAAGCTGATTTATGAAGAATGAAGCCTTGCAGAGTAGATCCAGTTCCAAACCAATGCCGCGGCAATGTACTACTCAACTTGCCGGAGGGCAAAACAGGCAAAGTGGTAGTCGATTTGTAGAGCTTTAATCTAAACAATATGCGTGGCAGTTAGAGCTCAAGAAAATGACGAAAACATGGAAGGAATGATAAAGTTGGACTTTTGGCTAAAAGTAGATAATGTATTAAATTAAAGAGATTCACCTCTTTAATAAAGTTAAGTCCAAGTCCAACTTAACTTCCTCTCCAAGAAGGATTTTCGCCTACACCTTCCCCTATATAAAGGAGGCTTGCCACCATCATCAAAATAATCAGAAAAGTGGTGAAGAGAGACAAAGAGAGCTTAGGATTATTTTGAGTTTTCTTTCTATTCATTATGTTCTAATTTTCCTTAGGGTTAGGATTAGTTTGTTTAGTAGTTGTGTGAAGACTATTGTTTTTGTTTAAGTTCTTAATGCAATAAAGTTAAGGTTTGCTTATTCTTGGCTTTAATCATTCTTGCATACTTATCGGGAGAGAGTATTATGAGTTAACTAACTCGGTCTAGGGATAGGTTAAGAGTTTCAGCGGCTAAAGAAGTGTTAGAATAGTTGGTGTTTTTCTTTGGTTCATGCCGGGAGGTATCATCAAAGTTCAGCCATCAACCAGTGTTCCAAGCTTAGGGATAAAGAGGAACCATCCAAGGACGCTTTGCCGAACCTTAACAGCATCTGCCCAAGAGCAAGGGATCGTCGCGGTAGGGACTCAACCATTATGGTCGCGGCAGGGACTTAGGTTACTGCCATGGCAGTTTTGTGTTGTTGCATTCAAGACGGAGACAAGTCAATAGGATTCCACACTACGACGCATTCTAATCCGACCCATTATCTCATATTGATTTCTCTTTACTTTATTTTTTGGCTTATTTTAGTTTTAGTATCTTTAGATTACTCCAAACCCAATAATTAATCTGTGTTTTTACTTTGTTTGTTTTACAGTGCGAGGAAGTAGGATCGAAAGGCTAGCCCAATCCCTGTGGAGACGATACTCGATATACTTATCATTATATTACTTGAGACGTGTACACTTGTACTATTGCGGGGCATTTTTACGCGAGCATCAAGTTTTTGGCATCGTTGCAGGGGATTAGCAATAGCGACTTTCGATTTTATTTTCTTACACTCTTTATTTATCTGTTTTTCGAGCACTACTAAACTTGGGTTTTGCATTGGTATATGACCAGGGCGAACCCGAAGTATCCACTCCATCGATCGAAGTTTTCGGAAGAGACTCAAGCAATAGTTGCGAAAAAAGATGCCACACATAGTTGGCGGCAACAATGCCAACAACAACCAGAATGCCAATGAGCAGCAACCTGTCGACGGGCAGCAGAATATCCCTGTAGGAGATGGAGAAAATCCGTGAATTCAATTCGCGCCAATACGAAACTTAACTGTTTGAAACTACCTTGAAGAGGATATGAGCGAACTAAATCTGGAAGTTGTCACACCAGAGATTGAAGCCGCCCACTTTGAACTAAAGCTCGAGATGTTTAACATGATCAATGCTATGGGGCAATTTGGCGACTCATCAACTAAAGATGCGAGACAGCACCTCAAATCCTTCCTGTAGATTTGTAATTCGTTTAAAATACAGGGAGTACATGAGGATATTTTGAGATTAAAATTGTTTCCCTATTCACTGGGGGATAGGGCAAAAACCTGGCTCAATAGTATTCCAGCAGGATCAATTGGATTCTGGAGTGATTTATGTCGTGATTTCTTAGCACGTTTTAATCCTACAAATTTAACTGATAAATTGCGTAACGAAATCACTTCTTTTCGACAGGCTGACGACGAATCCTTGCATGAGGCTTGGGAGCGATACAAAGAGCTGTTACACAAATGCCCCTTGCACGGATTCCCATTATGGACGCAGATGACCAAGTTCTATAACGCTATCAACACAACAACTAGAAAGATGCTCGATGCCTCGGTAAACGGCATACTCATAGACAAAGAATCGGAAGAAGCAACGGATATTCTAAATAGGACATCCAAGAAAAACTATCAGTTCCCAACGGCCAGACGAGGAGGAATCCGACGCCAACCCACAATAAACGAAATAAGGTCTTCAGACTCAATTTCATCTCAAATTGCCACCTTGACAAAGTTGGTCTTGAACATGCAATCGCAAAACAATCACCATGAGGTCAAGGTATTGGATTTATTTTGTGAAAATTGTGAAGGTAACCATGTTTCTTCTGATTGCCCGCAACGGGAATCCAACAAAACATGCCTCGGTAGAACATACCGCAGCAACAACACATGTCGCCGCAATAGCCAATGCAGTCTAGTTCTTGAGAAGATGTTCCTCATGCTTTTATGACTCAGACTAGTGCATATATGACTAACACTGACATGTTCATAAAAAAGACTAAAAATTTTATGGATATGACTAGATGAGGCTACAGAACAACGAGGCAATGTTGAAATCCCTGGAAACACAAATGGGGCAGATCACACAGATTCTGAACACTAGGCCAACACGAGGTTTTCCCAGCGACACTGAAGCTGCTAAGAGGACATCGTATGAACAATGCAAAGCCATAACCACAAGGAGTGGTATCCAACTTAAGAGGCCTTAGAACAAACAACCAGCAAAGGAGTCAAATGTCACAGCACAATCCAAAGACAACGAGGCTGCGACAGCAACCAAGAACAATACTGCGGTGACAGAACCTGTGGCAGCACCCATGACAGAACCTAGAGACAGCATACCAACTCCATCATTCCCACAAAGGCTAAAACAACAAAAGCAAGAGTACTAGTTTAAGACGTTCCTGGACATCCTAAAACATGTACACATTAATCTACCATTGGTGGAGGTAATCAAGGAGATCCCAAACTATGCCAAATTCCTCAAAGACATCGTGTCAAAGCGGAAAAGGATTGGGGAATTTGAAACGGTGGCCGTAACAGAGGAATGCATGGCCGCACTACATAACTGAGCTCCACCTAAGCTAAAGGATCCTGAAAGCTTTCTCATACCATGCGCAATAAGGAATCATTATGAGAGGAGGGCACTCTGTGACCTAGGAGCAAGCATAAACATCATGCCTAAGTCAGTCTTCCAAAAATTGGGGATTGGGATGGCCATACCATCATGCCTAAGTCAACCTTCCAAAAATTGGGGATTGGAACGACCATACCTACCAACTCCACCATTCCCACAAAGGCTGAAACAACAAAAGCAAGAGTACTAGTTTAAGAAGTTCCTGAACATCCTAAAACAGGTACACATTAATCTACCTTTGGTGGAGGTAATCAAGGAGATCCCAAAATATGTCAAATTCCTCAAAGACATCGTGTCAAAGTGGAAAAGGATTGGGGAATTCGAAACAGTGGCCATAACAGAGGAATGCATGGCCGCACTACATAACCGAGCTCCACCTAAGCTAAAGGATCCCGAAAGCTTTCTCATACCATGCGTAATAGGGAATCATTATGAGGGGAAGACACTTTGTGACCTAGTAGCAAGCATAAACATCATGCCTAAGTCAGTCTTCCAAAAATTAAGGATTGGGACGGCCATACCTACAACTATAATGCTACAGCTTGCTGAGGGATCCCATGTGCAACCTGAAGGGAAAATTGAGGATATACTGGTAAAAGTGAATAAATTTATTCTCCCTACTGATTTTCTCATTTTAGATTGCGATGCAGATGAAAAAGCTCCACTCATTCTGGGACGGCCATTCCTTGCCAACGGGAGGACGATAATTGATGTTGAAAAGGGAGAGCTAACAATGAGAATCAACGACAAGCATGTGAAACTCCGCGTACTAAACACAAGGAAACATACTAAGGATTTAGAAAAATGTCAAGCAGTCCAGACCACAAGAAAACCAAGCCTCAACAAAGAACCAACTTGTCCCGATGTAGAAGTTGCACAATGCCGCGACAAACACATAGGACCCTACCAGGACAACTGCCGCACCACTCTAACGGGAGATCCTGGATACAAGCTGCTACCCCATTCGGGATCACATATCATGCAGGATAAGGATGAATACACTCTAGGAGATGCATCCACATGCACTCCTTTAGTGCAATAATTTTTTCCCTCTATATATTTTTTATTTTTATTTGGAAAAATGACAAAAGATACCTCCAACGTTTGTATGTTTTGTCATTTGGCCTCTTATTCTTTTTTTTGGTCCAAATATGCCCCAACATTTGTTTGTTTTATCATTTGGCCCCTTATTCTTTCTTTTGGTCCAAATACGCCCTCAACGTTTCATTCGTAGTCCAAATATGCCCCCAATGTTTCAATTTGGTCCAAATATGCCCCACTAGATGGAAACTGTCAGTCAACAGACATTAAACAACTGATGCTGACTGGACTTGCCACGTATTAAGATCTGTTGATTCCACGTCAAATTTTTTATAAGTCGTTGATCGTCAATTGATTGACAGTTTACTTCCAACAAGGGCATATTTGGACTATGAATGAAACGTTGAGGGCATATTTGGACCAAAAGAAAGAATAGAAGGCCAAATGACAAAACAAGCAAACGTTGGGGGCATATTTGGACAAAAAAAAGAATAGGAGGCCAAATGACAAAACTTGCAAACGTTGGGGCATCTTTTGTCATTTTGCCTTTTTATTTTTATTTTTTAGTTTCAGTTATCTTTAATTTTCTATATTTTTTAGGAATAAGATTTTATTTTGTTGTTTATTTTTAGGATGGAGATCAAGAAAGGAAGATGAGATAAACAAATGGCTAGGAGAAAGAACCGTTAGCTGCCACGACATTTATCGCCCAATGATCCACAAAAGCCGCAACGGCTAGTTTTTAACGGGCAGGAACCGCAACGAGCAGAAAACAGCTAGTAACGACTAGAAATGGACACGACCGGAATTTGTGCTCCAACATCATTATGTGCCGAAACTCTATATAAAGGCTATTATTCTCCATTATTCTTCACTTTATCACTCTCTTTTACTGCATTGATTCTTCGAATTATATTTCTCTCTTTTGCTCCCAATACTCTCACTACTCTCAATTCTTTTAGATGGTAATCCGAGGCGAAACCTTCAGCACTGCCGCGGCCAAAACTTATACCCGTTTCGCACCACCGAGAGTCAAACATCGATTCAAAAAATACTTCATCTCCCGATAGGTGTGGGAGGAACAGGGATTCCAGGCCTCAGACAAACCAAATTACAGCATCGATCATTACTTATTCAACAAGATCAACCAGCAAACATAGCACATATTCTGCCTCTAACCTGCCCGTGCCAACATCATAGTGGTCCGAGAGTTCTACGCCCACAAGCCCAGTGTCGATACACTTTTCGTGCACGTGAAGGGGAAGGCCATCCGGGTTGATGGTGATGCAATTAACCAGTTCTACGGCCTACACATCGAACGAGATGAACATGCGGACGTCTTGGAGGTGTTCACGGAGGAAGATTACCAGTGCATCAAAGAAGAATTATGTTATACCGGTACGACATGGGAGGCCGGGGCACACAGAGGATCGGTCCAACGGCATAACCTTAGACCCGAAGCAAAGCTATGGAACAAATTCATTTACCATCGTCTCATGCCGACCTCACACAACACTATCGGTGATCGTCCCAGGCTTGCTCTAATTCACTCGATTATGCATAACCGTAAAATTAATGTTGGTAATATTATTTGCCAGGAAATTTACAAGTGTGCATAGAAGGACAAGGGGTCACTCTACTTTCCATCGCTCATCACCTGCCTTTGCACGGAGAAGAAGGTCCTCGTCGATGAGGCCGATGAATTCACGCCACAACGAAAGGGATAGTATCGGGAGGCCTACCACAAGATAATGAATATCACCAAATTTGATCTTGTCCAGGCCACTCCGATACAAGGCATTGTCGAGGCAGCAACCTCGCAACTATCCCAGAGACGCCCCAGACGCACGCCCCGGCCGCAGCAAACCTTCAGCAAATCCCGCAGAAGCTGGAGGAAATGGACCGACACCAACAATTGTTTATGGCGTATACGAGGGACCTTCATGCCTCAATGATCCAGTTGATCCAAAAGAGGTTCCCAGACTAGGAGCAAAGCCAAGAACAAGGCTCTTTTGAACACACCTGCCAGATCTTCATATCGCGCTGCCTCCAGTTGGTCTAACACCGGTCATTCTGTCAGCAAGGTCTTTGAGTCACTAAAATGAAAGGCAGCAACCGAGGATGAAATCTGCACAGACTCCGAATACGAGGAGGTTACTACCCCGACACCAAAGCCCACCCCACCATCACGCATCCAGCCACCCCGTGAATCCAAACGAGTCAAGCACGCAGCATCCAAATCAAAGAGGCTGATATTGTAGATCAACAGTGACGAGAAAGATGAACCTTCCAAATCACCATTCATCTAAATTTTTCTTCTTTATGCAGCTTATTTTTAATGCCCTTATATTTTTTGTGTGCTAATTTTTCATATCTTAATGTATGCAATGTAAGCATTGAGGGTAATGCTTGGTTCAAGTTTGGGGGTGTAGGTTCAGCTGCCACAGCAAGGCCATGCTGCGACATTCTAATATAATTGCTATGCAGTTCTGTTTCTTACTTGTCCAAAAAAATTACTACACAATTGCCTTAGCCGAATGAAGCTTATGCTTCGGCAATGCTCTTTATCAATTTCCTTAGTTTAATTTAATTGAATTTTCTATCTTGGCAATAAATATCTCTCTTTTTACCATAGCTTTGAACTGTTTAGAGCTTTTAATTTTATGATGCTTAAGGAAGACAACTTATGATCATACTATGATATTAGAACTTTAAAACACCTTTGTGACTTGTATGATTTAAGGAGTTCTAGTACACTTAGGGCATAGACTTGCTTAGAAAGAAAATTTTGGGTAAAAAATTAGAGGTGCCTAACACTGGCTCTAGCTTAAGGAAGCTCTAGAGGTGCCCGGAACCGGCTCT
Organism: Hibiscus tridactylites; assembly: GCA_958450335.1. NCBI lineage: Eukaryota > Viridiplantae > Streptophyta > Magnoliopsida > Malvales > Malvaceae > Hibiscus > Hibiscus tridactylites. Next base: position 20,993,609 of record OY288283.1, read on the forward strand.
AGGCTAATCACTAGAGGTGCCCGAAACTGGCTCTAGTATGTTAGAATGCTTATAAAAAAAGAAAGAGAAAAGAGAAGAAAACAAAATACTCAAGTTAAGTAGTTTAATGCTTAAGTGTTTACTTAGAACCCACACACACTCACAAATCTTATAGTTTGATTCTAGGGAATTCCTAAGGCATCCAAAGACTTAAGGGCTGAGCATTCTTTGCTATGGTTTGGAAAGAATAAGGAAAAGTAAGACCAAGGAGACGGTTTATAAAAGTTAAGGTTTGGCAGTTGATGGTTTGCATTGCTTGAGGACAAGCAATAGTTTGAGTTTTGGGGTGTGATAAGAGCCCAAAAGTCCTATATTTTCACCCTCTAAAATGGTAATTATCACTCAACCTACACCCATTTGAGCTACATTATGGACCTTCATGCACTAATTTCATCATTTATGCCTTTGATCTTTATATGTTGTTTATTCTATGAAAAAGGTACTATTTGATGCATGTCTGGCACTTTTGCAGATTTGCACGCTGCCAGTGCAGGAGATGTCATGACGACAATAAAGAAAAAGGAAGGATGAGGCAGAACCATCTTGTAACAGACCCTGATCGAGCCAATCCACAACTGACAGCTTCTACTAAAGGAAGCTGATTTATGAAGAATGAAGCCTTGCGGAGCAGATCCAGTTCCAAACCAATGCCGCGACAGTGTACTACTCAACCTGCCGGAGGGCAAAACAAGCATAGTGGTAGTCGATTTGTAGAGCTTTAAATGTCGTATTTTTCTAAACACTTTGTGTGGCAGTTGGAGCTCAAAAAAAGGATGAAAACATGGAAGGAATGGTAAAGTTGGACTTTTGGCCAAAAGTAGATAATGTATTAAATTAAAGAGATTCACCTCTTTAATAAAGTTAAGTCCAAGTCCAACGTAACTTCCTCTCAAAGAAGAATTTTTGCCTACACCTTTTCTTATATAAAGAAGGCTTGCCGCCATCATCAAAACAATAAGAAAAGTGGAGAAGAGATACGGAGAGAGCTTAGGATTATTTTGAGTTTTCTTTCCATTCATTATGTTCTAATTTTTCTTAGGGTTAGGATTAGTTTGTTCAGTAGTTGTGTAAAGACTATTGTATTTTTTTAAGTTCTTAATGCAATAAAGTTAAGGTTTGCTTATTCTTGGCTTTAATTATTCTTTCATACTTATCAGGAGAGAGTATTGTGAGGTTATCTATTTGTTCAATATCGGGAGAGTTGAACTCACGAAACGAATAAGCATGGTTTTCATCCCACATAATGTTAACTAACTCGGCCTAGGGATAGGTTAAGAGTTTCAGCGGCTAAAAGAAGTGTTAGAATAGTTGGTGTTTGTCTTTAGTTCACGCCGGGAGGTATTATCAAAGTTCAGCCATCAACTAGTGTTCCTAGCTTAGGGATAAGGAGGAACCATCCAAGGACGCTTTTCCGAACCTTAACAGCATCTGCCCTAGAGCAAGGGATTGCCGCGGCAGAGACTCAACCATTGCGGTCGCGGTAGGGACTTAGGTTACTGCCACGAAATTTTAGTGTTGTTGTATTCAATATGGAGACAAGTCAATAGGATTCCACACTATGACGCATTCTAATTCGACCCATTATCTCATCTTGATTTCTCTTTACTTTATTTTCTGGCTTATTTTCGTTCTAGTATTTTTAGATTACTCCAAATCCAACAATTAATCTGTGTTTTTACTTTATTTGTTTTACAATGCAAGGAAGTAGGATCGAAATGCTAGCTCAATCCTTGTGGAGACGATACTCGATATACTAATCATTATATTACTTGAGACGTGTACACTTGCACTATTACGGGGTACTTTTACGCGAGCATCATACTCGCCTCATGTTTGTGGTCGACCCCAACCTTGTGCTCTCCCATGCTCACAATCTGCCCCCCTCAACATTTCTGATGACAAGATCTTTTAATCACATGAGAAAAGAAGTATGTCTCCGGATTGAGCTTCGCAGAAGTGTCACTTAATCGAGTCGTCGATTGATTCATGTGCTTGAGTTTTCTCTTTTTTTCACTGATTGTTAGTTGTTTTCCTTTTCTTTGTTGGTTATGTTTTGTTAAGTTTGCTTTTGGCACCCTTTTGTTGGGTGGTTTGCTTGTTGCCTGGATGGCTGGCTCGTTTGCTCGGAGTCATCGGGTTGTGATTCTTGTTCTCCTTTGAATGAATGATTTCTCTTTTATGATAAAAAAAATCAAATCAAATCCCTTATTACATGAAGGAACCCCACGACACCACTTGAAAGAGTGCAGCGTCATCCTCTAATTGAATTATCAATTCCAGCCAAGGAAGCACGCACACGAACAACAAAATAGAGTATTGCAACAAAGTCAATTTACAACCAATAGAAGCATAGTATCGTTCCAGGATTCACACTCGACTAATCCCGCATCATCTTAACACCATATGCACCAGGCACTAACATCTGCTACCAACACTATACAGACTCCCACAGATTTTACCTGATCAAACTCAAAGCACTATCCCAGAGAGCAACATAAAACGAAGATACTTTTGAGTCTCAAGGCTCACTCGAACCAGTACAAAGGAGAGAAACCACTCCGTCATCGTCAACTTGACTAGTGAGTAAGCAAAGCACTACCTACCCTTGAATTAAGCTAAACCGCCCATTATAAGCTAATGTTGTCACAAACCTTTAAGAGACTTTCTATAATATCCTCAATCTACCTTAGAAGGAAAATGACTTAAGTTGATTAATTAATTGAATTAATTGATCACAAATTAAATATAATTATATGAATTAGTGGCTAATTGGACGGAATTGAAAATATGAGAGCTAAATTAAGATGACTTAACTAGGATTTAGCTTAAATAAAAAGATTGCATGCAAAAGTTTTAAATAGACCAAGCCTACCCCTTGTAAATAGTTAACTCTAGAAGAGAGTTAGGGGGTAAAATTGAGCTTTCCTAGCCCCTAATCATTTCTTTGGCCATCCACATGAGAGAGAAAGGGGATTGGACATATCCCACTATCAAATAAAACTTTCTCTTCTCCTTCATCCTTTCTTCCACATGCCGTGAGTTTTAGAGTGAAAATGGAGAGAATTGTTGTTTTTCCTGGCCATTGAGAGGGTGTAGAAGCTCAATTTGAGATTATAATTGAGAGGAATTAGAGATTTTGCAAAGTAAGTAGCCTCCTTGTCACTGATTAAGTTGGTGCATTTGCATGGGTCTTATTTTGAATTTATGGATGAAAATGATAGTATCATACATGCATGTATTTGTCATGATCTTAGGATTGAAATTTGATGAAGGATTGTACTTGAAATCTGATTTTTAGCTTGAATTAGAGAACCGATTAACTTAAGGACAGATTTGAAGATAATGTTAAGGCTTTGGACTAATCTGTAAAATTTAAAGAATTAGGGTTTGAATTGGAAACTTTCCATTAGGAATGAATTGAAGATTAGGGTTTTAATTATAAGATTTAGGCTTTGTATTGGCTAAAAGGTTATTAAAATGAAGTTAGATTGAAGGAATTAACAAATTGGTTCAATGAATTATGAAAACTGAATTTTGGGACTATTTTGTAATAATTAAAAAATGCTAGGATTAAATTGGTTAAATTATGATTCTGGAGATTTGTTTAAAAATCAGAGGATTATGTTAGAAAAAAATTTAGTAACTCGAATTAAACTTAAAATGGCTCAATTTGATAAATTAAGCAAATTAGTGAAATCTGTCCAAAAACAGCCCTGTTCCGGAACATCAACTTTGAAAATTCACTATAAATCGTATATAGGGAATTTGAAGCTGAAATTTTTTATGGATTAAACTTTCATATGTTTATTTTAGTTGAGAGAAAATGGAGTTCAATTTTGAGCTATGTGCTAAAATTTGGAAGTGAATTAAGTTAGACACACCAAAACTGTTTTGAATCCGGAATACCTATAAAGAAGTAATAAACTGTATTGATCTAGAAGTGATAAAAATGTGAAGCCAATTTTGTTAAATAGGATATTAAATTACCTTTCTAAGAATGTATGATAATTGATTTTTTGAGTTGTATAGAGAAAGTTATGACCAATTTAGTGACTGGTGCTCAAGTTTGTCAGATTATGACAGCCTTGAGAAATTGAATTTAGCATTTGCATATTGATGGTCTAATGCATGATTTAGATACTAATATGTATTTTATATGTATGTGTATGATCAACAAGACCAAGGGATTGACAACTTGGAGGAGGAATCCAAGATTGGATCATCCCAAAAGAGGAGCAAGGGGATTACTATCAAGGAACAAGAGTAGCTTGGGAGTTTGTGAGTGTAGTTACCCTAGGGTTGGGACTAGTGTCCTAACCACCATTTTTAATTTAATTTTAGTTATGTTACAAGAATGAAAATAACTTAAATTAAAGCTGGTAATTTAGTAAGGGAAGGAGACTAAATAATTAAACATGAAAGTATGCTCGAATGGATTGTTTGATATTATGAATTATGTGTATTGTTGGACTGCTTTGTGTGATGTTATGAATGATTGAATGAGGCATGATGTTTCTTGTATGCTACTGAATTTGGATGCTACTTAAAGGTTGATACATATTTATTTACCATGATTGATTGTTATATGTAAGAATTAAATCTGGTTGCTCTTGATTTAGATGATTGAATGATATGAAAATCCATGTGAAAGCTTGCTAGAAATTATCATGTCATGGTTTGATTGAATAACCTCTTGTTGTATCATGATTTATATTCTATGACATGAAAAATTACTGGATATGCTAATTTAAAAAGCTACAAGACCTTGGTTTACTAGATGGCTTAGGTAGAAGGGCATGGCTTAGGGTCTAGAGCTCTGTTGATTCGAGTATTGACATACCTTCTTGTATTAGTGATTATACACCTTCTTGATTAGCACCTTGTGTGCCTTGTGAAATGGTACTATATTTACTAGTGGATTTGGTGTCTTAGCACCTACTTGTGATATTGTCTAGTATCTTCTTGATTAGGTTCAAATGTACCAACTTGTGACTCGATTACCTAAACCAATCTAATAACCAAGGCAACTTAACTACAAGATTAAACATAAAATGACTTGTCTTGCTTGGATTGTTCTTATGATAATTGTTATTGTGACTTGTTTTGCATGCATTGATTATTGTTATATGACTAATTCGATGAATGTATGTGATTGAATATTCCATGAGACTAGCTAGGTCTTCTTATTAAATACCGTGAATAAGATCTAACTTGTTTTAAAATTTGAATAATAATTGCTACCTCACTAAGTACAACTTTGTACTTATCATCTCATGTTTTCTTCTTCCCAACCTAGCAGATTGAACCTGGTTCGATAGCTAATACTTCCTTAATCAAGAGCAAAGACTACAAGCATAGTAATCATATATGACTTGATCCCTTCTTGTTCGACTTCTTGATGGTAGCATAGAGTTAGTTTTTGTGTTAGCTATGCCATGCATATGGTGTATAGATGATATGGTTAATGATGTATATGCTAGTTTGATCTTGGCTTGTAAATATAAACTTGACATGTAATGTTTTGAGACTTTGGTTGTAAATATAATCTTGGTTATGGCCTTTATATGTGTGTGTGTGTGATGCTAGAATCATGTTTTGTGACTCGACTTGTAAATATGTTAACTTGGTTTTATAAATGATAGTATGATCTTGTTTGAAATATGGAATGGTTTATATTATGGATTGAAATGTTTGTTCGATATGCTTGTTTATTTGTCTGTTACCTTAAAACAAATCAAATGGAAATTTATATTATATGGGTGGTTGTTTCGAATAGGTTAATAAGGGTTAGGATACATTGTTTTCTTGTATGATTCACATACTTAAGCCACATTTGTATATGATTGAAATTTTATATATAGGTTGACTAAGATGTTAACATTAGTAAATTTTAATGGTAGTTAAGTTTGTAAAATTGAACTTGAATCTCATCCAACTTGAAATTTAATTAAATGTCATGTATATGAATATATTGGTTTGCTTAGCATTATGGTTGTTCGTTGCTTAATAGCATTCTTTAGGAATGAGTTGCGAATTTTTTTTAAATTTTTCACGTTTTCGCGATGCCTCCCGACCGGTTTACTTCTAAGCTGGGAGGAAGGTGTCACATTTTCCTTTCTATTTATTTCAGATTTAGCTAGCTTATCAACCACGATGTTGGACTCCCTTCCAACCAGCGAAAATTTTTAGCTATAAGATTTTCCTAAGTCCAAGCATGAATCTACCACATCTCTAAACAAGTGGGGCGAGGCACTAAGTTGGATAATCCAAGAAACTACTTTGATGCAGTCCGATTCAATCACTAGACAAGCTTCATTCACCCATTTTGACCTGAAGAATAATGAAAAGGCCTCATTGATAGCAAGCAACTCGGCTAAAGCGGGATCTGCAACCCCAATAGGTTTTGAGAACTCAATGAGGGTTTCACACATGAAGTTTATGAGTGACCCTCCAATACCAGCAGGCGCAAAGCTCTATGAAATCGCACCTTTGGTGTTAAATTTCACTACACCACACAAGGGGGGACCAAGCATCTCCTTCAATTTGTTTATTAACCACTTTTGGCAGTGATCACAATGTTAGATTTGCCATAAACTCGCTAATTGACAGATGCGACTCATGCCATTTAGCCTGAAACCACCACTCAATTCTCGACAATATTAACTCAAAGGATTGTTTTTCATCTAGAAACTTACCTTGAAAATCTGCCACGTTCATGTATAGCTAGGTGGACCAGATTATTGTAAAGAATGCCAGATTTCATAACGGATAAATCCTCAGAAAGGGACAACTACTTAGCCAACATAAGAAAAAAAAGACTTTCAATTCACAAGGAATACTAAATGGACTTCCTAAAGCCTGCACCAACGACACCAAATGCCCCAATCAAAGTTACATGAGAAGAAGAGATGTGAAATAGTTTCATATTCTTTTTGGCAAAAATATCAAAGTAGATTTCCTTCAAGCGGAACAACCCTTTTAAACAGTTCACTTTTCGATAGAACTCGACTGAGGAGAAATCACCACAAAAAGAACTGAAGCAAGACCTGACCAAACATGTTTCCACGGGCCCTCCTTTTCACGGTTACCAACACCAACCAACAGACTCAATTCCTTCGACGAGTAGCAATCGGATGACGATTTCACCCATCTAAAGTTGTATGAAGGAAAGACCCTCAATCTAAATTCATTCAATGTCCCATAAATGCCTCCTACACCTCTAATTCCTAGTCAAAGAGGAGTCGGTGAAAAGGCACCTCCCAACACCACTCGGAACCCTCCCAACAGTTGAAGTCTACTATTTTCCCAACCTTATTAACTGCAAGGGCGAAGATTCTTGAGAATATATCCCTAAGACGTGAATTTTGCACCTTTTGCTGTCTATAAACCAAATATTTGTCATCCCCTACCTGAAATTGGATGTTAGAAATAAACGGATCATTATGTGCATTCAGGGGTATAGTAGTAGCCTCTCGCTCATATTTGGCATTCACTACTCTTTGTCAAAGGCAGTCTCCCTTCGAAACATAGCGCCACAACCATTTATAGAGGAGTGCCATATTTTCATCTTGAAATCAACCAACCCTAAACCACCATATTGCTTGGGCAAACACAAGACTTGCCAACATACCCAATGAATTTTCCTCCCCTCCAAAGATCCCCATATAAATCTGAAAATGGTTCTATTAAGATCCAAAGAAATTGATGCTTGCATTTTAAACAATGATAAGAAGAAAATAAGGAGATTCGCCAAAACAGATTTAGCTAATGTAACTCCCCTGAAGTACAACAATTTTTCTTTCCAATGACCCAAATTCTTTTGGACCTTTTCCACCAAAGGTTTCTATAATGCATGGGAGTTTTTGGGCATCCTAGTGGCAAACCCAAGTATACCAAGGGCAGCTTCCCCGCCATACACTGAAGGGCCTTGGCCCATGATTCCACTAAAGATTCCTCGATGTTAATTCCAAACACCGTTGATTTCTTCATGTTCAATTTTATTCCTGAAGTGAGTTCGAAGCATCTAAGAATTCTTTTAATATTGCGAACTTGAAAAACATCATTGCCACAGAAGACTATAGGATCATCCGCAAATTGGAGGTGTGAGATCCTAAAATTCTCCATACCACCCCTAATACCTTCAAACAAGCCCAAGTTTGACGCTTATACAAGTATAACACTCAACCTTTTTGCCACAATATTAAAAATGAGAGGGAAAAGGGGGAACCCTGCCACAATCCCCTTTTGATTGAAAATTTGTTCGTTGGAGAACCGTTTACAAGTACAAAGATAGAATCTGGTGAGATATAGGATCACATCCAATTTTGTCACTTTTTGCCAAACCTCATTTTCTTTAGCATGAGATCAAGAAATGCCCAACCAATAGTGTCATAAGTCATCCTAAAATCAGCTTTAAAAATAATCTCAACTTCACCGGATTTTTTTGTATTGTCTACTACTTCTTTGTCAACAAGAGCACTATCCAGAATTTGTCTTCTTAATTGTCTCACCAATTATCTCATCAATGAGTTAAGACAAACGATTAGCCAACAACTTTGACAATAGTTTTTACACTCCTCCAACCAAACTTATTGACCGAAAGTGGGATTCCACTTTCGGGATTAATGAAATGAATGAGTGATTGAGATTATAATCCCACTGCCTACCTTCTCAGAAGTCTAACAAAAAATTATAATATCAACTTTTAGGCACGACCAATACTTTTTTGAAGAAACCAAGATTGAAATCGTCGGGTCCCGACACTTTGTTATCATTTGCAAATTTTAGAGTACACCATACTTCTTTCTTAAAATCCTATTCCAACCATTGGCAGGCAGCGTTGTCGAGAGTCCGAAAGGTGCACTCTAGGTCAACCAGATTAAGAGTGGGAGAGTCGTTATAAACTTTGAAAAATGGCCCTCGATTTTTTCTCAGATACTCACATTGTCTTCAACAAGTTCTCCACCCACCCGGAGCTTACGAATCTAATTTGAAAGCCTTCTAGCTGACGCCATTTCTTGGAAGAATGTTGTGTTTTTGTCCCCTTCAATAACCCATTTGACTCTCAATTTTTGTTGTCATTCCCTCTCTCTTTTTTCTCAACAAAATCCAGATTTTGGCACGGAGCTCATTAATTTCAAGGATTGATTTTCTACCAATAGGGTGTTGTGATTCAAGAGCGTTAATCCTCTTCTCGGAATATCCAATATGAATTCGTAGGCTATTCTTCCAATCCTTCCTCAACCACCCTTTAATGGCGCATTTCGAGCCTTTGAGAACATTCCCAATTCCAGAGCCTCTAAGTGTTTTACAAGACGATATGATCAGGTCGTTGAATTTTAGATCGAGAAGTACATTAGCTTATTAGGGACGACTCTCCCAACTTAATTTACTTCATTCACAACATCAAAATAATATTTTGACGTAGAATTTGTATTTTATGTTTCAATTTTAGTATGTATAAATTTTGTGTGGATTATTGTTTTATTTAGATTTATTTTAAGAGAAAAACTTTTGATACACAGTTCGTGTAAATTAAAATTTACATGTGCTTGTCAAATTTAAGTGTTAGGAGTTTAGGTTGTAGTGTTTAGAATTTCATATTTAAAGTTAAAGTTTTAGTTGTACATCAAAATATATCCCTTATTTTAATTCAAAATAGAATATTTCAATTCGATTGAGCAGCGTAACATGTGTTTCTCATTAGAGTCATCAAAAGTATTCATCATTATACTTTGTATTCATACCTCTTAAAAAAGAGTTGGCTCACTTCGCTACGGTACAAATATAAATTGGATTATGAATTTGATAGCTTGTTGAATTCAAATTGTTCATCGTTTAACAGATAAATAGTTTTAAAGTATGATTTTTTTAAAGGAACCTTTTATTCATATTATGAAAAAACACATGGATTCACGCCTCGTTAAAAAACCTCCCTAAGCCTAATTGGAGTAAAAAGAGTGCGATGAATCCATGTTTTAAAAACCTCATCTCAATCTATCAAAGTAGTAACTCTTAATACTATATAACCGACCACTAACAGTCTAACACAGCCCCACTAAAATTTCCAGATCTTGTTTAGAGTACTGTCACTTGACCATACCAGCCCGGAACAAACCGCCCGCAATTCAGCAGGACCTGCTGAGACAACCGCAACCAGCAAAACAATAGGACTACAAAACAATATCCTTGTTGTGGCATCCAACCTTATCCTTCAACATCTCCTGCAACATACTAAGCCAGTCCCTGCAAGGATGTATTTCCAAGCTATAAAGGCATTAGCTTACCCCTTAGTCATATTCGAAATCCAAGTAGCATCCTCTCGTCTCTCAATACCTTTCTTCGCGAGTAAATCAGCCAAGGAATTTGCCTCTCTCGGCGCTTGCAGAAGGTTCCACTCAACGTCCTTACCTATCCTTAAACACGAAGAAACCAGATTTCTGAAAGGCATCGGGCATTTCCACGGTTTGAGGATTTAATCTACAGCCAAAGAACAGTCGCTCTCTATAATCACCTTTGTTGATTTAGCTCACCTGGAGCATTTGAATAACTTTAGAGCTTCCGAAATCGCTAAGATTTCGGCTGATGTTGCATCGAGACAACCAGCACTCTTTGAAAAGCTGATGAGCACCACCCCACCCTCGTTGCGAAGCACACCCCCAATTCTAGCCTTGCCAAAGTTGCCTCTCACAACCCCGTTTGTATTAAATTTTAAACTACCATTATCAGGAGGGGACCACAGTGAGTTACAGACCTTCAATTTAGTCCAGCAAATTCCCTGAAATCTAACATGATTGTTCAAAATATCGTTCAAATCACCCACTCCCTCCGGCAACAAGGCTTTACACCACCAGCCAAGTCTAAGGATACACAATTGAAACACAAACTCTGGCGACAGCTTGGACCTCCTAAACACTGTCTCATTTCGCGACAGCCAAATTGTCCAAGAAAAGCAGAAGAAACCCAGCCTTCAAATCAACATTTGAAAACGGCCAGGTATGGAGAGCATCCAAACTTTAAAAAATTCAGCAAAGGTATTCGGAATGACAACATGAATATTCCATAAACAAAACCACGGTTACCAAATCACCCAAACGTAGTGACAATGACAGAATAAATGATCTACTGACTCAACTTTAAGATTGCAAAGTTGGCAAACTATGGAGGATTGACGAATACAACCTTTTTTATGCAACTCGAACATGGTAGGTAGACGTCCTAAAATCGCCTTCCACACGAAATACATGACCTTAGGAGGGGCTTTGCAACTCCAGACCATCTCACATAACCCATCCCTATCATCGCCTAAACTACTGCCTAGCTCGCACCACGACTTGGAATTGAAAATACCATTTGAATTAGCCACCCACCTGATACTGTCCGGAATTTCAGTATTCAATTTAAAACCAGCCAAGGTTGCATGGAAAGAGTCTCAAACAAATTTTTCCCAATCAAATAAAGGTCGCCGCAATTTTATATCCCACCTTTATTCCTCATTAGATGTAGAGCCAAAATATGCGATACAACCTGTTTTATCTATTGATAACGCAAAAATTCTCGAAAATGTCAATTTTAGAGATTGATCACCTATCCAAACATCATTCCAAAAGCTAACCTTTTTGCCGTCACCCACTAGATAATGAATCTGTTGTTGAAAAGTGCATACACTCTCGGGGTATGAAGTAGTAATATTCTTCCATATAATTGATTTGCTTGTTTTCTTAAGGTTAGACGGAAGAAAAGAGGTGTTTTCTCCTTCGTATCTTGCTGCGATAACCTTTCTCCATAAGCTATCTAACTCAGACCCGTACCGCCAAAGCCACTTCAATAACAGAGCTTGATTCTTGATTCTCAAATCGATCAAACCTAGACCTCCGTACTTTTAGGCAAGCACAGCACCTCCCAACGGACCCAGTGTATGGCTTTTTTATCCAAGCCACCCCAAATGAACTTCGATATTAGACTGGATAGGAACAAGCTAACTTTTTTGGGCATAAAGAAGATCGACATGTAGTAGATTGGTAAACTAAGTAGCACTGACCTTACCAAAGTGATTCTCCCACCAAAAGACATATTCTTTGCTTTCTACCCCGTGAGTTTTTGTTTGAATTTGTTCACTATCGGATCCCACATATGAAAGTTATTCTTTTTAATACCAAGTGTTAATCCAAGATAAGTGGAAGGAAATTTTTCCTTTTGACAGTTGATAGATACAACCCATTTGTCTACCACCGACTCTTCGATGTTGATTCCCATTAGTTTCGATTTCTTCAGATTAATCCTAAGACCCGAGGCTATTTCAAAGCCCCTCAAAAAATGTACTATATTCTTTAGTTCGGACAAGCTTGCCCAAAAAAATGATGAGATCATCATCATATTGAAGGTGTGAAATTCGCACTGAGCTAGATCCAATACACCTTACTTGAAATAGACCTACATCAACGACCTTTAGCAAAAGGCAATTTAGCGCCTCGGCGACCAAGTTGAAAAGGAGGGGTGAAAGTGGACACCCTTGTCTGAGGCCACGTCTGATCCGGAACTGTTCTGTGGGAGAGCCATTAACCAGAATTCATATAGAAGCTGTAGATATGCATGTTCAGATCTAATCAATCCATCTCTGTCCAAAACCCATTTTACGCAACACAAACAAAAGGAAATTCCAATCCACGCAATCGTATGCTTTCTTAAAATCAACTTTGAAAACCAAACCACTAAGGCCTTTCTTAGCCGTGTAGTCAATTGCCTCGTTTGATATTAGTGCACAATCTAAAATTTGCCTCCTAGAACAGAAGGCAAACTGAGATTGACCTATAACATCATCCATTACCCTTTTTAACCTCGTCGAGAGAACCTTGGCAAGAAGTTTATAAAGGCTTCCAACCAAGCTTATAGGGCGATAATCCTCAATAGAAGTGGGAGAGTTAGACTTCGGGATCAGCACAATAAATGAGTGATTGAAAGACAAATCGGTGACCTTATTGTTGAAGAAAGCCTCGAAAAAATTTAAAACCTGCACTTTCAAGCTTACCCAAATTTTTTTGAGAAAACCAATGTTGAAACCATCAGGCCCCGGAGCTCTCGAACTATCCAGCATCAATAAAGCAGAACCCACCTCCTCCTCTGTGAATGGGCGTTCTAACAAATTCGCGGCAGTGCAACCAATACTATTCATATTGCACTCAAGGCTAGCTACTGGCAAAGTATGTGATACATTATAATCTTGTTTGAAGTAGTCTGCAATTGCCTTCTTAATCGATCATGGCTCTTTCTCAATCACTCTACCTACCCGGATATTCTCCATATGGTTAACCCTCCTTCTTGACGATGCCACAAGATGCAAAAAAATAGTGTTTTGTCCCCCTCATGGAACCATTTGAGCCTAGATTTTTGTCTCTATTCCCATTTTTCCTTTCTCTCCGCCTTCCATAGCTTCGTTCGTAAAACTCTGAGTTCTTGCCATATACCAGGAGATTGTGGACCTTTACCTATCTCTATCTCCAGCTCATTGCATCTTAATTCGAGGGCCTGAGCAGAGTCTGCTTCATGCTTTCGGTTGTGTTGCACCCAACCTCCCGTAGTTGATTGCAGGCTCTAAGGGTTTTCATAATCCTATTCCCCTCACACTTAGTACATGTAGACCGTAACAATTCCACCAAATCTTTGTTTTCTCCCCAATAATCAAACCACTTGAAATATTTGGGGCCCCAATTCACTCTGTCTATAGATAGTATAATCAGATTGTGGTCAGACAAGCCCCTAGAAAGAATTCGTAATAGCAAAGATAGCCACATACCAGTGCACTCAAGAGAGATTAAAAAACAATCGATTCTACTAAATGACGGATTTAGTCTCAAGCTGAACCAAGTAAACTTTCCCCCGTACACGGCAGATCAATAAGACTCAGTTCCTCGATGAATTCTGAAAATCGTTCCATTTCTTTGGTCTTCAAGCTGAATCCCGTACTTTCCTTTGGATATCTCACAACGTTAAAGTCTTCTCCAAGAATTATTGGCATCGAATTAGATAGAGCCCAGTCTCTGATTTCCTCAAAGACCTCACTTCTATTCTCAAAGTCGTTTGGGGCGTATAGATTGAGCAAACCGACTCTTAGGTTTAGTTTTCGCAGCAGACCTACACAAACTGTATATCTCTGTTTCACAAAAGAAGAATCGCACCTGAAAAAGTCTGGATTCCATATGGTAAATAAGCCCCATGCTGACCTAATCGACGGAACAAGTAGGAATTCGTAGACGGACGATCTACCACACAGGTCCCGAACCAAATTCTCCGACAGATTTCTACACTTGGTTTCTTGTAAAAAGATAACTTTCGGCTTGTAGATTCTAATTACTCTTTTAATCTCTCCCTTCTTTTCGGCTTTACTGTTGGTCTTGTGGCACGCTCGAATCGATCTTCTAAAACCGTCAAGAGGGTTGAATTGAACTCCCGAAAGAATTGGCTAAACCCGATAAAAATGATAGACAATTTGCACGATGATTTTAGAGTGGTTCGACTTTCTAACCAAAGTCTACATCCACTACCTTAGCACACCACTAAGGATTTTCCAATTCACTAATATGAATTCTTCCTTTTGAGGCCAAAGGGATAACCTTACAACCCTATCTTTTCAATGGCTAAGGTAGAACCACTCTAGTTTTTCCTTAGGCTAAACTAGAACCTCTCCATTTTACAAGGTAATTTGTGTAAACAATGAAAGCCTCACAAGGTGTGTGTTTACAAGAATTAAGCTCACAAGAGTGTAAAGAATAAAACAATAGAAAACACTCTTTATATAATATATACAAGAGAAATGAAGAATAAAGACTTAAATGTTATTTCTCTTGATCATGAAGCTTGGATATTGTCTCTAACCATCTTCAAGTGTCCCAAGGTTGCTTTTATAGTGTGGAATGATATTCTAGCCGTTTATGGTCGTTGGAGATGTTTAGGAGCCGTTGGGAAGTCATAAAGTCGAGCTTTAAATTCTCACCTGCACAGAGGTTTCGAAACCTTTACCAGAGGTTTCGAAACCTTAAAGAGGAACTTGTAAAAACTAGCCGTTACAAGGCCAAGGTTTCGAAACCTTTATGAAGGTTTCGAAACCTTTGCTAAGGTTTCAAAAATTGTGGCATTCTTCCCAGAAAGGTTTCGAAACCTTATAGGGATAGTTTCGAAACTTTCACTTAAAAACCCAATTTTGGCTAATTTTTAACTTTAAAATGTATATTCGATATAGGTGCAAAGTCAAAACATTTTAAACATATTTTTCAAGTTTTAAGGACTTTTGAATTATTTTTGAAATCTTTAAACAAGTCCAAAACATTTTTCACATAATTGTTATATCAAAATATTTCTCAACATTTACCAACCCCTCGGACATTCCATGATAGAAAGATGTTTTGCTGAGACATAAAATCTACAGAATACTCTTAAATCAAAACAAGAAACACTAAATCTTTCCTTCTGTAGCCAATTCATCGAGCCTATTATGAACCTGAACATCTTCAACAGCAAACTCCAACCCCACCAGCTTGCATACTTCCAGAACTTCCTTCGAATCTGACACTAGAGCTCCATTCTTCTGAGACTCACGATATTTTCCACTGTGGGTTGTTTTTTTTTCTTTCACTGGGGTTGGAACTTGATTTAAGGAAGCCCGCAACTGAAATTCATCCAACTTAGCCCTGTAGGGGCCGTCAACAAGGGGCCTTGAGATTCTCAAATAATTGGGCCGGACTCTAAAGGTACCAGTCTTCTTATCCATAATTGGGGCCATCAAAGCACTGGACCCAGAGGAACCTCTTGGAGACTCCTGGGCTGCAACAATGGGTACATCAATGAGCCCATCAGAGTTGCTCTCCAAGCGATTGGTATTAATCGAACAGTCTCCATTTACCACTTCAACTTGCTGGGGACCCACACAATTACAAAATTTCATTAGGCACCGAATTACCCTCATCAACACCGACATCTACTGGATTTAGAATTTCAACATCTGGGTCATTAAGGCGTGTTCTTTCTGAAACATTGGGAAGTTCCTCGGACATTCTGACAATAGTTGGCGCCGGAAAATATTCTACTCGACAACTTGGAGCTTCATCAGATGAAAAGTCTGGTGGTTTTTCGCTGTTATTCTAGACCGAAGAACCACTAATCTATCACTTATCATCCTCGAATTCTGACACCGTGATTCTGACAAGAGAACACCGACCATTAACGAAAATATTCACCTGAGAATGAATGTCGTAAGGGTAACTGACTCCCATAAGAAACATTGCAACGTCGAATCTTTTCTTGGAGGAAGTATCCTCGTCAATCTTGATCAGCCCCCCCCCCCCCCCCCCCCCCCCCCCCCCCATCTTTTTGCCATAGAACTGAAAACTTCATCGTTACAGGCTTTTAATGGGAAATTTTCCAATGAGACCCAAACTTTGATCTTTCGACCATTTTTGAATTTATCCACAGAATCTATGTCCTCAAACCAGCTTTCTAACATTGCCCCCTTAAGATCCTGAAAATTTTCAATATGCTCCTCTTCTTCGAACGATATAATCACATATGGTCCCGACCAAACAACGATCTTCACTTTAAACCCTTCGGATCGTAGTATCTGTTCCACAAAACTAGCATCGTGCATACCTTTAAGCTGCCCCACTAAGCTTTTATCAAGCCATTTCAACTCTGTCTTTGGAACATTAAAATGGAATGAATTGCATACAGGGTTGGAGTCTGGTTCAGCTACACTAACATTTGGTCTTGGTTCAGGAGCACTATCTTTTACTTTTCTAGATATCAATACCTCCTTGAAAGATTTACCATTCGTCACCTTGTATGGATTACCATTACTTTTGGGAACGCTCATGTTGTTTTCTCCTTGCCTCAACTCTGGTTTTCTCTGTCAGCCACATTAGTTTTACTCCTTGCCTCAACTCTGGCAGGCTGCACTCTTATTACCATTGTAACCCCCTCGTCCCGGTCTGGCCGGATGACCGGTCCGAGTGAGCTACACGGGGAAAACCGAAGCGAAACCCAAAGGATTCCCCCTCGGTTAGCAACCCTATTTTTTTATCTTTTTATATTAATCTTGCCTAGATGAATATTAGGTCCTATATGATTCACAACAGCGGAAAACGTTCAAAGGAAAACACATTCGAAACACAGCCATGCAAAAACATGCAGTTTTAAGCTTATAAGGCAGGCAGTATCGATACCCTTGACAGGGGTATCGATACCCCCCCCCCCTTTCTAGGTCAACCCAGGAAGTCAACACGAGAAGACCGTATCGATACCCTTACCAGGGGTATCGATACCCTCTTCCTCGGTCAACCTTCCTTGGTTAACAGATTAGACCCGTATCGATACTCGGGACCCCGTATCGATACGCTCCATTCTAACTCTCAATTCCAAATTACAGAAACTTTGGAGGGTATCGATACCCTAGGCAAAATCTGAGGCATTTGGGCAAGAGAGTATCGATACCCTAACCAGGGGTATCGATACCCCCTGCACTGCAACTCATCAATCTCAACTAAAACGACCCCAACACGACTCTACATGCATTTCTCGACTCACCTAAGCGTATACCAACATGCAAGCACACATAATTAAGCCATGGGGGTCATTCAAACATGGATTAAAGCATCCATACATAGCATTCAAATTAAAGAGCAATTTATGCATATATGAACATACAAGCATTTAAGATTTCATGCCTTAGCAACCAAAACACGTAGACATTCATGGCATGTAACATAAGCAATATTTACAAACAGACAAGGCATCCACTAACCAAGTCAACAACGATACACATCAAAGCTCAAATCAATGACACCTATCCCATTGCTTAACTATTACAATCTATTACTTAAAACTCATACCTTGAGCTCACCAAAAGCAACACTTGGAGACCTTTCCTTGCCCTTGCCACCCACAAGCTATTTATCTGCATTGTCGAACAAAAGAGAGCGTAAGCATAAAAGCTTAGTGAGGGTAAGCTCATAAAACAAAACTTCGACAATGCAGGGTCCAAGCACGAGCAACCATCATGATATTATACATGATTTTACCTTCGATTCACATGAGCCATAAGTATAGGTGATGCATGAACATGCTACCAAATTCATGCCATGCTCAACAACTTAATAGTTCAACATACAATGATACATAACTCAAAGTATTAACCACATCATATATCGTTTCACATTGAAATTCACATTTCATATTACATCGATACACATATCAATTCACATTATCATGTATGCATAATTTCATATTGGCATAAACATGCTTTCTCTTATTGGCACCTAGCTATGACTCGAATACGCGGATAACATGTTGGAACGCATTTCCAACAACAACATTACCTCGGTGGGATTCCACTCATCACCGGTCCTTGCATGTGCGGGATTCCACTCATCGCCACATGCCCTACGGATGGGATTCCACTCATCATCACGTAGAAATGTATAAAAGCTTCCGGTGGAATATTACATCACCGTACTCCTCCTTGGTGCCTTAACGCCACCAAGGCCACGTACGTTTTGACTCAATTTGTGTGCACACTAATCCTAATGATCGATCATTGTACCCAAGCATACTAGTGCCAATTAATCAAATTTCACAACCTTTGATGTTCAAGTATCATAATATGGCATCTTACATCATATTAAACTCAACATCAATTATCTCAACAACATAATATCATAATGTCATGTTCAAGAGTAATAATATGGCATCTTACATCATATTAAACTCAACATCATCATACACGATCACAATACAAACCACATGCATAGCAATGCATCAAACCATGTCTCAACAACATATATAACACATTATACATACCTAAATAATCATGAGGCATAACATCAATTAAAGAGATCATCCAATGTCTCTAACTAAAGCTTAGGATTAGGCTACCACCCTAATCCTAACTCTAGGTGAGTCTACCAATCTCAACCTAGTCCACATGCTCGAACCAATTGCCCAAAACCATTTAAAATATTTTAACCACTCACCTCTACTCCAAGCTCAATTACCAAGCAACCATGGTCTTCAATCTTTTTTCGGATTTGCTCCCAAGGCTTCACCAACCCAATATCAAGCTTCTAGACATCTCAACACAAGTAAAACAACCACAAATCAATTCATCAATTAATGTAGCAAACCCGGAACACTAATCAAACACCAAACTCAACATTTCAAACCATGAACAACCCCCAAAATCACCAAATCCGAGCAGCCCTTATACACAGCCCAAAACTTGTGATTTCAACACATTTAGCACATTCAAATGCTTTCAAAACAGCCCCCAACTATTACCCTAACACCAACCTTCAATTTCCAACATAAACCACCCCAAAATTCCCATTTTCGTACTCAAATCTTACCCAGCAGAAAATTCCATTTTCAAACACCCAAATGACTTCCAAATCATCCCAAAACACCCTCATACCATAGGTAGACCAACAGCCCTTTAATTTCAACATAAAACCCACCAAAAACTCAAGTTTTACAACCTTAAAACTAGCCTTAAGACCATACTACGAATTTTCATCCAAAATTAACCAAATTAACATATGTTGAGTATTTCATAGTGCTTAAACAAACCCCAAAACAATTTATCAAAACAAATTGAAAAACCCCATTGAAACCCCAAATTTCCATATGAACCCTAATTTCCAAAACACCATATTTTTGAAATCTAAAACAAAGGATAGATAGAGACTGAAAAGGAGATTAAGAAAATGTAATTACCTCTTAAAACGGGGTTGAAATCGAGTGGTAGGATCCATGGAATAGAAGCTAGGGTTTTGAGAGGTTTTAGAGATGGGGTTTCTTCCTTTTTTTGAAGTTGGAAGGAAGATGAAAAGAAGATGACAACTTTTGGTTAAAGTTGTCTATCTTTTTAAAACTTTAGGGTCAAATTACCTCATAAGCCCTCCCCTTTCTACAAAAGTTCAATTAGGTCATTATTTGAAGATGAAATGTTTTAATTAAGTTTTATTTGACTCGAACTAAAACCCGGCTAACTCCTAGCCCCAAAACACGGGTGTTACAACTCTCCCCCACTTAAGGAAATTTCGCCCCCGAAATTCATCGATCACGGAGGGCCACTGAAACATGCACCTCCACGCTTTCCTCTCTCACCACAACGTACTAACCAACTCGAAAGGCTTACCACACAACACTTGCTATCTTACACTAAGATCTCAACTGATTCTTCAAGGCATGCCAATTTCAAACTCAACTCAATCTCTTCAACAAATATAGCACGGAACAGATCTGACTCACATTTCTGAATCATAGATACACGGAACACATCTCAAACCCCTTTCTAACTCTGGTGGTAACCGCAACAGATAACAACAGAACTAGCCCGATTCGCAAACTCATACAATACTGCTTGAACACTTGACTCATAACTTTCTCTGACTGATCCTCTGTCTTCATCAATTAACCAAACACTATGCAGACGTCTTCAAAATTATTCTAGTTGAAATCTCGGATCTTTATTACTCACTTTTACTGTGAATCTTCCACGGATGTAACAAACTAGAAGAAAACTGAAGCTCAGTCTTGACACGCTGGCAATTTACATACTTACTCTCATACTGAACCACATTATTCATCCACTCATTCCGAAAGTACTCATCTTCAACCCACAATACGTCTTCATACTACTCAGATGCAATACAAATGAACCACCGTGCGCTTCGGCCAAAACAATACATCTCAAAACACTAGGTCAGTCGGTACAACTATTCTGTCTCTGAAATGCAAAACTCTATCATCTCTGGACTGTATTCTGAAGGTCTTCTTTCCACTATGTCTTGCACGTGAGGTGCCAAGAATCTGTCTTGCAACTGTTTCTCATTAAACATTCTGACTCAAAGTAGTCTCAACCTGAAACTCGGCCACAAGATCACTATCACTTGGTGACTGAATCTGGCAACTACAGCTCGCCACTCTACTATTAATCTAACAACAACATAACTCAGAACATCGGTTACTACGTAGACTCTCTTCAGATAGTACTCAATCTCGAGGTCACAATCTTCAAGCAATTCTATCTACTCACGTTGTTCAAGTTCCAACCATTACTAAGTCTTCAAATATTTCAGGTTCTGGAGATATGTACATACACACTGTGCATTTCTTACTATACAAGTTATGTCTCTAAGTCTTCGAATCAAATACACTGTAACTAACTCTAAGTCTAGTGTGAGATAACTATTTTCTCGGTCTTTCAACTATCTTGATGAACAAGCCACAATCTTCTGTCTTGCATAAGCACACAACCTAACTCTACATGTAATGCATCACTGTGGTCCACAACTCTTTCTCTGACATAAGTTGATTCAAGGTCGAAGCTTTCTTCAAAGTCTCCTTCAGTTCCTCAAGGGCTCATTGTCTCGCATCTAACCACACAACTGAACATTCTTCTGTAGCAATCTATCAATGGAGCAACTATCTTCAAACACTATTTACAATTCTCTGAAAGTAACAATGCCAGACCTAGAAACTATAGATATCTGTCATAGTCTTCAATTTCTTCCAACTCATGTCTTCTTTTGCCTACTTGGGATTCACCCTAATACACTCGGATGATCTGCATGTTCTAGGAGAACATCTTCATTAACTCGAAGTTCACGTTGCACAACTTGGTATACAGCTGATTCTCTAATAGAATCTACAATACTAACTCTAAAGCCTGTCATGGTCTTCTTCGGTACTTGAATATACTCGCGTGACATCTAGAAGAGCTACTACAACTGATCAAGAAACTCAGGAAAATATTCTGCTCAACCTCTCTATGATGGTAACTAATACACTAGTCAAACAAAGCGGCATAACTCAGAGCTCAAGGTGATTACATCTTGCCCCTAGAGCTGTCTTTGGTACTTCAAATTTCTCACCTTCATCTGGTAGAAACGGATCTCAAATTAATCTTCAAATAGACTGAAGCACTCACTAACTGATCAACAAATCACTGACACTTGTTTCAACTGTATGTAAACTGAACACATTCTCGTACTGTCACTCTTTCTTCTTCACAAATTACACTGTAGAACTCTGAGATGATGCATTAGGCCTAATGAATCTAAGGTCTAACAAGTCTCGAAGTTAATTCTTCAACATTCTCAATTCTATCGGAACCCAAAAGATATAAAGCAATCAAACATGAGCAAACTCGGAGACGGTCTCAATAATAAACTCTTCTCCTCTTAACAAGAGGTAAACCGACAATTCTTCCAAACACTTCTAGGAAAAGAAAACACAAACTATTCTAACATTCTGTGGTTTAATCTTCATTCAAAATCAAATCCATCACAAACGATAAGCATGCATGTTGACTAAACTCAACCAATCTTTGACCTCTAAAGCTGGATTAACACTCGATTAGGAGTTCACATCCTTACCTACTACTACAGTCTTACAAAAATCTGCGACTTCAAGGCAATACTCTCTCTGTCTCAAGGTATACACTAACTCTGTGCTCTTCAAGCCGAACCTTGTCAAAAGGTACATCAAAACATTAGAAAGACAATCACTTCACATCTACTAGAAACTAGTAACTCTGAACATGTACACAACTGATAGTCTTTGGTCCTCTTGTTTTCAGACTGGTTCTTCAACAAAATCTGAATCTTCTAAACTGTTCTTAGAGCATCTCGTAACTTCAAGACTCAATTCTGATCGCACACAAGCAGTCTAGCTGGACTTGTTCTACCCCTACCTAACAATCCTGAAGTGAAAGCTCAAGGCTCCCTTCTCGGCTCAACTATATCGGAAGTGACTTCATCTCTTTCGCTTGCTGGAAAACAACTCAACGTACACTGACCCAATCACACAAACTAGCTCCCACTCACGGACACTGACCAGCTGTCTTGCATTCAAATCATAGGCCGAACCCCAACGGTCACCAACTAACACTTCTGAATTTCAGATTACTCACACGAGACCCCTACCTTGATCTCGCTAAAAGAACCAAGGTACTCGCACCTACCTCTAACACTTCACAGGGCATATTCAAACTTGCAGGCTTGCTAACAATGTACAAAAATACGGATTCGGAATCAACTGGAGGAAACAACTTAATATTGTACCAAGGGCTCATCTGTTAAAACATCGACACCACTCTAACTCCCACTCATATGCCTTCACTTCTTCTTACCAACCAATGCCAGAGTTGATCACACCGTCCCTCATCCACATGAATCAACCCACATACACGCTGTCTCAAACAGACAAATTGTACCTCAATTCCGGTACAACCATACCCCTCTAACTGAGGTGATGGACTCCCTCAACATCGTTCACCCTTTCAGAAACTACGACTTCTACTTACCGAAAAGCAATTAAATAAACAACAACATCAACAGTAAAACATACAAGATTTGGTTAGCAATGCAAGGCTTCCAAGTGGCTCAAGTATGATTCCCTCACTTAAAAATCACTTTTTCAATGTAATAGTAGCAATGGGACTCTACTAAACATGCTTCAAGCAAATCAACACACATACATGCTCAACCAAGCATATAACAGGGCTTACTTGCTAAACAAGCAAACATAAGCGTACTATCAAACAACATGCATTCTCAATCAATCAATCATTCATCACAACATACACGGATAACAAACAACATGCTTTTAAACAAGCAATCAACATATTTGTCATACAAGCAGTCATACTTACAAAGCAAGCAAACACCGTGCATATCAATCATAAAACACAACTTATCTCACTTACCTGCCCAAGGTCTTAGAAACCTTAGGCTCTGATACCAACAAATGTAACCCCCTCGTCCCGGTCTGGCCGGATGACCGGTCCGAGTGAGCTACACGGGGAAAACCGAAGCGAAACCCAAAGGATTCCCCCTCAGTTAGCAACCCTATTTTTTTATCTTTTTATATTAATCTTGCCTAGATGAATATTAGGTCCTATATGATTCACAACAGCGGAAAACGTTCAAAGGAAAACACATTCGAAACACAGCCATGCAAAAACATGCAGTTTTAAGCTTATAAGGCAGGCAGTATCGATACCCTTGACAGGGGTATCGATACCCCCCCCCCTTTCTAGGTCAACCCAGGAAGTCAACACGAGAAGACCGTATCGATACCCTTACCAGGGGTATCGATACCCTCTTCCTCGGTCAACCTTCCTTGGTCAACAAATTAGACTCGTATCGATACTCGGGACCTCGTATCGATACGCTCCATTCTAACTCCCAATTCCAAATTACAGAAACTTTGGAGGGTATCGATACCCTAGGCAAAATCTGAGGCATTTGAGCAAGAGAGTATCGATACCCTAACCAGGGGTATCGATACCCCCTGCACTGCAACTCCTCAATCTCAACTAAAACGACCCCAACACGACTCTACATGCATTTCTCGACTCACCTAAGCGTATACCAACATGCAAGCACACATAATTAAGTCATGGGGGTCATTCAAACATGGATTAAAGCATTCGTACATAGCATTCAAATTAAAGAGCAATTTATGCATATATGAACATACAAGCATTTAAGATTTCATGCCTTAGCAACCAAAACACGTAGACATTCATGGCATGTAACATAAGCAATATTTACAAACAGACAAGGCATCCACTAACCAAGCCAACAACGATACACATCAAAGCTCAAATCAATGACACCTATCCCATTGCTTAACTATTACAATCTATTACTTAAAACTCATACATTGAGCTCACCAAAAGCAACACTTGGAGACCTTTCCTTGCCCTTGCCACCCACAAGCTATTTATCTGCATTGTCGAACAAAAGAGAGCGTAAGCATAAAAGCTTAGTGAGGGTAAGCTCATAAAACAAAACTTCGACAATGCAGGGTCCAAGCACGAGCAACCATCATGATATTATACATGATTTTACCTTCGATTCACATGAGCCATAAGTATAGGTGATGCATGAACATGCTACCAAATTCATGCCATGCTCAACAACTTAATAGTTCAACATACAATGATACATAACTCAAAGTATTAACCACATCATATATCGTTTCACATTGAAATTCACATTTCATATTACATCGATACACATATCAATTCACATTATCATGTATGCATAATTTCATATTGGCATAATCATGCTTTCTCTTATTGGCACCTAGCTATGACTCGAATACGCGGATAACATGTTGGAACGCATTTCCAACAACAACATTACCTCGGTGGGATTCCACTCATCACCGGTCCTTGCATGTGCGGGATTCCACTCATCGCCACATGCCCTACGGATGGGATTCCACTCATCATCACGTAGAAATGTATAAAAGCTTCCGGTGGAATATTACATCACCGTACTCCTCCTTGGTGCCTTAACGCCACCAAGGCCACGTACGTTTTGACTCAATTTGTGTGCACACTAATCCTAATGATCGATCATTGTACCCAAGCATACTAGTGCCAATTAATCAAATTTCACAACCTTTGATGTTCAAGTATCATAATATGGCATCTTACATCATATTAAACTCAGCATCAATTATCTCAACAACATAATATCATAATGTCATGTTCAAGAGTAATAATATGGCATCTTACATCATATTAAACTCAACATCATCATACACGATCACAATACAAACCACATGCATAGCAATGCATCAAACCATGTCTCAACAACATATATAACACATTATACATACCTAAATAATCATGAGGCATAACATCAATTAAAGAGATCATCCAATGTCTCTAACTAAAGCTTAGGATTAGGCTACCACCCTAATCCTAACTCTAGGTGAGTCTACCAATCTCAACCTAGTCCACATGCTCGAACCAATTGCCCAAAACCATTTAAAATATTTTAACCACTCACCTCTACTCCAAGCTCAATTACCAAGCAACCATGGTCTTCAATCTTTTTCCGGATTTGCTCCCAAGGCTTCACCAACCCAAAATCAAGCTTCTAGACATCTCAACACAAGTAAAACAACCACAAATCAATTCATCAATTAATGTAGCAAACCCGGAACACTAATCAAACACCAAACTCAACATTTCAAACCATGAACAACCCCCAAAATCACCAAATCCGAGCAGCCCTTATACACAGCCCAAAACTTGTGATTTCAACACATTTAGCACATTCAAATGCTTCCAAAACAGCCCCCAACTATTACCCTAACACCAACCTTCAATTTCCAACATAAACCACCCCAAAATTCCCATTTTCGTACTCAAATCTTACCCAGCAGAAAATTCCATTTTCAAACACCCAAATGACTTCCAAATCATCCCAAAACACCCTCATACCATAGGTAGACCAACAGCCCTTTAATTTCAACATAAAACCCACCAAAAACTCAAGTTTTACAACCTTAAAACTAGCCTTAAGACCATACTACGAATTTTCATCCAAAATTAACCAAATTAACATATGTTGAGTATTTCATAGTGCTTAAACAAACCCCCAAAACAATTTATCAAAACAAATTGAAAAACCCCATTGAAACCCCAAATTTCCATATGAACCCTAATTTCCAAAACACCATATTTTTGAAATCTAAAACAAAGGATAGATAGAGACTGAAAAGGAGATTAAGAAAATGTAATTACCTCTTAAAACGGGGTTGAAATCGAGTGGTAGGATCCATGGAATAGAAGCTAGGGTTTTGAGAGGTTTTAGAGATGGGGTTTCTTCCTTTTTTTAAAGTTGGAAGGAAGATGAAAAGAAGATGACAACTTTTGGTTAAAGTTGTCTATCTTTTTAAAACTTTAGGGTCAAATTACCTCATAAGCCCTCCCCTTTCTACAAAAGTTTAATTAGGTCATTATTTGAAGATGAAATGTTTTAATTAAGTTTTATTTGACTCGAACTAAAACCCGGCTAACTCCTAGCCCCAAAACACGGGTGTTACAACCATGCCGTCTATTATCTTGTTGTTTGCTTTCTCAATCGCTTGGCAAGCCTCAGAATTATTCGAGAATCTGACGAAAGCGAAAGTGTATTTTCTGTTTAAGTATCTCCTATGATGGTAAGTGATATAAACATCGAGGACCCTCCCATAGCCTTCAAAAGCTTCCGCCAACGTCCTCCGATGGATTATTTTACTTACAAAGGTTACGTACACTGTCACTCCTTCTCTAGTAGCTAAGCCTCCCCTACCATATCTTAGGAAACTCCGCGTACTTTTTTTGTTCCGATGTTCGTTGGTCTTCGGTATCTGCTGAAACCTGGAAACTGGGTCGCCGGCCGCCATTTAATTTAACAACTTCAGTTTTAAAATTTGTAAAATTAAACTTTAATTCTCTTAATTTTTGTAATTTAATTACTTTTTAAAACGTTTCAAATTTAATCAACATGCCTTTCTCATAGTTGAATCGTGATTTTGAGGTTGGTGTTTCTCCACATATGTGAGAGAAGAGGAGTTTTAAAGTATGATTTAATTCAATCTAATCTTCAATATATCGATTCGATGTAAAGGTAATATGGTTGCAGATGATTTGACAAAATTAACAGATCCTTTTGAACTTTCAAACTATCTTCGATTTATAACGATGTTCCTAATGAGATTCAACAACTAATTAATCGAGACATTTAGGGTCCCCTTATTGTAGGACTGTATTCTCTTAGTTTTAAGGCATAGGCCTCATTCCAATTCAAAAAATATATATTAATATCAGTGGTGGGACAAATATAATTAAACATGAAAAATAGGAGGTAAAGTTAAAATGAATTGAAAACCGTGGGTCAAATTAATTATATTTTTTAATAAAAAATTAGCGGACTACCGGCTATTAAGGTTGAGCAAAATTCGACTCGACTCGAAAAAACTGAATAACTCGACTCGAAGCAAAAATACGCGACTCGTCTTGACTCGACTCGAAATTTCATAAACTCAACTCGAGTCGAAAAAATTTCAAATAGAGTTTGAGTTGTAAAATGGAAATTCAAATAACTCAAAAAATTTAGTAACTAATAGATTTATTTTTAAGTTCTAGACAGTCCCTCAATTTTTTATGATATATATATACTGATTTATAAAAATATGAAGAAATATTGTCACATATGAAAAAATATGAAGAAATATATATATATATATATATGTGTGTGTGTGTGTGCGCGCGCGCGCGCGCATATCTTATATGATTAGAGAAAGTTGTTTAAATTGAAATTAAACCGTACTATAACATGATAAATAATTACAATAAAATTTTTATAGGAACTTGAAAACTCGACTCGAATCGAAAAAATTTCAAATAAAGTTTGAGTTGTAAAATATGATGCGTCAACTCGAATAACTCAAATTTTTTTGACTCGACTCGATCGAACGCTCACCCTTACCGGCTACATCCCCTACCTAAGCTTTAGGTATAGAACAAAAATTCTCAGCCATTTTTCGGTGTGCCTTACTATACCTCAACACCAAAAAATTAAATTTTAAGCTCTAACCATAACCCTAAATTCTAAATCCTAAACCTTAAAAAACATCATACATCCAATTTCCTAAACATTAGTCCTAATTTTTATGTGAGGCATAACTATAAACGCCAAAAAAAATTCTATTATTGGGTTCGTCCCTTATTAATACCATTTTTTCCAACTACAATAACAATAATAATCCATGTATATCATAATTAAACATTACAAACACTGAATCATTTAACCAATAATTCAACTATTTAAAAAAAGCATTTATAATCTACACAATATAAAATTTGAACAAAAAATCTTAGAACTTTAGGTCTAAGTCTATGCTAATAATTTAAGGAATTTGTTTTAAAACGCATAATTAGTCATTACATATGTATTGAAATAGTCAATTAGCCATCATAATCATTAGTTGCTAAACATGATTCGAGAGTGGAAATGTTTGGATATTTCACACAAATTGAACAATCCAATAATTAATGGCCATGTGGCTCATATTGACCAAGAGGGCAAAGGATTTTGAGTTTTTGGAATCACAAGATTTATTAGTCTCCCAACTCCCAACCGTCGTAACATTTTTTTTACTAAAATCTAAAATTAAGCTAATTAAAATTTTGCTCCTTATAAGTTAAGAGACAAAGAATGTGACATTCACATGGAGTAGCTATATGAAAAATAAAAGGTAAAAAAAGTTCGCTGCTAAATTATTAATTATTTGATTAAATATATGTGTTTATTATGAATTTCATGACTATCACTCTTGTTGAGAAATTATTAATATATAATTTTTAAATAATAATTATTGTTATTTAAGACTGTTTTTTGTCTTTTATATTTTTTATATAATTTTTAAATAAATAAACTAAAAATCACATCTTAAACTGAGATCCATTAATTGATCAAATAATTAAGAATGCTCATATTATTTCATCTTATGTGAATTCGAATCGTGACATTTTCCTTTAAAAACTTTATATTTAATAAAAGGGTTTATATCATAAATAAGTACCTAAAGTATACTAAATTTTTCATTTAGGCACTTAAAGTAGTTTTTGGTCAAAATAAGCACTTAAAGTGTACTTTTTGGTTAAATTAAGTACATAAAGTATACTTTTTGGTTAAATAGGTACCTAAAGCATATTTTTTTGTTAAAATATGTACCTAAAGCATATTTATTTTGTTAAAATAGGTACCTAAAGTATATTTTTTTTGTTAAAATAGGTACCTAATGTATTATTTAATTAATGTCACGTGACAACTTTTAGGAACCTAGATGAAAAATATATATAGTTTAAGCACCTATTTTGACAAAAAAAAATACTTTAGGTACATATTTTGACCCAAAAATATACTTTAGGTACTTACTTGACGAAAAAATACTTTAGGTACCTATTTGGACCAAAAAGTATACTTTAGGTACTTAATTTAACCAAAAAGTAAAACTTTTTATACTTATTTTGACCAAAAAATACTTTATGTACCTAAATGAAAAAGTTGTATACTTTATGTACTTATTTGTAATATAAGCTAATAAAAACCCACATCTTTAATTATGTATACGGAATTTATAAGTCCATAAATAAATCTTGTACTTTTTATTATAACATAACGATATTTAAATTTCTAATGTAAATGTTAGGATTCGAAATCACATGAAAAGTAAAGAGCATCTTCTATAAACAAAGTTTTCATATAAAACTTTTTTTACGTAATATATATCCATTTACTCATACTATCAATTTGAAGAAAAAAAATACTAGTTAATAAAACAAATACCACACTTTTAACGCCCAACTTATCCAAAACTTTTGTGTTTGGTTAATTAACTTATCCAAAACTTTGATTTTTGGGGGGTTAATGAACTTATTGAGAGCTTTCAAATCCCAATCACACTGGTTACATTGTATTAAATATTTTATTCCATGCTTTTTAAAATATAATTAACCCTTTGAAAGAAGTAGATGAAAATGACCTTTCGCGATAGGGATTGGTTCCTAAGGGATTACAATCCCCAATATAAAAACCTCGAATTTCGTAGCATGCTACTGCTGAATTAATTAAGGGATTGGTGACCAATAATTTAATGTTAAACTCATGTCCTGACCTTAGAGTAAGAATTTAGAGGTCAATTTAAATTTTTTTAAAAATTTAGAGATTCAACTAACAACAGTCATGTGTATTGATAAGGCACATTACACTCTTAAGGAGAGGACGTGAGTTCAAACCTTCGACATGAAATTGTTGGGAGGGACAGCCTCGCACCCTGAATATAAACCGTAAGATGAACATGCATATTACCATAATATTTTTTTTTTGGAGATTTAAACTAAAATTTTCAAAAAAAAATCAGAGTTTAACTAAAATTTTTAATAATTTTGAGAGATTTAATGAGAACTTTTAAAAATCACGAGAGAGGATTTAATTAAAAATATTTAAAATTGTAAAGCTTAATATTAATTTTTAAAGATTTTGAGGTGACCGAATTAAATTTTTAAAAAAATTTAGGGGTTAAATTTTTATTTTCCAAAACTCGGGGCATGGCCCCTCTAGTCCCTTGGTTCCGCAGTTAAATTAATAATAAAAAAGATTTTTAAAATATATATATATAGTAGGAATATTGGGGGGAAATAATTAAAATATGATTATTACTTTTTTCCCTTTGATCAGATTTGTGTTCTATTCAAAATATAAAAAAAAAATGTGTTGGTTTCCAGGAATTTAGTTGTTACGTTTGCGAAAGCACGTTCTCTCAGTTGCGTTTTTCTAAGATTTCAGTTAAATGGTATTATTTCAGTAAGTAATCTTAATAGATGTTATCTTGATAATTAATTGAAAAACCAATATATATATGTATATATATATATATTGTAATATTTGTAACTTTATTCATGACTTTTAATGCATTAGTCTAACAGCTAGTGCAAATAGGGTTACATTTGATCTAGTCGTGTTGAGTCAATTTTTTTTAAATTAGTCGAGTTGTAGAGTCATATTTTATAATTCAAATTTTATTTAAAATTTTCTAGTTAAGTCGAGTTTAGGAAATTTGAGTCCAGTCAAGCCAAGATCTGTTCAAATTTAATTGTAAACATTTACAATGTTAGTACTAATATTTAGTGGATCAATTTTTTTAATATTTAGTGGATCAATTTTTGCATCTTCGAATAACAAATAATATATATATATATTTGCATCAAGTCGAGTCGAATAATTTGATTTTTAGTTGAGTCGAGTTTTGCAGTGTAAAGTCAAAATTTTAGGAACAAAATTATAATTTTACATCTTCTAACTTTACAAATTTCAAAAGGATCAAAATATAATTTTACCACTTTTAATATACATGTGTTCCACATTGCGCTGCGCATGATCATTATTCTAGATTACATTGTTAGATGCTATACGTTGAAATTATAGTTAATTTGTGAATGAAATACGTAAGGAAACATGCAAAAGATAGATTAATGTCATCTCTGTAGGGTTTAATTTGTCGTAAATTTCATATTCTTAGTTGACATGTAGAAAAATAATAATATTTAATTTATGGAAGTATTTGCCACGAAGTCGACCACCTACATTTATATAAAAGGTCAAATATGGGCTACGAATATTATTATGGTATGGACATATGGAATTATTGCTCAATATTTATTATGGAAGATGAAATTAAACTGGAAATAAATAAATCAGAAGGCAGCGGATATTGTTGATTTTTTAACGTTGAAACCCCTTTCAGTCCACATTAACGAGTTGTGAAAGCATATAATTTTAAAGTTTGAAAAGGCTTATAAATAAATGGGAACATGAACATGTTTTTATTAAAAGCTCATCTCATCATAATTGTGTTGTCTGCTATGTAATACGAGGGGCAAACACCAATTAGCCAAAAATTAAATTTTTTAGTTGTCATCAAATATACGGTTGAGAGTTAAAAATATGAGCAAACGAGCGTTAAAAACGAAATCGATAATCGCTTGGCACAAAATTGAGGAGTAAATGGGTGTTAGGGACTATTAGAATCCAAGGAATATTGTTTTTAATTGCTCAAAAGGTGAATTATACATTGAGAGAGAGTTGCCTTTTATAGCCAAAGCTATTCCTAAAACAGAAAGCTAACTACCTCTAACAACCATAGCTAGCTAACGGTTATACATCAGCTGTTAGCTAACAAACCCTAACAGCATCTAGCTAGAACCTTCTTCTTTCATTCAACATGCTCCCTGCTTTTCCCTCTTTCTGCTTCTTCAATCGAACATACACCTAACCGTTGTCGAAAGAGCTGAAAGTATGTTTTCGACAAAGGCTTGGTGAAATCATCTGCCACCTGATCAGCTGCTGGAACATAGTTAACCTGCAACTTGTTGGCCGCCACCTTCTCTCGAACAAAATGAACATCGAGCTCCACGTGCTTCGTCTTCGAGTGATACACGGGGTTAGCACTGACAGCAATGGCACTGGAGTTGTCACTCCAAACCACAGGAACCTTCTCTTGCAGAACTCCCATGTCTTGCAGCAAAGCATCAAGCCAAGAAACCTCAGACGTTACGTCAGCAAGACTCCGATACTCGGCTTCTGTTGTCGACCGAGACACCACCTTCTGTTTGCGTGAGTTCCAAGTGACTAAGTTTTCCCCAAGGTATACACAATTTCCAGAAATGGAGCGACGATCCTCTGGGCACCCTCCCCAATCAGCATCAGCAAAGGCGACTAGATGACAAGGTTCATCAGTGGCTGCAAACAACAAGCCATAATCCAACGTTCCATTCAAATATCGCAAAACACGTTTAACAGCCACCATGTGTTGCTCACACGGAGTGTGCATAAACTGTGCTAGTTTATTCACACTGTAGGCTATGTCTGGCCTTGTATGACACACATACAACAAGGCTCCCACAAGGCTTCTATACTCAGTGGCATTAACAAGAGCACTCCCAGCCTCATCACGTGTGAGCTTAGATCCAACCACCATTGGTGTTGGTACTGGAGTAGCATCTTTCATCTTAGCTTTATCAAGAAGCTCGAGGACATACTTCTTTTGACTCAGCAAAATGGAACTGCCAACACGACGCACATCAATTCCCAAGAAATAATTGAGCAATCCCAAATCCTTAAGAGAGAATTTGTTGCCAAGCTGAGCAACTACACCTTCAATTTCACTATCCAAGCTCCCTGTCACTATAATGTCATCGACATACACCAACACATAGGTGATACCAGCTTCAGTACGCTTGATAAACAAAGAGCTATCAGCACTGGAACCACTAAAGCCAATGGCAATCAGATGATCCTTGAGCTTCGAGTACCAATTTCGCGGGGCCTGCCTGAGCCCATACAATGCTTTACTGAGCTTACACACAAGAGGTGAACCATCTGGAGCTTGTTGTTCAAAACCAGGTGGTTGTTGCATGAAGACCTCCTCACTCAACTCACCATTCAAGAACGCGTTGTTGATGTCCACCTGCCTGAGCTTCCAATTCTGTGCAACTGCAAGTGCAAGAACAACATTAACAGTTGCTGACTTGACCACCGGGCTGAACGTGTCCTGGAAGTCTTGCCCAGGGACTTGGGAATAACCCTTAGCCACCAGTCGTGCTTTATAGCGTTGGATGGACCCATCAGCATTACGTTTAATACGAAACAGCCACTTGCAGCCCACCGTTGATCGACCCTCAGGTAACGCCACTAAACTCCAGGTTTGATTATTAACCAACGCTTCATACTCATTCATCACAGCCCCTCTCCAGTTAGGGGATTCAAGAGCCTCTTGAATATTACACGGCTCATCATCCTCAGTAGCATGCATAACAACAAAGCTTTTGGGTTTAAATATTCCATTTTTACTACGAGTGGTCATGGAATGTTGACTCACAGACGCAGTTGTGGCACCTGAATCACACAAACCTCTTGAAGCAACTTGTTCAGGAAGAACAGCCTGACCAGCATCATGTGCAACACGAACCACCATAGGAGCTGCATCATTTACCCCAGTATCAACTGCAATATTAGAAGGATTCACATCTGATGGGCCAGCATTTGAAGGATCAACACTTGAAATCCCAGCATTCGAAAGATCACCACTCGAGGGAGTAGCATGTGGAACACCACCAACTGCTGAGGATGTACCACTACCAGAATTAGAAGGTCCAACTGAAGATGGACCACGAGACACAGGTGACGTTGCATGAGGTGCCACCACAGGAGGGACCATGCAAGGTGGCGGTGTAGAAACCCTCGAACATACACGATCAGTGCCTCCAACAATTGGAAAAAAAGCAGATGACGGTGAGACCCTGGATCGAGCCTCAGCAGAACCTTCACAAGATATTTCTGTAAAAGGAAAACAAGCTTCATCAAACACGACATGACGAGAGATATACACTCGACCATCAGGAGCTCTGCAGTAGTAACCACGATGCTGTGCACTGTAACCAAGGAACGTGCATGGGGCAGAACGATAGCTGAGCTTGTGAGCTTGAAAATCTCGCAAGTGAGGGAAGCACCTACAACCAAACACCTTAAGGCTTTCATAATCAGGAACCTTATCATATAGAGCTTCAAATGGAGACTTGCCCTGTAGAACTGAAGTTGGCAATCGATTAATAAGATGAACACTCGTACTCACTGCATATGACCAGAACTTGAAAGGAAGTGAAGCTTGATTCAACAAAACAAGAGCCAATTCTACTATATGACGGTGTTTTCTCTCCACCACCCCGTTCTGCTCCGACGTGTGAGGACAGGTTTTGCGATGAAGAATGCCCAGAGATGCCAACACTGTGGAGAGTTTTCGAAACTCCCCTCCCCAGTCACTCTGCACCTCTTTAACCTCACCTTCAAACTGCATTTTAACCATACTTCGAAACAACTGAAATGCTTGTAGAGCTTGATCTCTGGTTTTAAGAAGATATAACCAGCAATGACGAGTTGCTGCATCAACAAAAGAGATATAATACCTATAGCCATCAGAGGAGACAACATGAGATGGTCCCCATAGATCTGTGAACACCAACTGAAACGGTTTGGTATAAACTGAAGAGGAATCTGAGAAGGGCAACTTGTGACTTTTACCAACTTTACATGAAACACAAACTGAGTTTTTATTAACTGTTGAATCAAGTACAACATTGATATTTTTACAGGCTTGAATCAAAGTGCTATGAGCAGGATGCCCAAGCCTTCAATGCCATACATCATATGTATTTTTAGAACTAGTAACTACATTAGCTTCAACTCGAACAGGTTCTTTAACAGCTTCAAACTTGTACAAGCCACCATCTTCATGCCCTTGCACAAGCAACCTCCCAGTCTTCTCATCACGAACAAGGTATGTCTTAGCATGAAATTCAAAAAATACATCATTGTCTTTAGCACATCTTGATACAGACAACAAGTTCTTGGTTAAAGATGGCACATGAAACAAATCTTTAAGCAGTAAATTGCGAGAGGAAGAAATTAAAGAAGCTTGACCAGATTTGCAAATGCTCAGACTAGTGCCATTACCCACTACCAACTTACCAGAACCTTCATAGTCAGCAGCATTGGCCAGATTCGAGGCATCTGGAGTTACATGGTGGGTTGCTCCTGAGTCCACCACCCACGTATCAGCTCCAGCTCCATTATGAGATTGAGCACAGCAGTTGAAACACACATTATTGGCCTCGACACTGCCTGAAGGACCTGCACGATCATCAGACGACCTAGCTAGAACACCAGCAAAGGATTTGTCATACCTACGCCAACAACGATCGACAGAATGCCCAGTCTTGCCACACAGCTGGCACTGCAAGCGCATTCGCCCTCTCCCACGTCCTCCA
Source organism: Hibiscus tridactylites (assembly GCA_958450335.1). Classification (NCBI taxonomy): domain Eukaryota; kingdom Viridiplantae; phylum Streptophyta; class Magnoliopsida; order Malvales; family Malvaceae; genus Hibiscus; species Hibiscus tridactylites. The sequence goes on from OY288283.1 coordinate 21,029,868, forward strand.
GACCGTCCACCATTGTAGAACGGACCAGGTCTAGAATCTTGAGTTCCATTTCCAGAACCAAGATGCATGTGAGCAACATTAGCCATAATATGAAGTTGAGCATCAACATGAAACCCTCGAAGTTGAGTTTCAGCATCAATCAACACAGATTTAACTCCATCAAGAGAAAAAGGATCTTTACTAGATGTAATTACAGCCATGAAAGGCTGATACTCAGATGGGAGGCCATTCAAGATTGTGGCAATATGCTCCACATCTGAAACCTTGCTACCACACGCGCCAAGAGCATCACAGACTTCTTTGATCTGCGTGAGGTAAGACCGCATCGTTTGTTCACCTTTCTTGATCGATCTCAGTTTGCAATGCAAACTCATAACGCTCGTTGTAGAGCGACTGGAGAAGAACTTAAGAACTGTATCCCACACTTCAGACGCCGTCTCAGCACCCACAAAGAGCGGCAACATGTGAGCACTAATCGTAGACAATAGCCAGGAAGCAAGCGCAGAATCCTGAGCAACAAACACTTCATATGCATCATTAGGAACGGACTGACCAGCAGCATTTGTAACCGTCTCCGACGGAGGTTTCTGTTGACCGGTGAGCAGCTTCTCAAGGCGATGGCTGCGAACGGTAAGCAACACTTGTTGTTTCCACAACAAGAAATTCATCTCATCTAAAACAACATTGATGGCTTTGTGAGTAAAAATCTTCCCAGTAGAAGACGACTCAGCCATTGCTCAACAAGAAAGAAAACGAAACAAGCAGGAAGAGAAAGCAAATTAACAAACGCTAGTTGAACTAGCAAGAAGAAGAAGAAGAAAAACATGAGCGGAAGAATTCCTCAAAGATCTCTGGCGAAAGATACCATATTAGAATCCAAGGAATACTGTTTTTAATTGCTCAAAAGGTGAATTATACATTGAGAGAGAGTTGCCTTTTATAGCCAAAGCTATTCCTAAAATAGAAAGCTAACTACCTCTAACAACCATAGCTAGCTAACGGTTATACATCAGCTGTTAGCTAACAAACCCTAACAACATCTAGCTAGAACCTTCTTCTTTCATTCAACATGCTCCCTGCTTTTCCCTCTTTCTGCTTCTTCAATCGAACAGGGACACTGGCAGCAATAAAAAAACAGGGCCTTAAAAGAAAGGGTTTAAATCAATTATTTGTTGATATAGTGAGATGAAGTGTTAGGATTTTTTTTATAAAAAAAAATAAGAGTTTGGTAATTGGTACCATAAATAATGAAAATTGGGCCTTAACGAGCCTCTTTAATATTTAATTTAGACTACCCGAACAATAAATTATGTTTGAGTAATTATATAAAAAGAGAGGGCTTTGAAAGGATGCTCTTAAGTTGATAATTTTTTTAATTAAGTAGAGAGATATTTATATTCTTGAGATAAATATTGAGGTTCTAATTCATACAAAATGAGATAATATGAGCATTTTTTATCACTCAATCAATTAGTGGATTATCTAAGTTTGATAATTTTGGATAGGCTTTAATATAAAATAAGTAATCAGGCTATATCACTTTTTGTTTTAGGTGCCTAAAATTGTTTTTAGGTCAAAATAGGTGCATAAAATAAGCAATGTGTCAAATAATAATTGGATGTCTGACTTTTTTAACTACATACACCTAAAACAAACAAAATGAAACTTTTTTTAAAAGAAAACAAAATGAAACTTTAAGCACCTATTATGACCAAAATAAATTTTAGGCGCCTAAAACAAAAAATAATATAATTTAGATACTTATTTCATAATAAACTCTTATTGATATGATTCAAACACATAAAATATTGATACATTCGAAGTCGATCTTGGCTTGACTTCGATTATGAAGGAGATTTTTAACGGTATCCTTTTTTTTTAAATATATCAATGCATATTTTTTTATATATTTTATGTAAATTTTACGATATATATTTAGAATTTGTGACTTACATTCTCAGTAATGTCATATTTAATGTTCAAATTTAATTTCTCTCTGCAATGTACTTTTCATTATACTAAACACTACTTAATATTATACCTAATTCTTAATGTTTTTTTAATGTTATGCTAAATATAATATACATTCAAATATAATTAATAAGATACTTTTAATTCATAGATATTTATATTTAAACTTTGGCACCTTTCCTAATTTTAACATTTGATTAATTGATCATTATAAACAAATGGTTGAAAATATTTTAACTGTCATTTTTAAAAATTATTTTAATATGCTTATGCATCAATTATTTTATTTGATATTTATTTTGATATCCATGTGTTTCTGCTAGGACGGTGCCTGCAGGCTCTGGAGTCTGGACCTTGAGATTATAAGTGGAAAAAACGAGGGTTTACTTTTGTTTATACTAATAACAATGGTTGAAGATTAATTCAATTATCATTTTGTATTATTTTTATATTAAATGTTGGCTTCGCTTGCAATTAATTTAATGAATTTTAATAATTAGATATAGTATATTAATAATAGGTTGTTTGTTTTATTTTTTTGCTTGCTAAGATTGTTTATTTTTTTATTTATAGTAACAAAGAAAAAGCATGCTCTCTTTGGCATTTACTTCCATACAGACAAAATTTAAAATTATTTATGAATTTTGATTTAATATATAACTAATACGTGGATTTTCTTTTTATGTAATTATATATAATTTTAATTTTATATTCAATTGTATATTGAGACTCGGGTTGTAAACTAAACTAACTATACATGTATATACACACAAATGAGGCTTAATACTCAAAAAGAAAAGGTGTCAAACTATATATAATTTTTCATATATGTGTCTAAAGTATTTTTCAGTTTAAGTAGGTGCATAATGTTTCATTATGTAATTATTGTAAGATTTTTCTGTAACAGACGTTAAATTTTTTTTGTTGTCCAATAAAAATGTGACACGTGATTTATTTCTGTCATTTTCTTTAATTTTTATTTTTAAAAAAAATCACCAATCCCTAATTCTAAATCGTTAAACTCCTAAATTCCTCTCCCCTGACCGTCGATTCAATCACTATCAGCCATCATTTTCTTCACCGACCCTTCACAGACGATAAGCCCTATGTCGTCAAAAATCGATGAACGAGTGGCTAAACGAACCACGAAATCATGTATAATTTGAATACTTATTTGAGTATTAAAACTATTTATGATTGTATAAATTCAAATTTTAAGTATTATATTACATATTTAATTAGAATTTACGAATCATTTTAAAATTTATCACTTCCTACAAACATTCAATAAAATTGACAATTAAGTGTAACACTTAACCAAAATATAATTATATTATATGATACACCTATAATTATATTATATGATACACCTATGGATGGTGGGATTTTTTTTCATAATTATTATTCACTAATAATTAATTAATTAATTTGTCTTCTCTGTTTTCTTGTATAAATTCCCGTTCTCTTTTTGCTGAAATATCTTCCATTTCCAGCCCCAGACTCCCCGTTTGAAACCTCACCGGTGTTCTTGTCTGTCTCTAATATCAGATTCTGAATCCTAATACTCCAAAAGGAACCACTGTCGTTATTTGGGTCGCTGGTTGCAATAAATCCAAACAAAAAAAAAAACTTGTTAAATTTCGTTTGTTGCTAAGCCTGTTTGCTTTTTGAACTCTTCTTTCTTTTTTCGATTTCACCGAGGATGGTTTGCTTGGTTTCCCGCACCGGAAGGCACTTGCAGCGTTACGACAACCTCGGTCGCCGCCAAGTCGTCGGGTGAGTTTTCTGCTCAGATTTTCCATGAACTATACCCTTTGGTTAACAATGAAGGATGTAAAAAAATTAATAAATTTCTTGAAAATCTTGATAATTTGCAGGTGCATTCCTTATAGATTCAAATGCAGCAGCGACGGAGCCATTTGTGGTGAGTTTGAGGTCCTCTTAATCTCATCACAGAAATGTCAAAAGATGATGTTTCCTAAGGTGCTTACTGCTTACTACAAACAAACAATATAAATTACACATTAAATCATGCATTTTTATTAACCATAATCTCTTTTTTTCTTCTCAATTATCAGGGTGGTTGGGAGCTTGATGAATCTAGAGAAGAAGCTGCTTTAAGAGAGTCAATTGAAGAAGCTGGAGTTATAGGCAATGTTGAGGTTAGTATACTTTATTTTAAAAAAAAAATCGAGTCGAGATTTGTTCACCCCCAATTAAAAATACTGCAGTTTGCTTTTTATAAATCAAAATCTTCCCAAAAAGTTACTGATTTTAGTTGTGTTTGATAATGAACACAGTGTGAATTGGGGAAATGGTATTTTATAAGCAAAAGCCATGGCACATTCTATGAAGGTCACATGTTCCCTTTGCTTGTTGAGGAGGAACTCGACTTGTGGCCCGAGCAGAATGTTCGAAAACGAGCTTGGGTAAGCCATTTACTGCATGAATCAACTGAATTAAATCTTCGGGTTTTTGTTTTTTTACATATATTTTTGATTCAGATGGATGTGAAAGAAGCAAGGGATGTATGCCAGCATTGGTGGATGAAGGAAGCCTTGGACATACTTGTTGAAAGGCTTAGTTCCTTGCAGCAATAGGAGGAAAAAGAACAAGACATTTCAATCTGGTTTTGGGTTTTGTAGTAATTAAAGATGAACTCATTGTCTTGTAAATAGGGCTTTCCACGAATCAACTCAGTGAGTTCGAGTAGCAAGATTTACTTGCTTATAATGTACGAGTTAGATGATGAACTGCAGCAATGCACTTATTAATTTTCAATTCATATGATACTGTCGGCCACATTCAATTGGTTTAAATTATAAGGTGAAAGTAGGCAGATAATAATTGAATTGATGCAAAAATCTATCTACAAATTTGATTTAAAAATCGAATTATATTGTATCAAACATGTGGACATAAAGATATGAGATCAAACCAACCTTATTAATGACCAGTGGTTATGCTTATGAAGTTTTGAATATATATATATCCCATGCTTCCAGAAATTAATGAATTTAAACTAAACGTAACCAGAGTGTTTGAATTTCAGTTGATCTAATAAGATAAGACGTTAAAATACTTAAATAATATTAGGAGTTAGAATATTGAAACAAAACGACCAATGGTCGTAAATGCTTCGATTACATCCACTGGAGGATTTGAAAGCAACATCGGTAAATTCGAAGGGCAAAACTGAAAGCGATCTAAAGGTTCAGAGAGATGGAGAGTTGTACATAGAGAGAATGAAGAAGATTGAGAATGCAATAGGATCGGATTGAACGGTCTAAAAATTTAAAAAGTTGTATACAATTTATTAAAATAGAAAAGAGTCTTTTTAAAAGAATTATAATTTATAATATAAAAAATGAGGGTTCTCTAATTTGAGAGCAAAAAATTTAATAAATTTAGGTACAACAACCTTTAGTTTTCCCTCATGTTTTATCACTAATCTAAAACCAATGTTTTACTTTCCCTCGCAAGTATTTAGTTTAAATCGTTTTGTGATCCATTTCTTTTAGGTACATGTTTGTGTTTTGTTTTTTTAGCTGGCTTTCACTTTCTCGATTTGTTCAGAATTTTTGTCTTCCCTCAACATTTAGTTCATTTCCTTTGTATTAACTGCTTTTATTATTTTCTGTTAAATAAAACAAATCACTTCTTTTTCAAATAAAAAATATTCCGCTTGTTATCGTTTATTGAATAAATATATATTTTTAAAATATTTTTCTTTTATTGTAAGACAAAACCTATATATAAAAAGAGTAATTATATTTAGCCAAAGATATATTTTTAAAAAATTAAGTTGGTGTCATTTATAACTCAATTAAATAGAATATATATAGAAAAGAATGATTATATTTAGCCAAAGACATATACAATTTCAAAAGTAAAAAGCACGTGGCCTAATTCTTCTGAAAACAAAACTAATTGTATGGTATGCACTTACCTATATATCTGCAAAAATAAAATTATTAGCTCCACAGTAATACTTTCCCTGCAAGTATTTATGAATACCAAATATTATTTATTACAGATCACCACCCGGTGATAATATTATTTATCATTCTAGTCCTCAAATAACAATAATTTTCAAAATAGTTTTTTTTGCTGGAGGATGAATTCGAATTCTGGTTGTGAACTTTATTTTTGGGCGAAAATGCGAAGCATAAGTTATTTTTTTAAAATACGCATAAGTTAATTCCAATACAGTAAAAGTTGAATTCTTCTTACGTAAATCTAACCTATTACGTGCAATAATATTAGTCCCAACCTATATTAGGATTTATTTATTTTTACTATATTGGGGGGGGGGGGGGGGGGGGACTTTATAAATTGTACTATTGCAGCAATTTTGGTTGTTATTTCTGTTTAAGGAACAACGAAAGTTTTCCACAGTTATTTTCCTTGCTTCTGTTTAGATTATTTAATGCACTCTTCCTCCCGTCTATTTAAGGAACAACCAACTCTGGTTTTTTTTTTTTGTTTTTTTTTTATTTTTATGTTTTAATAAGAATATCTGTCTTGTGGCACACGTTTTTTTTTGTATTTGTAACACGCTTTTTTAGTTTTTGTGATTTGTTTCATATGTCATTGTGGCATGATTTCAACATACCTTAGCGACCGATTGGTACTCGCATTGAGATCTTCACAGCACTAATTTCTGATTATGGTTCTTTTGATGGTCTTGCAAAGATGGAACCCCACTCGGTTGATGATTGGTTTCCAATATAATTAGTCCTGGGTAGCGGAACTTTCTGCTTGATAATTTGAGTCGCTCACCACTCCTTTTTAATCAGTTATGCGTCTCGATTGAATAGAGACAAGAAGATCCATAAAAACTTTTGAATTTTGATGGTATGCTTATCTCTAAGGAAGTATTCACTTTTCTTTGTTTTGGGGCTGTAAGAGTTTTTGGTAGATTAGTCTCATTATTCTTCTTCCTAAATGCGTTGTAATTGTGTTATCTTCTATAATTTTAATAAAAATTCACTGGCTATTATTCAAAATAATAATAATAATAAATTAGGTTGGTACTAGGTAGTAACATGTTATTTTAAAGGGTTAAATACACCAATAGTCACTAAATTATGTAAAATTAATTGTTTTGGTCACTAATCTTTTAAAAGTTATAAAATTGTCATTAAATATATCATATTGTTATAGAATAGTCAACTAACGTCCTAAAGTAGTGTAACAATTTAATTAATTTAATGATCATTTTATAAAGGCGCAATAAAATTTAATGACCATTTTGTAACAATTTGATCAATTTTATAATTTTTGAAAGTTTAATGATCAAAACAATCTTTTTCATAGTTTAGTACCATACTTAAAATGAACTAAAAATAGTATCAAAACTTTAACTTATTTTATTTCTTTTGATAAATGGTATGTTATCCATCCAAAAAAAACCTCCACAAAACAAGTACCTGTACAACCAATATTACCAACCAAAAAACCTACCAAAACCTACAAACAACTATGAAAATAAACCCCAGATATCAACTAAATCAGAAGAAGAAATAACGAATTTATCACAATTTGACAGCCTAACTCGAATATCCCATTATTTATTTTAATTGATTCATATAATTCGAATATTAACTTCATAGAATCCTTATTAATTATCTCGAGTGTTTGTTGATAAACATATGATATGTTGTTAAACTTTCGTATCTTCAAACCCAACAAATGATCCAGTAAAAAAAGAAGATGATGCTCATAGGAGATTCGAGTTCAAATCGTTTTGTCTGCAATATTTGTATGTATCGTCAAAGGATTAAGAATATGTATGAACATTTACTACCTTGTAAGCACCTTAAGATTATTATAAAAAAGGGGTAAACTACACTGGTGACCATCGAACTATTAGGGCGTACCTATTTTGACAACCGAACTATCGAACTCATCAATCATACCACCAAACTTATTAAATTGACTTATTTTGACCACCGCCGTTAAAAAACTAACGGAGGGGTGACGTGACAGTTAACGGAAAATTATAAAATTACACATTTGGTCCACGTTATTTACTTATTTAATCAATTTGATCCTAATTTTATTTTAATTAAATAAAATTTATCAACCAATCAAATGATGACATGTGTCATCACCTAATTGAATTAATTTAATCATTTTTTAATTTATTTTATTTAGCATTTAATATATTTTTCCCTCCAAAAATTAAGGAATGGCATTGTGGTGGTTTAAACTTGGAACCAAGAAGGTAAATTCCTACACCTTTACCACTAAGTCAAGCTACTCTTGTTGAAAAAAATTGCACCATTTTATATACATATCTTATAATGCAGTAAATGTTAGAAAAAAGAAATAAAAATAGTTGAAAAGAGACTCGAACTTAGATCAATTGAGATGTGTATAATCACACAAACATTTAATTTAATTTAAATATGAAAATTATTAAATATTCGATTTAAAAGAAAAGAAATTCTTTAAAATATTCAAATATTTTTTTATATTTAAATTAAAATGAATATTTATTAAAATTCGAATATTTAAAGTATTTTAAATTCGATTTAAACTATTCTAATACTTTTTAAATCAATTTTTTTTCTTTTAAATCAATTTTTTTAAATCGAATATTTAATATTTTAATAAATATTCGATTTAATTTAAATATGAAAAAGAAAAAATATTTGAATACTTTATATCAAATTTCTTTTCTTTTAAATTGAATATTTAATAATTTTTAGATTTAAATTAAATCGAATGTTTGTGTGATTATACACATCCCAAGTGATCTAAGTTCGAGTCTCCTTTCAACTATTTTTACTTTTTTTCCCTAGCATTTACTACACTATAGGATATGTATATAAATGGGTACAATTTTTATCTATAAGAGCAGCTTGGCTCAGTGGTAAAGACGTGGGAATTTACCCTCTTGGTCTTAGGTTTAAACCACCCCAATACCATTCTTGTTTCTTCTTTAATTTTCCTTTAACCAGGTGGTGACATCATCTAATTGGGTAAATTAATCCAATTGGGTGATGACACGTGTCATCATCTATTTAGTTGATTAATTTTATTTAATTAAAATAAAATTTGGATCAAATTAATTTAATAAGTAAATAATAGGGACCAAATGTATAATTTTACAAACTTCCGTTAACTGTCACGTCACCCTTCTGTTAATTTTTTAACGACGATGGTCAAAATAAGTCAATTTAATAAGTATGGTGTTCTGATTGACGAGTACGATAATTTAGTAGTCAAAATAGGTACGTCTTAATAGTTCGGTGGTCACTGATGTAGTTTACCCTAAAAAAATTCGGATCTTCTCTATCAAGAAGAAAAAGTCTCGGAGAGTATTTAAGTTGCTGCCAACTGCTACAAATTAAAGTTAGTCAGTCTTTTGACACAAGATGGTATTGTCCTTTGCATTTATTCTGGTTGTGACTGAATACCAATGCAATTTGCAGATAACCATAATTTTTATGCCTTATGATTCCTATGATACATCACAATTATATTTTCTGAGATATAGTTTTTTGTGAGTTTACAGTAAACATCCATCTTTATGAATTTTTTTACTTATGTGATTCAAAGTGGTACGTCGGAACCATTGCCACGTAGGATAATAATATGCAATATGCAATATGAGGGTTAGGTGAGGTAGGTTGAGAATTCATACAATTGATTCGATCCGAGAGATTAATAACCATGCAATTCAAACTACGTTACTGAATAAAAGCAGAGGAAGGCTGAAATGGTAATTTGCATTCAATTAGTGACGGGAAGTTTTAATGTTGTTTTGGTGTCGGAAGTAAATGTCTTCAGCTTGTTGCTATTAATGTAAAACTGCATCGTTTAAAGAATTGGAGGGATCCCACATTATATTTAATACATCTAGTTTTTGCTATCAATGTGGTTTCTACTCTGTACAAAAATTCTTTTATTTTTTAGTGCTCTTTTCATGATTAAATATTAAAAAAATTAATTTTAATTTTTAACCTTAAATTTTAGATTCTGAATTGTACATCTTAAAAAATATACCTTACTTTAAATTTTTAAAATTATAATCATAATCCCTAAGTTCTAAACTTAACTTTTAGTGTGGGGCATAAATAAAGACACCAAAAAGTAGAGAGTTTCTATTCTTTACTCAAACCTATAGACACGTGTTTTAAATAAAAGGGCAAAGTACAATGATAGTCACTGAACTATCAAAAATTGATTGTTTCGGTCTCTGAACTTTTAAAAGTTAGAAAATGGTTATTAAATTTATCAAAATACTGCAAAAAACTCATTGAATGTTATAAAATAGTGTTAACATTTTGATTAACTTAATGACCATTTTATAACAGTTTGGTAGAATTTAATGATTATTTTATAACGGTTTGATAAATTTAATGGTTATTGTATAATTTTTAAAAATGTAATGACTAAAATGAAGCTTTTATATAATCTAGTGGCTATTAGTGTATTTTACCCTAAATAAAGAAGGTTTACGAGGGAAAGGCCAAAGCAACATTTATATACATGATGTGGGATCATAGTATATACAGCCTACAAAGAAAGAAGCATGAGGAAGACTACTTTAGGCATCAAAAGATTGCAAGCCTCGAAAACTCAACAAGTACAACAACATTCCTTCTCCTCCGTCTCTTCGTTTTGTTGAGGAATCTTTCGACTTTTCTAGGAGAAATTCACAAAGTGTGGTCCTTTGAACAACTGTTTGAAGGACCACACTTTGTGAACTTCGTTCGAATGAGTGTCGAAAGATCTCTCGACTCTTTCATTTTATTGTTTATGCATGTATTTGATAAGGGTATTTGCAGAAGAGCGTTGCAGTGGTGCCGCCATGGGTAATTGTTATGTACAACACGGAATTCTTCAGAAACTGTGTTAGTCACCCAAATGCAAAGAAGAACGAGTTGGATCGGTTTTGCACCGATTGTGCTCAGTCCTTTTGTTCTCATTGCCTTCCCGCGCATGCTCTTCACAAGCACGTTAAGGTCTTCTTCTTCTTTTTCGTTCTCGTCGTTGTTGTTGTCGTAGTTAATTAAGCATTAATTTTGTTAATTACATGATTTGTTGAAGATACGAAGATATATTTACAGCGACGTGATCAATCGACAAGATTTGTGTAAGCTCTTCAACTGTTCCGGCATTCAGGTTAGGTTTTTATACTCTATTAAATTTGCTAATTTTCTTTTACCACATGTTAAAAACAATAATAAGGTTTACTCTTTATCACTAAAACAGACTCATTACTCATTAGCAAAACATAATCAACTTAATCAAACAAGCCTTTTTGGTATAATATCATAAATAAATTATATATGGGATGGGACATTAATTCTGTGAAATTATTGAGTTTGCAATAAATACAAAATTGTATCACACCACTTTATTATTCTCAACTTAATTTTGGTGGTATCAATTAAATTCTATATGTATTATAAAGTTTAGGTATGATATTGAATTTAGTTTTTGAATTTTATATATTTTTATCAAATTGTTCCTTATGTTATTTTTCTAAATTTGACAATCAACTTTTCAGAAAAAGTCAGATTATTTATTTTATAGAAATGTTAAGTAAATTATTACATTCTAACGGTCTTAGACATAGTAATCTATGTATAATTCATGTTAACATGACATTAGTTATTTAATATGCTTCTTCAACAAATAAATTAAAAATTATATATATGTATATATATTGTCATACAGATTATCACGTCAATGCCTTAAAAAATTCATCATATATCATAAACTTCTTAAAATATTATTTTCTTATACACTTTAACATGTAGGTGGGCAAAACTCGACTCGACTAGAAAAAACTAAATTATTCGACTCGACTCGAGGCGAAAAAAATCGACTCGTTTTGACTCGACTCGTAATTTCATAAATTTGACTTGATTTGAAAAAATATTTAAATAAAGTTTGAGTAATGAATTGAAAATTTGAATAACTCGAATTTTTTAGTAATTAGTTTATCAGTTTTCATTTTCGAGTCGAGTCTGTCAATTCTGCATGATTTATTATGTATATCACATGTGAAAATATGAAGAAATATATATGTATATCGTATATGCATATAGAAAGCCGTTAAAGTTGGAATCAATATGTGCACCGCCCAGCCCTAAGTATATGAATATATATATATATATATATATATATATATATATATATATATATATATATATATTTGTATAGAAACTTGAAAACTCGATTCGAAAAAATTTCAAATAAAGTTTGAATCATAAAATAGGATTTACAAACTCGAATAACTCAAAAAAAAATTTGACTCGACTCGATCGACTCCCAGTCCTACACTTTAATATATGGTACTTATTTGCTGTTATGGTAACGGCAGACTTATCACACGAATAAAGCCAAAGTGCTATTCTTGAAGCAAAGGAGTCATCATCATCATCATCAACAACAACAAAGCAATTCAAGGGAATATTGCTGCACCATTTGTGACAAAAATCTGCAAGATAATTCACTCTATTGCAGCATAGCTTGCAAGGTTTTATCATTTTTCTCCCCTCCACTAGAGGAAGTGTTTCCATTTACTTATGATTCGAGTTTTATTATGTTGGGTTTCGGCCACGAATTAATAAAGTATCAATTTCTTGACAGGTTTTAGATATTTACAGAGACAACGAGTTGTACCGTCTCAAAGATGAAGATGAAGAGGACACATTTCTTCTACGTCCAACGTTAACCAAGAAGCCAAGGCTAAGGCATTCCAGAAAAGGTGTCCCTCTAAGGGCCCCCATGTTCTAACTCCATACTGAATCATTGATGAAGAGACACTCCAGTTCCAGCATGCCTTAGTTTTAATACGTTTAAACTCACCTCCTCGTTTATATTGTAACAGTAACGATGTCAATCGAACTAAGACTCAATCAGTATAATTTTATATATATATATATATATATAATATGTATCGTAGTCTTCTAATTTCTATCTACTTAGTTCTAATTAACTCACTCGGAAAGGATAATCGATGTAAATCCTTCAATCCACGACCTCCAAAGCTCTACCAACAACATGCATGCATGCCTTATGAGCTTTGCATGTATCTTATATTTACCAGAATTTCTGTATATATATATATATATATATATATATATATATATGGGATAGAACCATTTACACTATGTAAAACTCAAATAATTTTACATTAATTCATATCATCGAATGAGTGGAATGGATGAATAACATTTAAAACTGAAAATAAGGGTCCTAACCCTATTTATACATATATTTCTTCGTGACTCTATGTACCATAAGCTTTTCATAAGTTCCACAATAATAATTTCGTAGCATCTCCATTTTTTATCATTGTTATTTTAATTATTTATATAATAGTAGATTGAATTTAGTTCGATTGGATGACGTTAGTGCAATATACATAAAGACGTAAAATTAATCATGCTGACAAAATTAAAGGGGAAGATAAAAATAGACAATGAAACATAAAATCTTTCGCATTTTTGCTGGTTTAGAGTTTCATCTCCATCTTCCTTATCAAATATTAATCACAAGTATTTAATTAATTTTTTTTATCAATTTTAATTATTATAGTGAGTATTTAAGTTTCAAGCAAAGAGTGTAATTTTAAAAAATAATTATGCAGGGTTTAATTGTTAAATTAAATTTTAAATTAAATAGTATATGAAGATTAAGAGAAAATTTCCCTATAATTCTATTTTCAGTATTCTATTTTTCTTTTTTGTAGTAAAAAAAGTCGTTTATCAAGGTCATCAGAAATTTAATCAGTTTCAATAAAAGTGTTTTAAAATTTAGTGGTAGAATTTTTTTTCGTATCAATGAATTAAGTGTCTTGGCTTGATCAATGATCATTGTTTTGCAAATGTATATTTATTGGATCATCTTAGATTGTTTATGTCTTTTTCATGTACATTTATTGGATCATCTTGATCAATGACCATTTTTATAAGAACTATGTTGTGTGTTAGTAATATAATTGTTATTTTCTTATTCTTAATTTTTGGTTTAATAATTGATTGAGTAATATATATTTTTTTTCTAATTTGTTGATTGTTGGTATTATAGGTCAAAATATGTCAAAGAGAAAATAAATAACATCATATTTTTTTACCAAACAAAAAGATAAAATTCTTGAAGATCATGCACAATCTACTGTACCAGTTGAGCCAAGTGATAAAGTTCAACACGATACTGGTGATACCACTATGAGCATACTCCTCAAAATTCCAGAATGATTGATAAAGGTATCGATATTAATTTTTTAGTGTGTGATCTTGGTTTGCGTAAACAAATTGAGAATTATGATTCAAAAGAAAGAGATCTAATTAGGAGGGCATATGTAAATTTTGGACTATATCATCCTAGACAACATTCATACCCATACACTGGTCTACCCAAACCACGTAGGTTCCAAAAAATTGGTTTGAAATTTTTTTTGGTTAGAGTATTCTCCGACAAAAGACAATGCTTATTGTTTTTATTGTTTTCTTTTTGCAAAAAAAAAATCAATCAAAAGGTGTGGTTCAAATACATTCACTGTTAAGAGATTCAAGAATTGGAGAAAAGTTAATAATGAGAAAGATTGTGCATTTTTATGTCACATGGGAAAGGATTCTAATTCAACTCATAACTTTGATGCTAAATGTTTTTATAATCTCAAAAATTAATCATGTCACCTTGAGAAAATAATAGAGAAGTAAAGTGTTGAAGAGATTCAACGAAATCGATTGCGACTTACAACAACAATAGATGTAATTAGATGGTTAACATTTCAAGTTTGCGCATTTAGAGGGCATGATGAACTCTTTAACTCGGAGAACCAAGAAATTTTTTTAAAAAGATTAAACTTTTGGCATCATATAGTAGAGAAGTCGATAAAGTTATTTTAAAAAATGCCCCCAAAAATGTTAAATACACTTCTCCAAATATCCAAAAAAAAATTAAATGTATTTGCTAAAAAAGTGCAAAGTACAATTTGTGAGGGAATTGGTGATGCAAAATTTTTTCTAATTATGAATGAATCTAGAGACGTTTCTAAAAGAGAACAAATGGTCATAGTGGTTAAATTAGTTGATAGAAGTAAATTTGTAAAAGAACGCTTTTTAGATTTAGTCCATGTGAAAGACACAACTTCAATAACTTTAAAATTTGAGATTTGTGTCGTCTTACCGTATCATAATTTTAATCTTGAAGACATAAGAGGGCAAGGCTATGACGGTGCTAGTAATATGTGTGGAGAGTGGAACAGATTGCAAGCATTATTTATGAAAAATTGTCCATATGCTTATTATGTTCACTGCTTGGCTCACCGACTGCAATTAGCACTTATTGCTATAGCAAAGGAAGTACCTCAGGTTCATACTTTCTTTGAAAATTTGATTTTTGTTGTCAATGTTGTTACAAGTTCTTCTAAACGTCATCATGAGTTGAATGCTAATTATATAACTGAAATAAAACGTTTGAAGAAAATTGAGGAGCTTGAGATGGGAAAAGGTGTTAATCAAATTGAAACATTGCAATGTCCAGGAGATACTAGATGAAGCTCCCATTACAAATTCATATGTAGTATGCTCAGAATGTATGGTGATGCTCGTATTGTTGTCACTGACATAACTACTCAAGGTACAACTTTTGCTCAACGAGGAGATGCTTTGAATGCAATCAAGTTGTTGATGTCATATGAATTCGTGTTTATTTTACATGTGATTAAAGAGATTATGACTATTACTGATGGACTTTGTCATGCATTGCAACAAAAGTCTCAAAATATTGTAAATGCTATACACATGGTTTCCACTACAAAGATGCTTATTCAAAATTTAAGAGATGATAGTTGGGAAAATCTCTTACACTGTGTTCAATTATTTTGTGAGCGGCATAGTATTACAATTCTCAACATGGATGCTCCTTATTTTGATGTGCTTAAATCTCTTCGGCAACAACGAAGACAAAAGTAAATAGTGACAACATTGCATTACTATCGAGTAGACATTTTTACAGTTGCCATAGATCAACAAGTGCAAGAGTTGAACAATAAATTTAGTGAACAATCGTCAGAGCTTCTCATTTTGAGTGCATCATTGAATCTTAGAGAGGGTTATAAGTTATTCAACGTGGAAGATATTTGTAATTTAGCGAAGAATTTTCATCCTGCTAAATTTTCAGAATAAGAAAAAAATTATTTGAAGTATGAACTGCAACATTATTTGCTAGATGTTCCACTTCATCCAGAGTTGAGAAATTTGTCTACTCTTAGTGATTTATGTCGAGGACTAGTAGCTACGGAAAAAGCAAAAATGTATCATTTGGTGTATAGGCTACTTCGCTTAGTACTGACTCTTCCTAAATTTACCTCTACATCAGAGCGAGCTTTTTCTGTCATAAAAATTATGAAAACAAATTTTCGTAACTGAATGAAAGATGAATTTTTAAGAGATTATTTATTGGTTTATATTAAAAAGAGATTGCAGAGACACTTAGTACTGCTGAGATCATTGATACTTTTTATTTGATTAAAGAGAGGCGAGCCTAACTCAAATGAAATTTAATAAGGTATGTATTTTTAAGATTAGTTTTAATACGCTATTGCTCTTGTCTTTTTTATTTCTTTCTATTGGACTTGTGATAAATCACGTGACATGTATATTTTTCATCATTGACTTTCAGTTTTGCTTTGTGGGGGTGTTGAGGTCGTTTTTTTTTTTGGTGAATTTCAGCTTCTTGCTCTTCGTGGTTGGGGTTTTTTTGGTTTCTCAAGTTTATTCCTAGTATGTGATTTTTCTCTTGTGTTTGTGTATTTATGGTGTTCGAATATGTGTTTCATTGTTGTCTTGTTGATGAATATGTCTAGAGTCTTATGTTTAGCTTTTCATTTTGAGTTCTAATGATAGATATATTTCTTTTGCATCATGGTTGTGTTGTTATATTGAGTTGTTTTTGGATGTTGTATCTCCTCCTTTGAGGGTTGTTCGTATATTAATTTTATTTAGGCACTCTTTTCTTTCTTCCAATGTCCAACATTCAACCTCGGTTAAATGTTAGTTACGAAAGAGATTTTTAACGAGGTCACCTTCTTTGCAAAAAATATTAAATTTGTTATAGTTTAATTTAATTTTTTTAAACATATTTTGGTCCCTCTATAATAAATTTTTAGTTTCGCCCATGATTCAAATGTTGAATTAATTGATGTATGGATAACTTTTACTTAATTTTCTGGTTAACTTTTATCCATTGGTAATAAGTGTAAAAGTAAGCATATAATAATGGATTTTAATACAACATCCAATTAACTCAATATCTCGGTTCAACTATGTTCTAGTTATTGATATTGATTCAAAAATAAATTAATTAATGTATGGGGTGGGACATTAATTCTGTGAAATTATTGAGTTTGCAATAAATACAAGATTGTATCACACCTCTTTATTATTCTCAACTTAATTTTGGTGGTATTAATTAAATTCTACACGTATTATAAAGTTTAGGTATGATATTGAATTTACTCCTTAAAATTTATATATTTTTATGAAATTGGTTCTTATGTTATTTTATATGTTTATGCAACATCAGAAAAAAGTCGGATTAATTATTTTATGGAAATGTTAAGTAAAATATTACATTCTAACGGTCTTAGACATAGTAATCAATGTGTAATTCATGCTAACATAAAATTAGTTATCTAATATGCCTCTTCAACAAATAAATTAAAAATTATACATATGTATATTTTTATATAGATTATCACGTCAATGTCTTAAAAATTCATCATACATCATAAATTTATTAAAATATCGTTTTTTATACACTTTAATATATGGTACTTATTTGATGTTTATGGCAACGGCAGACTTATCATAGAATAAAGCCAAAGTGCTATTCTTAATACGTTTAAACTCATCTCCTCCTTTGTATTATAACAGTAATAATGTTAATTGAACTAAGACTTAATTAGAATAATTATATATATATAACAAATAAGCCGTCTTAGAGATTTTCAAGGTCTTAACCGAAAATTAAAAATGGGCCCTTATGTAATAAAAACATATTTTATTACAAATAGAGATCATATGTCCTTTTTTAGCGCCCTTATTTATTTCTCAATAGTAAAAAAATAGGTTTAGAGTTTAGAGTTATGGTTTAAGGTTATAATTTAGGAATAGGGTTTAAGGTATTAGGTTTAGAGTTTAGGATTTAGTGTTTAAAAGTTAGGGTTAGAGTTTAGAATTTAATTTTTTATTGTTTAATATAGAAATGAGCACCGAAAAGGGTAAAGAATTTTTGTTCATTTCATTACTTTGAACAATTAATTTAATATTTCAAACACATTATTTTCATTGTTAAATTAATTTGTTTAAAAAATTATTTTTACCATTAAATTTATTTATTTATTTGATAAATTAAAAAATATAAATAATTAAGCTGATTGAAGGCCCTAAAGTAATTGGGGGTCCTGCGCAGTCGCTCATGGTGCTCTTCCTTATAGCCGGCACAATATATATCTCGTAGTCTTCTAATTTCTATCAACATAGTTCTAATTAACTCTCTCGAAGATGATAATCAATGTAAACCCTTCCATCCTCGACCTCCAAAACTCTACTACATAAGCTTTTTATAAGTACCACAATTGTAATTTCGTAGCATCTCCATTTTTTATCTTTCTTATTTAAATTATTTATATAATAATCGATTAAATTTAGTTCAGTTGGATGTCGTTGGTAAAATATACCTGAAGACGTGAGATTGGTCATGCTTAACCTCTCAACATTCTATCGATTTATAAGTGAAGAAAAATCTGAATAGTATAATAAAATGCACTCCCTCCATCCCACTGAATATATTCAGTATTGACTTTTTTTATCAATTTTTTTTTAAGTTTGATTCTTTATTGC
This sequence comes from Hibiscus tridactylites, assembly GCA_958450335.1. Taxonomy (NCBI): domain Eukaryota; kingdom Viridiplantae; phylum Streptophyta; class Magnoliopsida; order Malvales; family Malvaceae; genus Hibiscus; species Hibiscus tridactylites. The sequence continues at coordinate 21,048,719 of OY288283.1, forward strand.
TTTAAATTTATTATTGATAAAAATATAAAAAATATATATTTTAAAAACTTTCAATAAAGTAGTTTAAAAATATATTTTTTATAAAGTTTAATTAATTAAAATGTTTAAAATAATTACGGTCAAAGTTTAAAATTTTTTATTTTAAAAAATTAACTGAATAAATTCAATGTTAAAACATACTCCATGTAATAAAAGAGAAAAAATGGTTTTTTACTGAATTTCTCTGGCTAACTTTTATCCATATACTACGATATCTTGGTTAAAATTTGTTCTAGTTATTATTTGTTTATTTGTGTTTTTTAATAATTAATTTTGATTATAACTATATAGATGTATTAATTGCAATCATAATTTCCGTTGTATAGACTATAAAATCAGGCTAGCAAGCGAGATCAAATTTCGAACTCGGTATCTACTTGAGATTAGGGATGTAAAAATAAGTCAGAACCTGGTAACCTGACTGAAACCTGCCCGAATCAGAACTTGATTTGACCCGAGTTTTTATTGACCTAAACCCGATCTGCAACCGACTATTGTTGATCTGAACCCGAATTTGACCTGTTACTGTAGCTAGGGATGTAAAAACAAGTCAGAACCTGGTAACCTGACTGAAATCTGCCCGAGTCAGAACCTGATTTGACCCGAGTTTTTGTTGACCCGAACTCGATATGCAACCGACTGTTGTTGATCCGAACCCGAATTTGACCTGTTACTGTAGCAACCGAACCCGATCTGCGTCCGACTGAAAACGACCCGAACCCGAATTGGACCTGTTAATTTGGACCTGAAACCCGACCTGCGTCCGACTGAAAAGAACCCGAATCCGAAGCCGACCTGGCAAATAACCGAAATTACCCGACTGAATTGACCCGATATCCGATTTTACCCGACCTGAAATGGACCCGACCTGAAAATGGACCCGACCTGAAATGGACCCGACCTGAAATGGACCCGACCTGCTTTTAAACCCGACCTGTTAAGTGACCCGACTTGTTCTTGACCTGAACTGATAAAATACAAGAAATTTGTTTGTAATAATATTAGCTCTCAGATCTTATAGCAAAGACATAATTTATCTCACATAAAATACTTTATTTCAATACAAAGGAGAAATCAAGATTAAACATTTGGTGGAATTAAAATATTGAATTTCAAAATTACAAGGACTTAATAAGTATTCAAACTCAAAATTTAGGGACAATACATAGTTTATCTAATAATTATACATATATAGACCTAAATTGTTATTAGACTAGAAAATTGATGACACATGTGAGTTGTGACATGCTAATTCTTCTTTTAGTTCAACCATGTTTAATTAAATCTAAAGAAACTATACCAAAAATTTAGCACTAAAAAAACAAACTAAAACTTAAATAATCTAAACCCTAAGCATCTAATTAAGGAAGGGCCTAAAAGGTAATTAACCCTTAAATAACAAATTCAAAAAAAAAACCTCTCTATCCATTTTCACTCAATTTGCCGCCTCCCCACATCAATTTTCCCCCCAACTTTTTAATCTAAAATCCCCCCCCCCAAAAAAATTTGTTTCCCCCCAACTTTTTAATCTAAAATCCCCCCCAAATTTGGTTGCACAAACTTCCCCCTAAATTAAAAACTAAAGTATTTTTAACTTTTAACTTTCCCTCTAATTAAAATTTTTAATAAAATAAAAATTTAATTTAATGATCATAATTAATAAAATAATTTAAATTTTTAATAATTTATTTTTAATTCATCCATCACAAGTTATTAATTTAATAAAATTTTTAAGTTATTAACGCCACAAATAATTTATATTAAATGAGTTAATACTAAGCATATTGAATTATTTAATAAAATTTAAAACTTAGAAGCGTGAAATGAATATTTAAATACAATTTTTTATACATATATATTAAATTGATTATACATGTATATTTAAAAGAAATATTATTTAACACTTTAAATTGATTTAAAAGTTAATAGTTAATATTTTACATTTATCAACCCTTTAAATTCATCAAATCATAGACCCTAAACCTTAACCCCAAACCCTAAACTCTAAACTATAATGTATATAAGTATGTATATATCTATCAATGTATGAATTCTAAACCCTTGATGAGTTTTACCTTAAACTCTAAACACTAAACCCTAAATCCTAAACCCTAATATATGTAAGTATGTATGTATATATCTATCAATGTCTAAAGCCTAAACCCTTAATATAGTTTTCCATAAACTCTAAACCCTTAAATCCACAACATAAACCCATAAACCATGAACTCTAAACCCTAAACCCTTATGTATGTAAGTATGTTTGTATCTATCAATATATGAACCCTAAACTCTTAATGAGTTTTCGCTACACCCTAAACTCTAAACAAGTAACCATAAACCATAAACCCTAATATATATATATATATAAGTATGTATATATGTAGCTATCAATGTATGAGCCCTAAACCCATAATGAATTTCTCCCTAGACCATAAACACTAAACCTAAACCTTAAACCATAAACACTTAATGAAGTTTTCATAAAACTCTAAACCCTAAACCCTAAACCCTTAAATCTACAACCAAAACACTTAAAACATAAACTCTAAAGCTTAAACCCTAATGTATGTAAGTATGTTTGTATCTATCAATGTATGAACCCTAAACCATTAATAAGTTTTCGCTAAACCCTAAACCCTAATGTATGTATGTAAATGTACCTATAAATATATGAACCCTAAACTCATATTCATTATTTTTTTAATCCGTCCAATATTTTATAATTTTAATTTGATATTTTCATCATTCTATACCCTAAAACTTTATTTTTATTCCAAATTGACCCACGTTTATTTTTTTAATTTGTCCAATGTTTAATTATTTTAATTTAATATTTTCTTTATTCTAGTCCCTTAACTTTATTTTAATTATGTATTGACCCTTGTATATATTTTAATTCATCATGTTTTATAATTTTAATTTGAAATTTTGTTCATTCTAGACCCTAAAACTTTATTTTTATTCTAAATTGACCTCTACTTATTGTTTTTTTAATTACTCTAATTTTATACTTTTAATTTGATATTTTTGTTCATTATAGTCCCAAAACTTTATTTTTATTCCAAATTGACCCATTTTCCTTGTTTTCTTTTAAATCTATCTAATGTTTTATAATTTTAATTTGATATTTTTGTTCATTATAATCTGTGAAAGTTTATTTTTAATCCAAATTGACCCCTTTTTCAGTCCAAATTGACACTTTTCATTATTTTTTTAATTACTACAATGTTTTATAATTTTAATTTGATATGACTTTAAATAATTAACTCAAAATCAATGACGATTGATGGAGGCCAACCTAAAGTCTATCAACTACTTATACGGTTGTACCGAACTCAAACTCAATACGAATTCCAAATCCGAAAATACCCTGACCTGAATTACCCGACCTGAAACTACCCGACCTGAAATTACTTGACCTGAAATGCACCCGACCTGAAATGCAACCGACCTGAAATGAACCCGACCTGAAATGAACCCGACCTGAAATGGACCCAACCTGAAATGGACCCGGCCTAAAATGGACCCGACCTGAAACAGACCCAACCTGAAATGGACCCGACCTGAAGTGTATCCGAACCCGAATTAACATGTCAATTATCTGCTTCGGACCCGACCTGTTTTGACCCGACCTGAAATAGACCCAACCTGAAATGGACCCGACTTGAAATGGACCCGACCTGAAATAGACCCGCACCCGACCCGAGTTGATTTAAAACAGAAAAATAACTTGAAATGACCTGTATCCGATTTTACCCGACCTGAAACCCGTCCGATTACCTGTTTTTACATCCCTAACTGTAGCAACCGAACCCGATCTGCGTCCGACTGAAAACGACCCGAACCCGAATTGGACTTGTTAATTTGGACCTGAAACCCGACCTGCGTCCGACTGAAAAGAACCCGAACCCGAAGCCGACCTGGCAAATAACCGAAATTACCCGACTGAATTGACCCGATATCCGATTTTACCCGACCTGAAATGGACCCGACCTGAAAATGGACCCGACCTGAAATGGACCCGACCTGAAATGGACCCGACCTGAAATGGACCCGACCTGCTTTTAAACCCGACCTGTTAAGTGACCCGACCTGTTAAGTGACTCGACCTGTTCTTGACCTGAACTGATAAAATACAAGAAATTTGTTTGTAATAATATTAGCTCTCAGATCTTATAGCAAAGACATAATTTATCTTACATAAAATACTTTATTTCAATACAAAGGAGAAATCAAGATTAAACATTTGATGGAATTAAAATATTGAATTTCAAAATTACAAGGATTTAATAAGTATTCAAACTCAAAATTTAGGGACAATACATAGTTTATCTAATAATTATACTTATATAGACCTAAATTGTTATTAGACCAGAAAATTGAGGACACATGTGAGTTGTGACATGCTCATCCTTCTTTTAGTTCAACCATGTTTAATTAAATCTAAAGAAACTATACCAAAAGTTAGCACTAAAAAAATAAACTAAAACTTAAATAATCTAAACCCTAAGCATCTAATTAAGAAAGGGCCTAAAAGGTAATTAACCCTTAAATAACAAATCAAAAAAAAAAACCTCCCCATCCATTTTCACTCAATTTGCCGCCTCCCCCATCAATTTTCCCCCCAACTTTTTAATCTAAAGTCCCCCAATTTGTTTCCCCCAACTTTTTAATCTAAAATCCCCCCAAATTTGGTTGCACAAACTTCCCCCTAAATTAAAAACTAAAGTATTTTTAACTTTTAACTTTCCCTCTAACTAAAATTTTTAATAAAATAAAAATTTAATTTAATGATCATAATTAATAAAATAATTTAAATTTTAAATAATTTATTTTTAATTCATCCATCACAAGTTATTAATTTAATAAAATTTTTAAGTTATTAACGCCACAAATAATTTATATTAAATGAGTTAATACTAAGCATATTGAATTATTTAATAAAATTTAAAACTTAGAAGCGTGAAATGAATATTTAAATACAATTTTTTATACATATATATATATATATATTAAATTGATTATACATGTATATTTAACAGAAATATTATTTAACACTTTATTCTAGTCCCTTAACTTTATTTTAATTCTGTATTGACCCTTGTATATATTTTAATTCATCATGTTTTATAATTTTAATTTGAAATTTTGTTCATTCTAGACCCAAAAACTTTATTTTTATTCTAAATTGACCTCTACTTATTGTTTTTTTAATTACTCTAATTTTATACTTTTAATTTGATATTTTTGTTCATTATAGTCCCAAAACTTTATTTTTATTCCAAATTGACCCATTTTCCTTGTTTTCTTTTAAATCTATCTAATGTTTTATAATTTTAATTTGATATTTTTGTTCATTATAATCTGTGAAAGTTTATTTTTAATCCAAATTGACCCCTTTTTCAGTCCAAATTGACACTTTTCATTATTTTTTTAATTACTACAATGTTTTATAATTTTAATTTGATATGACTTTAAATAATTAACTCAAAATCAATGACGATTGATGGAGGCCAACCTAAAGTCTATCAACTACTTATACGGTTGTACCGAACTCAAACTCAATACGAATTCCAAATCCGAAAATACCCTGACCTGAATTACCCGACCTGAAACTACCCGACCTGAAATTACTTGACCTGAAATGCACCCGACCTGAAATGCAACCGACCTGAAATGAACCCGACCTGAAATGAACCCGACCTGAAATGGACCCGACTTGAAATGGACCCGGCCTGAAACGGACCCGACCTGAAACGGACCCGACCTGAAATGGACCCGACCTGAAGTGTATCCGAACCCGAATTAACATGTCAATTATCTGCTTCGGACCCGACCTGAAATAGACCCGACCTGAAATGGACCCGACCTGAAATGGACCCGACCTGAAGTGTATCCGAACCCGAATTAACCTGTCAATTATCTGCTTCGGACCCGACCTGAAATAGACCCGACCTGAAATGGACCCGACCTGAAATGGACCCGACCTGAAGTGTATCCGAACCCGAATTAACCTGTCAATTATCTGCTTCGGACCCGACCTGTTTTGACCCGACCTGAAATGGACCCGACCTGAAATGGACCCGACTTGAAATGGACCCGACCTGAAATAGAACCGACCTGAAATGGACCCGCACCCGACCCGAGTCGAGTCAAAACAGAAAAATGACCTGAAATGACCTGTATCCGATTTTACCCGACCTGACAGTACCCGACCTGAAACCCGTCCGATTACCTGTTTTTACATCCCTACTTGAGATTGGAATTTGTCAATTTGACCCAACCGACTAGGATGAAAAATTATATCATAGGTTCGGCTCGTCACGTCATTCATAGTCTCAACTAATAAAAAGTATTAATTTTATTAATTTTTTTCATATCATATTTTTAACAAGTAAATCTACAATTGGTAAAAAGTGTTTTTTAATTTAATTTATAGTAAATTTAAGTGAAGATTCACTCGATAAAAAACGATATGAAAAAAATAACGAAATAAATATTTTTTATTGGTTGAGACCATAGATGACGTGGCGAGCCACGATTATGATATAATTTCTAGACCAATATAGATTATGTCCACAAATTGATATATAATATTATTTACTTTAATATATTTTTATATATATATTTTTTAAAAAAATAGTGGATTTGTGTGAGTTTTATATTCTTTTCACATCATTATTCTTTGGGGCAGAAACTGCGGGTAATGAGGAAGACATCGTCCGAGATTTGTCGAGAATTATTGAGTCGCACGGACATTAGCGCGAAGGATAGAGGCAGCGGTCATGGAATGAGCATGTTATAACAGTACCGTTGTGACATGGTGCACGACATAGAAACGAAGTTTTTTTTTCCGATTCTATGGAGATTAAGGTACATGGATGCTTTATAATGAGTGTGTATACAGAGAAATTATATCATAGGGCCGGCTCGCTACGTCATTCATGATCTCAACCAATAAAAAATATTTATTTCATTAATCTTTTCTATGTCATTTTTTACCGAGTAAATATTCACTTAGATTTATTGTAAATTAAATTAAAAAACACTTTTTACCAATTATAGATTCACTATATATGTAAAAAGATAAGATGGAAAAATGAATGAAATAGATAATGTTTATTAGTTGGGGCTATCGATAACTTGGCGAGCCGGACTTATAATATAATTTATCGTGTATACATTGTGTGGGGGTGGAGGAGCAGTAGTTTGTTCTGGGAAGTGATCGAGCCCCATTGTTTTTTAGAGATGACATTTTTGTTTGGATGCGTAAATATGGAAAAAATTGTGGATTTCAAGTTATAAGGGTGTGTGGGAGAGTTTGATAGGCACGCATATGGACCTAAGCAATTTTTAAGGGGTTGTTAGTAATCGAATATTTGAGCATCTTTTTTGGTTAGCATGTTGGAGGAGTATGTCATATGTTTCAGCAAATACGAAAAGCGAGAGCAATAAGGCATGCTTCAGACTGGTGGAAATGAGTACACTTGGTTTGGGTGGAAGCTCAATCGTGGAAAATGGTCCTAGTGCTGCACTAGGCGTTGCTGGCTGCTGAGTGTGTTAAATGTTGATGGTGGATGAGTGAGTGAGGGCTGGTATGTTGGGCGTTGGGGCGTTTTTTCACCATCTGCTTTTGGTTACATTATATTGTTGTTGTTTTTTTTTTCCTTTTCGCCGTAGTTTCTATGGTTTGCTTTTGGATGGGTGTTAGTCATATTTCCATGTGTATTCTTTTTCTGGACTAGAATTAGAGGATTTTAACAAAAGACATGGTAGTACTTTTTTATTTGGTTTTATTATCTAAAATTATACATATTTAAGCAAAAAAAAATTAATTAAACCCTTAAATTATTTTGCACCCAATTAAATCATTGAACCAATAAGTTTAATTAGTTAAGCTCTTTGACCAACATTAACCATTAAATTTTAACAATTTTTTCTTTATATTACTGCCATATAATACACTACAATTCTATCATGTAGCATATACAGATTTTTTTCTAAAAACAACTCTTTTTATATTTTTATACGTTTTTTAGAATTTTTAAGAATATTATAAATAAAATAAAAATTAAAAATGTCATGTAGCAACAATGTGATACAACACGTTGTACCAACTAGTCCAAAAAACCTGTTAAATTCAATAGTCAATGTTAGTTAAAGGACTTAATTGATTAAATTTATCAGTTTAATTCTTAGAGAGGCTTTGGAAGCTTCGGGCTGCTGGTATTGGGGAATTGTTGAGAAACCATACAGGAAAGTCATTGATCTCTTTTTGCAAGTCAATAGGAATCATCGATGTTGTAACTGCTGAAATTCTTGCTGTAAAGGATGCAGTTAATTTGTTCTGGGCATCAAGCTGGGCGAGTTCTTTCGTTTTGATTATCGAGAGTGATTGCAGCAAGGTGTTTAGTTGGCTTCTTAATCCCCAAAAAGCTCCTTCTTCGCTGAAAGACTTAATTTTCTCTGTTTTATCTAGCTGTGCAGGGCGCAGGTGGACTGTCGAGTTAATTCCTAGAGAGGCTAACGAAGTAGCTGATAAATTGGCAAAGAGGGACATTAATAGAGCACATGACATGGTTATACACGAATCTGTTTAAGCCTTGGATTACGCAGGTGCCTCTGCGGCGTGTTATGGAGGAGTTACCATGTGTATTTGTTTTTCTATTTTGTGGTTTTGGGCAAGAATTGCAGCTATTGTAATCCACATTCGGAATGATGTACTTTTTTTCTTTCATTAGGTTTAAGGATATTTTTTAACGAGGCTCATGCTGTTGTTTAAGCTAGTGCAATTTTTTCAATAAAGTCTTTTTTTCTTTCAAAAAAAATTATCAGTTTAATAAGTTAATTAGATGCAAAAAAAAGTCTAAAGACTTAATTGATTAAATTTATCAGATCAATAACTTAATTGAATGTAAAAAATAAAAATTTAAGTGTTTAATTCCCCCCCCCCCCCCCCAGTTTAAGAACTTATAACAACCTTAAAGATTGTTGGTTTAATTTTTTTTTCTTATGCAATCATATATTATCTATTTATCCTATGTTGTTTATTATTAAATAGAGAAATTATTAAACTAAGTTTATTTAATAGAATTAATTTTAAAACACAAAAAGTCGGTTTACATAGGATTTATATTAAAATATCCGAGAGGTGTAGTTAGGGTTACGGTAGGATTTCTGATTAGATTCGGAGTTTCCAAAACCCTATATATTTCTTTCACCTGTTTCTCTGTCTTTACATCAGCCTTCATTGAGTCTTTGTTCCGGTCAAGGGTTGGATTACTATACGCAGAGAATAGCAATGGAGCCAAGGCCAAGGGGGCCGTTCTGCATTGGTCAGAACCTGGAGTTTGTCAAGATGGAGAATCTTGGCGAGGGAACTCATGCGGTTGTGGACTTGGTGAAGATAACAAAGCCTGTTCCCAGGTTACTTGCGCTTAAATCTTCCCCGTCACCGAGTTCTTCCCTTCGAAAGGAAGGCAGGATCCTTGGAAACTTTGGCGGTTGCCCGAGTATTGTTCAATGCCACGGCGAGTTCGTAACCACTGAATATGACGTTGAGTATGATAACTTGTTTCTTGAGTATGTCTCTGGTGGAAATCTTCTGGATTTGATTTATAAATATGGTGGTAAAATACCCGAACCTGATGTACGGCGTTACACCATGATGATACTCGAAGGCCTTTACTTTGTTCACAAGAAAGGTTACGTACATTGTGATATCAAACCAGAAAACATTCTTGTTTCTCCATTGGACGAATCTGGTTCTCGTTTTATTTTGAAGTTAGCCGATTTTGGCTCCGCCAAGGAACCCGGCGAACAAGACCCCAAGCAAGGTTGTTTTCGAGGTACTGCCCCTTACATGTCGCCGGAATCCGTGAAGCATGGACAAATCACTGCTGCTTTGGATATATGGTCGTTAGGGTGCGTTGTCGTCGAGATGATGACCGGATTACACCCGTGGGAATCTCCGGCGGAAGACTCTGCGACGAGGAATGCTTGCTCAAGGGATGTACCACATATACCCCAAGATATGTCGGTGGCCGGGACCGACTTTTTGAACAAGTGCTTTGATATGGATCCTCGTCAACGTTGGACCGTTGATAATCTGATATGGCATCCTTTTGTGTTTAACTGATTACTCTCTATTATTACAATTTTAATTTCATGTACGTTATAAATCATTCTTTTGCAATATTCGAATGTATCGAGATATTTTAAAAAAGTATATGTTCATTGATATCGATTAAAAATATTTTTGATGTGATTATAGAAAAATATATGTTGATTGATTTTAGATTTTTAATAGCACACTATATAAACAAATTACTTGAATAAAATCACCTGCAAATAACGCATATTTTATCGTCCGCTAAAGCTACTTAATGAGTTTTACAAACATTTATTTATTTTATATAATTACTAATATTCGATCTATGAATGTAAATGAGCTGAGTCGAGCTTGAGTAGTGCTGAGTTCGACTCGGCTCGCTAAGAATTCGAGCCGAGTTTGAGCTTGATTCAAGCTTGAGTGTGTTGAGTTCAACTCAGCTCATTAAAAATTCCACTCCAGTTCGAGCTCGAATAGCTCGCAATTTTTCTCGTTTCATTTACAACCCTATTTGTTGTAGTTATTGATTAAATTGCATGGTTTTATTATAGATAAAATAATACAAAAAAATATTATTATGTACTTCATTAAAACTTCTAATACTAGTCGGAAGAAAAGAGTACAAGTGAAAATATATAGAAAATTAAACTAAGATAACGTAACAACTAAGACCACTCAACTTACATTTTAATTCACTTAAATTTTAAAAATTAAAAAAATAATATAATATATTTTCGAATAACTCCTAAACTCTTTGAGTTAGATATCAAGTAGCTCGACTCTACTCGCTTGTATAATTGGATCTATTAATCGACTACCCAATACACTCTCAACTTACATTACCTGATCTCGATACAGTTACAAAGTGGCAGTATACCATTCGGTGAATTTTGACAGTGGTTGTTGCTTTTTCGATTTTAGATTCCAAAGCTTTCTCCTTTAACATATCCCCTTCCTTCTTCTGCATATTTCAATACATTTTTCATTCTATTTTCCCATAAATTTTTTGGGGATTTCCCCTTCTCTTTTGAATCAACGAAAACTGTAACTGTTTGCTCTTTCTTTTTCCCCTTTGAATTGGGAAATTCGAAAGTAGAAATGGGTACAGAAGGATCAAGTGTTGTTGGTAAGTTTTCGTTTTGCAAAGCCATGGATTTTTCTTATTTGTTACTCAAATTTCAAGCAAGCATGTTTTTTTTTTCATGTTTTTTTTTTATTTCTTGAAGATCTTGTCTTTTTTTCCTTTTGTGTTTGACTTGTTGGAATTGGGATTAAAATACTCTGTTATTTGTTCATTTGTTTTCCTTTTCACTTTCTGTTCTGAAGCACTAGGTTTTTTTTATGCTTATAATTGTAATGGAGCCATTTCCATATATTCTTACTAATTAGATCTAGAAACATTTGTTTAGTGCATCTTGTTTCAAGTAAAGAATTTTGATGCTGATTGAGTACATTCAGAAATAAGAAGAAATAAGGTTTAAAATGGTATCATCACCTTTGATTTTTTCTATGCTTGGGGCTTGTAGCAGATGAAGATATAAGTTGCAAATTCTGGTCAAGTATGTTATGATTGAACAAATTGAATAAATGGAAAACTTATGATTTTGTTCACCATGTGAGAATGACTTCACAGTTTCAGCAGATGACTTAGACATTTATGTTTATCTGGTGAGTGTGATGCTCAATGGAGATGTCGGTCGAAAGATGTTTAGTCTAACGATGGAGACACACTCGATCTTATAGGCACATCAAGCCGTGGTATCATGGCCTTATAGGCACATCAAGTCTTGGTATTTGATTTTGAAAAGCTTCAGGCGCAATCTCTTTTGAGAGTCGAGTGGATATTCCTTCAACTTCTGGTATCGCATTAAAAAAAGCTTGTCTTTGATTATGTGACGATGTTGGCACAAATGTCTTTAAATAATGGAGCCAAACATATTGTATTTATTGACGAAAAGTGGTTGTTCAGTTGTTCTGTTTCTATATCTAGTTTTTGTGCTCATTCATGGTTCATGAGTGAATAATGGTGGCGTATGCTATTGTATGCTATTGGGATTACTTCAGTTATTTCTGGGGTCGCGTCGGTTCTTTTGAATTATTTGACATAACATGCAAGCATATGCTATTGTGTGACTTTGTTACAATCCTGACCAGGGACAAAAATGTATGTTTTTCACAGTGCCCAGGAGTTTCAGGTTGCTAGACGAGCTTGATAGGGGTGAAAAGGGAATCGGGGATGGAACTGTTAGCTATGGGATGGACGATGCTGATGATATATACATGCAGTCATGGACCGGGACTATTATTGGCCCTCCTAACGTGAGTCTAATCGGTAGTTGGCGCACTTGTGTCTCTGAATTTTAGTACAGAAAATCGACTTCCTAATTATTGTTCTGTCCCGTGCAACTTTGAAGTTACCAGTGCTTTCGAAACTGTAACTAATAGTGATACGTCTTAATCCACCTAGTGAGTTGATATCTTGCTTACTTCTTTATGCATATCAGACTGTTCACGAAGGAAAAATATACCAATTGAAACTGTTCTGTGGCAAGGATTATCCAGATAATCGACCAAGTGTGAGGTTTCAAACGCGGATAAATATGACCTGTGTAAATCAGGAAACCGGAGTGGTACGTGATGTTTTTCTCACAACCTTATATGTTACGGTATGATACTTATAGCTTTGGTAAATTGCCAGGTTGAACCTAGCCTTTTCCCCATGCTTGCGAATTGGCAAAAGGAGTATACGATGGAGGATATATTGACTCAACTGAAGAACGAAATGATGTCTCCACGGAACAGGAGGCTAGCTCAGCCTCCTGAAGGTGTGTAGATCTTCTAATTTCTTCGTATTCGCGTTTTTTTAAGCTTGTCTCTTTTCTGAAGTGAGCTTAGACCTTAGTTATCGAGGATTGTCGAATCATACGATAGAAAGTATTGGTTGTTGCATGGAATGGTAGATTATGGTTATTAGCATATAGATCAACTGATATTATTTGGTTCTCCTGTACCTAAATGTTCTCGTAGGCAATGACGAGACAAGGCTCGACCAAAAGGGTCTAGCGTTGAAGTGTCGCATCGTCTGAAATCACTGGAGTTGTATGTGAACTGTGAACATCATGTATATAAAGAAAATATATACAATAGGCCATTCCAGCAACCGGCGAAGCACCAAAACACCAATGGTGGTGAAATAAATCACAACTTGATGACATTTTCGTTTTTCTCGTTTATTTTCATTTCCGTTTGATGTAATTTAGAACGTATCCGAGGTTGGAATCTTTACTGGTTTGAGATAATTGTTATATTCCTTCCATGTATGTGCATTGTGCTTTATCTTTGATAATAAGAGAATTGTACCAACAAAAACAATGTTTAAACTACAGTTCCATTTTCATTCAGAAGCTTCCTTTTTTGGACAGCTTATGTTTTTTGCGTTGTTTCTTAAATAATATCTCATCTTCCTAAGCTTATTACATGAATAAACTAACGAATTCAAATGTTGATATAAACATGGTTTTTACATTTGTATTTTATCTTAATATTGTATTTTGAAGTTTCATAACCACTGACCAACAATCTCTAAAGAGGTGGTTAAAATATCATAGTTGATACCCTCCATCTCGATCAAGTAATTCAAGTTAATTCAAATAAATTGAATAACTCAAAATTCGAAAGAAATAACTTTTTGAGATGAATCAAATTTTTCTTACCCCTATCAACAGTGTATCATTCATATTTAAAACAAAAAATGACCCTAAATGATAAGAAAGTCAAACTGAAAGGTGTGCTTTTTTTACAAGAATATATCAATATTTTATATATACTTTGATTTGACTCATACTCAACTCAACCCGAAGATCCAAAGGTTGACCCGAATCAAAAACCAATCGGTATGCTATTGACCCGGCCTGAAAATTGGCCGAACAGATTGCCCCATCCCTAAAATCACCCAACTCGATATTGACAAACCTGTAAATTAATCGGTCTAATATTGACCAAATACCGACCTGAGTTACAATAAATCCGAACTAAAACTGAACCAGATCTAACCTGAATTGAGTGTAAGTCAGATATGAACCTAAACCAAATTACCCAAACTAAAATAATATGAACTGAACCTAACCCGAACAACTCATTTACCACCTCTACTTATACATATGGTATTTACATTTGTATCATATCTTTGAAATAAAAGATCAGTCTTGGCCTCGACATGTTAAAAATAGTGCTCTTAATTTTTCTTGACATTGCTCATTTCTTTTAACACATCAAATTCTAATTGTCTATTCGGTAGGCGTACCGTGTACATGTATTTACAAATTGATTCATGTGTTTTAACTATATTTTATGCCATATCTAAATTGGTAACTAACGCCTAAATTCGGTGACAATATTGAAGGACGAACATCATTAATACATTAAGGGACTCAATTAAAATATTTTGATAAGTAAGGACTAATTTAAAATCCATTTGGTAGCTTGGGAATGCACGATGCAATTAACCCAAATATAATGTGATAAAATCGGGCCCAAAATCAAAATGAATAAAAGCCCAATTCCTTATTAGTCGGCCATCTGTACCATAACTCCACGTGTCCCTCGTTCCGTTTAAAAAATAAAGTAAAATAAATCGGTTCTCCATTTTCTTCCCTACTTCCTCGCTAAGAAAAGCACATTCAAAGCTCAAAAAAATCAAAACCTTAATCAGATTCAACAATTTTTGTCCAATTTTCCGCAAAAATGGCTCTAGAATGGGTAGTGCTAGGCTACACCGCCGGCGCCGAAGCTATCATGTTGCTGCTCCTCACAGTTCCAGGCCTCGGCGGAATCCGCAAGGGCTTGATCGCCGTCACACGCAACCTCCTGAAACCGTTCATGTCGGTGGTTCCTTTCTCCCTCTTCCTCCTCATGGATATATACTGGAAATACGAGACGCGACCTAGCTGTGACGCCGAGTCATGCACCCCTTCCGAATATCTCCGTCACCAGAAATCCATCATGAAAAGCCAACGCAACGCGCTTCTCATCGCCGCCGCTCTTATTTTGTACTGGCTCCTGTACTCTGTTACTAGCCTTGTTGTTAAAATCGAGCAGTTGAACCAGCGACTCGAGAAGCTTAAGAATCGGGATTGAGATAAGTGATGTTAATTTTAGATCTGTTGTATTTGGCGTACTTTCCTTTTAATAATCTTTTGTTTGAATTTCCTCACGGATGTGTTTGGATGATTTGGAATGTTTATCTTACGAGAATTATATGATGTTATTATTGCATCTCTGTTTTTCAATTTCGGATTTGATTAAAAAAGGAAGTTAAGGTTTTGGTTCAAATTACTGCTATTGTTTCAATATTGTAGACTGCTTCTGGAGTTGAGATTTAGGCTTTACTAATTTCCTTCTCCCTGGCCCTGCAATATTAATTAGAACAAGCTGATTATCATTTGGAGTTTTACTGTGCAAGGCTAGATGATGATCGAATGGACATAATTGAATACTCATCTATAGGCTATAGCTCTAAGATATGTTTGAAACTAGGCATTGGCTTTCCTTAGCTTTTTATTCTAGATGGTCTTCAAGTAGGACAATCGCCTCGCTATAGTTATTCATTCGTGAATGAAGATGATGCCTTTCGGCTTTCATCTTTATCGATAAGCTCATTGTTTTCAGACCTTACTCCATGGGTGAACTTCTCTGTTTGCCGAGTTCTGAGTTCTGAGTTCTTCGCTAATTGCCTTATGATCCTACATTCATTTATCATGATGACTTTTGAAGCTACTCACTACCTTCGGAAAGGAAAGAAAATCCCTTCCTGATGCTTGCATTGTTCCGGTAAACTTAGTTAATCTCTTTATATATGGATGATATTTGTTCGAGGAAATGTTTGAATCTCAAACCACAAACCGCCGATTCACTGATGAAGGAACTTCAATGGATCCCCTACAAGTTGTTGCTAGAACCGTGTGGAATACAGCAAATGTTGGCATAAATTTCTCGGCTACTGCTTGAGACTTGAGAGTTTGCTTAGATGCCACTTGTGCGTTCGTTTTCATTCTGTAATTTACTGAGAAGCGAAGAGCTTTACATTTATATATTCAAAAACTTTGTTAAGATGTAAGCGAGTTAAACTTACGCATCTTTGTTTTGCGGATGATTTGTTGATCTTTTGTAAGGGCTCTATGGATTCTATTGTGGGCGTGCAATGTGTTTTGACTAAATTCTATGAGATATCTGGCCTTAGACTGAATGCAACTAAATCTGAGCTTTTTGCTTCGGGTATTTCTTCCTTGTATTTGGAGGAGATTCGAAAATCTACTGGGTTTCAGCTTGGTATGCTCCCTGTGCGCTATCTTGGTGTCCCATTGGTTTCCAGAAAATTATCTACGAAGGATTGCTTGGTTCTATTGGAAAAGATCAAGGCTAGGCTTGGGCAATGGTCTAGTAAGCACTTATCTTATGCAGGAAGGGTTCAACTTATTAAAGCTGTTCTATTTAGCATTATGAATTTTTGGTGTAGACAGTTTCTTCTTCCTTCGACTGTGCTGCAAAGGGTTGAACAACTATGCTCTCGGTTCTTTTGGAAGGGTAGCGATTCTGCTGCCAAAGGTGCTCGCATCAGTTGGTCTTCTATATGTTTTCCCAAATCTGAAGGAGGGCTTGGTGTTAGGAACTTGACTGTTTGGAATCGTGCTTGCATGTTAATGTTGCTTAAGAACATTCGAGTGGGTAATTCTCTATGGTCTGTTTGGGTTCAGGAGTATGTTTTTAAGCATTCTGATTTTTGGCAATATGAGTGTAAGCAAAATATGAGCTGGAACTTGCGGAAAATTTTGAAGCTCAGGGATATGGCTTTGCCTATATTTACTAATGCTGGTGATCTGAGTTCCATTCGGACTAGTTGGGTTTGGGAAGAGATAAGGGAGAAGAAAGACAAAGTTTCATGGCACAAACTTATTTGGTTTCCTCTCCACATCCCGAAGCATAGTCTTATCTCTTGGATGGCTATTTGGGATAGACTCCCCACTAAAGATAGGCTGAGTAAGATGGGGATTCAAACGGATGTCAAGTGTGGACTTTGCAATATGTTTCCGGAAACTCGAAATCACCTTTTCTTCGAGTGCTCTTTTTCGAAGGGTGTTTGGCAAGGTATTTTGAGGCTATGCAATATTAACAGAGCAGTGCAGGGATGGGATGACGAACTTTCATGGGCAGTATCAACCTTCAAAGGGAAGTCTCTATTGGCTTTTATCCTTAAAATAGCTTGGTGTGCATATATACATACTATATGGGCAGAAAGGAATTCTAGATTTTTTCAAAGAGTGTATAGAAATTCTGATGTGATTATTTTTAGCATTCAGGAGATTGTTAGTATACGGATACAAAGTAGGCAAGCTAAATATAAGGATGTAAATAGATCTCTATGTATAGCTTGGGGCATACCCAACTGATAGTTTTTTGTTAGGTTGTAATCTGTAGCAGTTTTCTGCTTTCTTTGGATAATGAAACACAAATTTATCCAAAAAAAAAAAAAAACTTTGTTAAGAAATTTCTGTTTTTTTCTTTTCTTTTCAATGTGAATCGATCTTTTTTACTTTCGCAAAGCTATCTTGAATGTCAATCTGAATATACTAATATAATCAGAGCAAAAGTTAATTCATCAGATTGAAAACTCAATTAGGTTTCTTCTTGTTGATGTACAACATCCCTGTGACTTTAGGACAATCACAATATAGTATATGTTCATACATATTTTTAATTTTTTGACAAAGCACACACTTTATAGATAAAGTAATTTGATCCCGGGTTTCCTAGAATGAATATCATTATTTTTTTCACTCGGTAAAATTTTAATATACATGTTTAAAATAAAATAAGTCTGCATATTTATATTATAAAACTCAAATCTTAAATTTTTAACCCTGAATAACTAAATCTTAAACATTATACTCTAAATTCTAAAATCTACAATATAAATCCTAAATCTTTAAACTCTAACTCTTAAAACTAAATGGCACATGTAAACTAAATTTAGTTTACATAGTATGTGCATCAAAGTTTTTTTTAATGTGTATGTGTATAGTCAATATAAACATTAAAATATTTGTTTAAGAGATCCACTAATTAACTTAGCAACTAAGAATTCTCATAGTGTTCTATCTTTTATATTTTTAAACTTCGTTATAAAAATGTAATATCTCTGTTTTTTTTTTTTAATAAAAAATCATTTGTCTAATATTTAACTAAAAGTTTTAAATAAAGATAGATTGGACGGTTGGACCAATGGCTTTGAGCCGGACAACTAAAAGAAAGTAAGGCC
This sequence comes from Hibiscus tridactylites, assembly GCA_958450335.1. Lineage (NCBI taxonomy): Eukaryota > Viridiplantae > Streptophyta > Magnoliopsida > Malvales > Malvaceae > Hibiscus > Hibiscus tridactylites. The sequence continues at coordinate 21,067,186 of OY288283.1, forward strand.
CGTATACGTGGTGGAATGTGATTGGTTAAGTTAGCGAAATCGAGGCTGTTGAACAGCGTGTATATCGTTGGAACTTGGAAACCTTCTAACAATTCCAGAATTCAACTCCCAATGGCATCTCTCTGTTCTTAACGGACAAAAAAAAGTCAAAGTCTTGTCCGAACTCTCTTCTGATCTTCCGAGGTAAAGGCAAAACCCTCATAGCTACAGACAAAGAACTCCGCCTTGCTTTATATTTCTTTCCCTTTCGTCGTCATTGATTTTCTCTGCTTTGACAACCAACTCATTTTTTGGAGATAAATTTGCTTCCTTGATTACCCTTTTCTCTACATTCTTTGTTATTTTTAGTATCATTCAGATTTGGATCTTCAAACCAGAAAAACATAAACAATGGCTATGAAAGACAAATGGAGTGGATTCATGAAGAAAGTCAACAACCAGTTTTCATCCTCTGGGAATTTCAAGGGCCAAGGTCGGGTCTTGGGTTCTTCTTCATCTGAACCGGTTAACCCGATCCATACCCGTCCCTCCCAAACTCAGACTCCTCCTCCTCCTCCAAAGCCTATTCCTCCATCATCTTCTTCCTCCTCTTCAGATTCTAAGCCTTCTTTGCCCTCGAAACCGACAAATTCCGATCAAAACAAGCCCGTTTCCACCGATGATCGGAAACCGGAGAATGGGTTTGATCCGTACGGTTCATTGATCACTTCTAGTAAGGTGTCCAAAAACGGGTTCACCTTGGATATGTTGGAGTGTCCAATTTGTGGTGCTCCTTATAGGACAGAAGAGGAGGTATCTGAACATGTAGAGATTTGTGTCGATTCTAATCCGTCCGATAGAAAACACAGTGATATAGATACGGAATCGAACATGAATGAGTTTGAAGATTCCTCGAGGCCTCAATTGGAGGTCTGTGTCGGTTCGTATCTTTCGGGGAACCCGCCTGAAGGGTCGGTTCAGGTTGTTCTTAGGTTGTTGAGGAACATAGTTAAGGAACCTGGGAATGACAAGTTTAGGAAGATCCGGATGAGTAATCCGAAGATAAGGGAAGCAATCGGTGAGGTTTCCGGAGGAGTTGAGCTTTTGGAGCATGTTGGATTTGTGTTGAATGAAGAAGGAGGAGAAATGTTTGCAGTCATGGATGTTCCGAAAAAGGAGAGGATTGCTTCGATTAATAGGGTGATAATGTTGTTCGAACCGGGGAAGACGGATGATGTTAAGACAAGTGATAGCGAGAAAGAGGAAAAGGTTGAGCCAAAGAAGATTGACAGACAGGTAAATGAATTGTTTGCTGATATTTGCCTGTTTTTGCCACTTCCATCTTTATGTACATTGCCATATAGTCCTTTGCCTATGCATTTAGATATCTTGTTCTAAGAAATGCATTGTTTGCTTCCTTTTCGATCGATTTGTCAGACAAGCAATGAATTGTATGCTATTCTATTTCTAGGTGTATGAACTCACCTTGTTTTCTGTTCGATAAACTCCGACTATAAGTTCCGGTTCGATTGTTTCATTTCTCTGTTTTTTGTTGTTTTTCTGTAAACTTGTTTGTCATTTACCATTTCAATTGGCCATCCTAGTTTATCTTGTTACATGTTGATATCCAGTAGGTATGCACCATTTTGACACGATTTCATTACTAAAATATGCCATCTCTTATGGTAGCATATATCCCGAACTCTGAACATGAATTGTGTCCTTATAGATCCGGGTCTTCTTCTCTGTACCCGAGAGTGTAGCAGCGAAAATCGAGGTACCGGATTCTTTTTACAACCTATCAGCCGACGAGTTGAAAAGGGAAGCAGAATTGAGGAAGAAAAAGAATGCAGAATCCCAGCTCTTAATCCCTAAATCTTACAAGGAAAAGCAGGCAAAAGCAGCCCGGAGGAAGTATAGAAGAACAATGATTCGCATCCAGTTTCCCGACGGAGTCGTTCTTCAAGCCGTTTTCGCCCCTTGGGAGCCAACTAGCTCTCTCTACAAGGTTAGTCCTCTTGTCTAATTGCATGTATTGCTTCCTATTAGTCTCTTCATTTTAGTTGTCTAAAATTGACAGTTGAGACCATCTCAAAACATTATACTAGTATGTTGTTTCCGGACCGGTTTCGTTTATGTCTGGTATCAAATCCATAAGTTCAGCTTGCATTGCGCTAAAATTGTTTAACCTTTTATCGCATTTGTAAGCGTGCATGCATGCTTAGTTTACATTCATCCTGTTAGAAATGTGGAATGATTTTGTGTTCTTTATTATCTCCAGTTTGTCAGCTCATCACTGAAAGAACCCTGCTTGGAGTTCGAGCTATTAGATCCGGTACTGGTTAAACGACGAGTGATCCCTTCTTTTCCGGCAGCTGGCCAGAAACCCCGGACGCTAGACGACGAGGGTTTGGTCCCTTCTGCACTTATCAAGTTCAAGCCTTTCGAAACCGATTCGGTCGTCTTCACAGGGCTTTCGAATGAACTCTTGGAGATGAGTGAACCCCTTGTGACCAATTGAAACATATGGCTCAAACCATTAACCTTTTAGATCCACTTTTCTCTATCAATTGAGGGGAACAAACATAGCATTACTTCAAATTCTTTCATTGCCATTTGTAATTTTTCCCTATATTTAAGTTGTAATCGATTAGTGAACTTGTCAAAGATGGCCTGAAACGACTTGTTTTTTGTTTTTAATAATAATATTTTATTCGGATTCAGTTCATAATAATAACATACCAATTTTGTATAAAAAAATCACTTGTTGAGTGAACTTTCGATATCTTTGGGGGAATTTTATAATGGATGAGTCTATGTTTAACAATACTATTAAATTAATTAATAAAGATTAAAAATCTTAAGAATTTAACATATAATTATAAATTATTTAAAATAAAATTTTAATTTATTTATTTTTCATATTTTTTATTTTTTTCAAATAATTGGATCAAATACTAACTATAATCAATCGCTAAATTAAAATTTTTTATTTTTATTTTCTAAATTAGACCTCTAAATTAAGAAACCCAGTTCGCCAACTCTGGTTTTCATCATACCTACAAGCCAGCAACCATGTAAAGAATGGGAAAATAAAAGCAAAAAACTGAGATTATGTGGCCTCTCCGTAGCAATAACAGAAAAACTCTTGGACCGAATTAACTTTATCATTTTATCAATTGTTAAACGATAATTCACCATGAATAATACCCATCTCGATTTTCAACCTTCGGGAGAAAAAATATTTTCTCTGGTCGACCAACCGACTTTTTTTCCAAATTAGAAACTTAATTTTTAAATTAGAACCAATTATTTGGGATTTTAATTTGAGAATTCGGATTTCAATTTGGAATTAAGGTTCTGATTTGGGGAAATTTAGGGTTTTTAATTTAGGGATCGACTATGGTTGATATTTGATCTAATAGTATTTAAAAATATATATTAATATATATATATATGAAAAATAATTTAATTAAAATTTTATTTTAAATAATTTATAATTATATATTGAGTCTTTGAGATTTTTAATCTTTATTAATAAATTTAAGTGTTCAGGGTTAGTGGAGTTTAGAGGTGTTCGACACCCGTTGTAGAATTTTCCTTTTATAATATAGCATATGTCGATAGGGTAGAAGACAATGGAGACATGTGGGCCACGACCTTCAAATTTTTAAAAATTATAATTTAAATTTTTAAAAAATTAATTTGGCCCTCTCAATTTTTTAAAATTTAGATTAAGTTTTTATTTTTTTAAAATTTTTTAATTAAATCCCTCTCATAATTTCTAAAAGTTCTTATTAAGTCTCTCACAATTTTAAATTTTTTTGTTAGACCTCATTTTTTAAAAAAATGTAAATTGAACCCTCCAAAATCTTTAAAAATTTAGGTTAAGTTTCAAATTTTTTGAATGTTATTAATTAAATTCTTCTCATAATTTTTAAAAGTTCTTAATAAGACTCTTAAAATTTTAAAAGTTTTAGTTAGAACTCATTTTAAAAAATGTAAACTGAACCCTTCAAATTTTTTGAAAAAAAATAATTTAAACCTCTATTTATTTAAAGTTTTAAGTTGTCCCCGGCAAACTCTATTACCACCGGTTGTAACCCTATCAAAGAGAGATATCTAAAATTAGTAGGTAACTTAAACTCACATGTGCTTCAAAGAAGGGTCATGTTGGTGATCTAAGTCTAAAAAACTCCCCCATTTCATGTCTTGTATACTCTCAAAACTCCTAAAAGATTTTTTTATAACTTTGATACTATTGTAGTGACAATACCAATCATTATGTTGTGAGATTTCTATAAAATAGTATCAACATTACCAACAAAAATACTCTTATATTATAAGAGGTCTAAGTTTAAGCTTAAAAAATGATAAATTCTAAAGATTTTTTAGATGTTTAAAGATAACAATATTAGTTTATCAATGTAGATTGAATCTTAATTTACATTATCAATGAACTACTTAAATGCTTCCTAGGAAGAGAAAAAGGTTTTGAAACTTTTAGGAATTTAGTTTTATTTATTTTTTTGAATTAAAAAATCAAGTTCAATTAACACTATTAAAATTCCTATGTTAAATTCAGGTCTATTACAATGCTATTTTTTTTGTTACACGAATGGAAAGTTAAGTTTTTTTTTTAATGTTACGTGGTGAATTTAACTTAAGAATTCTATCAGTCTTAACAATTGGAGTTGAATTTTAAAATGAAAAATAAAGGGACTACCCTCCTATAAATAAAAAATAGGACTAAGTTATACACGTACGAAGAATACAAAACTCGAACCATATTTTAATCATATAAAAATTATATCAAAGAAACTTATTTCGAGTATTAAGAACATTTACATGTATCAATAAAAAAATGGACAGTAAAGATTTTTTTTAGAAGATGAAGTATTTGATTTGACTGGTACATCGCTTATCTTTTATTTAGTTTTGTTGTTTTTTGATGTTTTAAATTTTTTAAGTCATGAAATGTTTTTATTTTTATTTATCAATAAAAATGCCTGATTAATGTGTCAAAAAAGCATTTGACTTAAATATATATATTTGGTATCTAAACTGGACATATTCTCTCAAACTAGTACTTAAATAATTTTTTCTCTCAAATTGGTATCTTAACTTTAATTCTATCAACTATTTTGATAATTTTATTAATAGTATTAATCTCAAAACTTATACATTCTACTAATTTAGTCTTATTTCAAAACAATTCAATAAATTTAAACTTTTATACTTAAAAATTCTATCAATTTAGTCATTTTCGTGATACTGTCAAATTATGCAAGTCTATCATATAAAAGCATCAGTTGATAATTGAATTATTCTATAAAGCAACAACAAATAAGTGATAAACTTTTATTACATTAAGATTAAATTTGGTACCAAATTGGGAGAAACTACCTAGTTCAAGTAGCAAATTGGGAGAAAAAATTCTCTAAATGCCAACATGAGAGAATGTGCCTAATTCAAGTATCAATTTGGGAACAAAAATTCTTTAAGTACCAACTTGAGAGAAAATGTATAGTTTAGATACCAAATGTACATTTATATTTTTTTATTTTATACTTTAATTAAATAAATCTTGTTTCACTTATAAATTAAACGATTTTATATGTTTAAACGTGTTTGAATTCATGTAATTAACTGAATTAAGACTAACTGAAAAATGTTAATTTCAAAAGAGGCATAAAATATGCTCATCCTCTTAAACTAAACTCGTAAATTCTCTCTGCTCTTGTAGCACGTATTCTCTCTGCTCTTGTAGCACGTCTTTATCTTTTCTTTTTGATTTTTTTCTCCAAGTTTTTAGTTTCTTTTCCTAATCTATTTCGATGGCTGGTGTTGAGCATGATCTGGTTAATCTCTCTATTGTTGGTGGAGAAGATGATGGCGTTCAGATTGATTTGGAATCGATCGAGTCTCCTCTGCCGTTCGAGTTTTGTTTCGTGGGCTCTTTTATGACTTCTAGTGTTGTTAATTATCAATCTATGAGCTCTACTATGGCTTCGGTTTGGCACCCCCTAAGGGAATTTCTATCTCTGATCTGGGTGAGGGAAGATTTCTTTTCCGTCTTTATCACATTTTAGATGTTGATCGTATCGCGAGTGGGGGTCCTTGGTTCTTTAACAATCATCTTCTCATTCTTCACCGCTTACAAGAGGGTGAGGATCCGCTCCTAGTTCCTCTTCATTTTGTGGATTTCTGGGTTTATGTGCATGATGTGCCTTTGGGCTTTATGTCTGAGAAGGTTGCTCGAGGGCTTGACAATTTTATTGGTGTTTTTTTAGAATATGATTTTAAAGCTATCGCTCTGGGGTATAAGCGTACTATGAAGATTCGTACTCGTGTGGATGTGAGGGAGCCGCTTAAAAGACGAAAGAAGTTGATTTTATCGGGTGGCCAACACCATTATGTCAGGTTTCAGTATGAGAAACTGACTCTCTTTTGTTTTCTTTGTGGTATATTAGGGCATGGTGAGAACTTCTGCCCCTTAAAGTTTGCTGAAGGTGGTATGGATCTGATTCCGGGTTGAGATGCTTCCCTTAGAGCACCTTTCCGGCGTGCGTCTCTGATGCCGAGTAGATGGTTGATTGAGGATGGAATGGAAAGACCACAATTCTCGCGTGTGATCCCTGTAAATTTAAAATCAAAAACTAATATTCAGTCAATTTCCAACCTTACAAATTATGATTAGCCGAGTAATTTGGCTGTATCTAAGGAGCCATTAGGGGAATAAAATCTGATTGCTGGTTTTCCTCCACATTTAGCTCCTTCGGATGCTGTTTTAGAACTATCCAAGTCTATCTCTCCAAGTGTGGGCCCAACGGTGGGTCATTGTGCGAATGTAGGCTTCGACACTAACATGGGCCTTTTAGAAGAAGATGACCCAATAGACAATTGTGATAATTCGAAGCGGCCACGGTTCCAGTCTATTCCTCCAGATGTTTCTTTCTTGCAGGATTCGAATGGAGTTCACTCTTCGCTATCGGCAAGTCTCTCAAATGGGGCTAGCCATCATTAATGAAAATATTAAGTTGGAACGTTCGGGGCCTGGGGATGGACCGAACTGTTCGTCGTTTCCGCGCTATGTTGCGTGATTTATCCCCATCTGTTATTTTTATTATGGAAACTAAATTGTCGGCTGTAAAGATGGAGCGTGTAAGAAGATTATGTGGTTATAAAAATGGTGTGGATGTTAGTTCGAATGACAGAAGTGGTGGCCTTTCGATTGGGTGGAAGTCTGATATTAGTGTTACGTTGTGTTCTTTTTCTGTTCATCACATTGATGCTTTTGTTTTGGATTGCGGTGGAGCTTGTCGTTGGAGATTAACTGGTTTCTATGGTGTACCTGAGGTTGGTAATAGGATTCAATCGTGGCATCTCCTATGTCAATTGAATGATTTCCCGACAATCCTCTGATGTGTTATTGAAGACTTTAATGAAATATTTTTTCAGTCTGAAAAATTTGGTGGTATTTTACGCCATGAGTGGCAATTGTGAAATTTACAAGAGGCTCTAGATGATTGTGGTTTGTCGAATATGGGTTATAAAGGAAGCTGGTTCACCTGGGAGTGGGGTCGAACAACTACAAATAATATTCGGGAACGACTGGATCGTGGGGTGGTGTCTTCGATTTGGGAGGTTTTATTTCCTAATTATCAGTTAGATCATCTTCCCCATTCTTTTTCGGATCATTGTCCGTTGCTCCTTAATACTGATCCTAATTCTTATCATGCCAACCAGACCTGGCATTTTAAGTTTGAGGCTGCGTGACTCCTTGAAAGTTCGTGCGAGGAAGAAGTTCGTCAGCTCTAGGGTAGTGATGTTGGTAGTGTTCCCGAGCGTTTATTATCAATAAGCTCTGGGTTGGATCGTTGGTTTAGGGGGATAAAAAAGGAAAAGAAATTTACTATTAGAGATCTCCAACTCCGTATCAGTGTGCTTTCGAATCAGCAAGTGTCAAATGACACTATTGGTGCTTTGATTGATTCTAAATTAGAGATGAATCTTGAGCTTGATAAAGAAGAGATATATTGGGAGCAGAGGGCACATGCTAATTGGCTCCGAAATGGCGATAGGAATACGAGTTTTTCCTTCGTTATGCAAGTTAGAGACAGCGTCATAAGCAAATTAATGGGCTATTTACTGATGATGGTATTTTCTATGAGGATTATGATGAGGTTAAAGGTATTGTTGTGGATTATTTTTCCAATCTTTTCACTACTATAGGCACATCCGAACCTATTAATATTTTACAAGGTTTAACCCCTTGTATTGATTCGGAAATGAATCGGTCTCTCCTAGATGTCTTCACCAAGGATGATGTTTTTGTTGCTCTAAATTCTATGAGCCCACTAAAAGCTTCGGGTGCTGATGGTTTGGGAGCTGTGTTTTATCAATGCTTCTGGGGTATTATTGGTGATGATATAACTTCCTTTTGTATTGGTGTGCTTAGAGGTGACTTTCCTTTTGAGGAGATAAATAAGACTCACATTGTACTTATTTCGAAAGTACCTGATGCTCGTTCTATGCAACAATTTCGACCTATCTCCCTTTGCAATGTCATTTTTAAAATCGTTTCTAAAATGTTGGCAAATAGGTTGAAGATGGTTCTTTAAGGGTGTATTGATGACGCCCAGAGCGCGTTCGTTCCAGTAAGGCTAATAACTGACAATGTAATTGCGGCATATGAAATTCTTGATCCGTTTAAGAAGAAGGGGACGGGTAGGTATGGTTCCTTTGCGTTGAAGTTAGATATGAGTAAGACATATGACCGGGTTGAGTGGGCTTTTGTGGAATGTGTTATGCTCCAGCTGGGTTCGCTCCGGGCTTTGTTGCATTGATTATGGGTTGCATTACATCGGTCTCATATTTAGTGGTGGTGAATGGAAGTACAATTGATTACTTTATCCCAACTAGGGGTTTGCGTCAAGGGGACCCTATAAGCCCCTACTTTTTTCTTCTATGTGAAGAGGGTTTATCTTCTTTACTACGGTCTACTATAGCAAATGGTGTTCTTCGAGGTGCCCGTATTTCCCGCAGCGCTCCATTGGTGAGTCATCTCCTTTTCGCTGACGATTGTGTTATCTTTGGGGAAGCTTTGGCAGGTAGTGCTAATAATCTCAAAGCGCTACTTAAAGAATATGGGGATTGCTCTATTCAATTGGTTAATTATGATAAGACTAGTATCTTGTTTAGTTCCAATTAGGGCTGAGCAACGAAACCGAGAAAACCGAAAAACTGACACGAACCGAACTATATGGTTCGGTTCGGTTTGGTATTTTGCGGTTTGGTTTTCGGGTTGGTTTGAACATTCAATTCTCATAATTCGGTTCAAATTCGGTTTTCCACATGGAACCCATTTGTTCCAAATCAAACCGAATAAAAAAATTAATCCAAATTTAAAGCCTTTTTAAATTTTTAAGCCCATTTGATTCATTTACATTATAAGAAAAAAAATAGTTAAATATAAAACTAAAAAGTAAAAACCCTAAAAGTAAAAGTAAAAGACAGCTTTCAATTTTCATTGTTTTTGTTTTAGCCGTTTCTAATTCAATCTACCACAACCCTTAGTCTTCTTGTTCTTGATCTATCGCCATTGTTTACCTGCTGTCCTGCTCTTTTGTGATTTTTTACCTTCATTTTTTACACTTTTTCTCTCGTCTCATCTTCTCATTCAAGACCTTACTTTAACTTGTTGCAGTAGCCACCAGTAAATATTGAATCTTTTTATTTTATTCTTTATTGAAATTTATTTTAGTTGGTATAAAATAATTTATATAAAAATTATGGAGCAGAGACTGTTGTTCTTCTTTCAGTATGCACTTATCCTGTTTTCTTTGAGCTTTTTGTATCAATTATATAAAAATCATTTTCACCGCAATTAAATTTTATTCTACTGTCAGAAGGAAAATGATCAGTCTAATATATATTGTAATTATATGTCTATATTTGCTATGCATTGTGGTAGATATTTACATGCGAGTTCAATTTCTCGTGTAGTGAAATATGAAAAGCTGGTAAATTTTGTAAGCATTAGCTTTCTGCTTTCCTTGGATATTGAAATAAAATTAAGTATCCATAAAACAAGGAATTAAATGTTTATAAATCCCTTCTGGAATATAAAAAAAATCATTCAAGACCTTACTTTAAGTTTTGCACTTTTCCATGTGGAGCAGAGATTGTTGTTCTTCTTTCAGTATGCACTTATTCCGTTTCCTTTGAGCTTTTTGTATCAATTATATAAAATAATTTTTTAATAATTAATTTTATCGTTAGTTTTGACTTCGTACTCTAATATTACAACTAGTTGGTGTTATGATTTTTCCTTTCTTATTTTTTTATTTATAGATTATTTATATTTTATTTCCTTTCTAGTATGAATTTTAAAGTTTTTATATTATCGAGCTTTTATTATTTAAACCATCTAATTCTGGAAAAATGAAATTTCACATCACAATCCAGTGCATTATGACTATAAAATCAGTGAAAAAAGTGATGATTATATTCTACCGAAGAATTTTGCTTGTATAATCATCTTGTTGAAATTTACACTTATACGAATATATGATATATTTTCCTTAGATATGCTTTATTCCTTGTCTTTTTATGTTAGGGATTAATTAGTTCACTTTGTTTATTATATTCATGATTTAGTTATCTTACATTTTGACCAAATCTTTCAACACTAGAGGCTAAACTTTTAAATGTTAGTTCATTAGTTTTTTTTTCAGTTTTTAAAATATTTTCAAACTATAATTTTTATTTTAAATGTTTTTTTTTCAGAAAATGAAACCTAAAGATGCTTCTAAGCTTGAGCATGAGATCAAGACTCCACATGATCTTCTAAAGGATTCAAGTGATGCTGTCAACTCTGATTTATCGCTTGGAGCTCCTTCAAGTATCCCATCGAATCTTCAGCTACCTCCAAAAAAATCATGAGGTAAATTAGGTACCACAACTTCCGTAGTTTGGGACCATTTTACTAAATTGCCTTGTGTAGTTGGAGATGTACCATATTGTTGCTGTAATTATTGTGGAAAAAATCTTAAATGTCCAACTAGAAGTGGAACTAGTGTACTGCATAATCACTTGAAACGTTGCCCTAAGTATCCATTTAATAAGGTAGATGAAACACGACAAAATTTATGTTTCAAATCAAAAGAGGATGGACAGAAAAATTCAGGTTCAGTTATTTGGAAATTTGATCAAGCATTGTGCAGAAAATATTGTGCTAAGATGGTTATCATGGATGAATTGCCCTTTAGGATTCTTGAGCATGAGGGGTTTCCAGATTTTTGCAATATGATGCAACCTAGATTTCAGGTTCCCTCTAGATTCAATGTAAGAAAGGATTGCATGGAAATTTACTTAGAAGAAAAAAAAGAAACTTTTCAAGTATTTTCAAGATTTCAAGCAAAGGGGTTGTCTCACTACTGATATTTGGACTTCTAGACCAAATCTTAGTTATTTATGTCTCACAGTTTATTTTATTGATGGTGAATGGAAATTACATAAGCAAATTTTGGGTTTTACTCCTATTCCTAGTCATTCGGGTGATGTGATAGGAAAAGGCATTGAAAAACACTTACTTGAGTGGGGAATAGATAAGGTGCTCACAATCACAGTAGATAATGCTACTTCAAATGACATTGCAATTAAGTACATGAAGAAAAGACTTAACAATTGGAAACAAAGCATTCAAGGGAGTGACTACCTTCACATGAGGTGTTGTGCACACATCTTAAATCTAATTGTTAAAGAAGGTTTGAAAGATTTGGATGATTCAATTTTTAGAATTCGTTCGGCTGTTAGATATGTTAGGTCATCTCCGGCTAAGATGCAAAGGTTTAAATTGTGTGTTGAGTAAGAAAAAATTGAGAGCAAGGGTTTAGTTTTCTTGGATGTTGAAACTAGATGGAATTCAACTTTTCTAATGTTAGATGCTGTCTTGAAGTTTGAAACAGCTTTTGATAGATTGGGAGAGCAAGATTTTAAGTATAGAGATGAGCTTCGAAGTGCAAAAATGAAAGGTTTGCCTAGTGACTTAGATTGGGAGCATGCACGTGCTTTATTACCTTTTTTAAGAGCCTTTTATGATGCTACTTTGAAATTATTTGGTTCTTCATATGTCACTAGCAACTATTATTTTCATGTTGTGTTTGGCATTGGAATGATGATTAATGACAAGCTAAATGATCCAAACTCAACTATAAAACTTATGGTTGCAAATATGAGGGAAATTTACCACAAATATTGGGGAAATTTGAAGAATCTTAATCCACTCTTATTCATTTCTATGATTTTAGATCCTAGACATAAGATGGATTATGTGATCTTTGTCATTGAGGAGGTTTATGATGAGAAGAAATCTAATGAGTTGAGTGTACTTATAAAACAAACTTTAAATGAATTGTTTGATCATTATAGTTTGTTGAGTGGTATATCTAAAGATGAATCAAATGTTAGTTCAGTCTAATCTCCTTAAGGTTGAGAGTGATTAGCTTGATTTGTTTGCTTACTCTAAGTCCAAGTACAAAAGGAAGAGGGCTGAAAGTGTGTTGAGTGAAGGTAAAACTGAACTTGAGAAGTATTTAGAGGACAAAGTAGAACACAATGTTGACAAATTTGATGTGCTTGCTTGGTAGAAGAACAAAAGTAAAACTTATCCTATAATTTCTTTAATGGCTCGAGATATTTTGGCCATTCTCGTGTCTACAGTGGCTTCAGAATCTGCTTTCAGCATTGAAGGTCGCGTTCTTGACCCTTTTCGAAGTTCTTTAACTCCAAAAATTGTTGAGTGTCTCATTTGTGCTCAAAATTAGCTGCGATCTTCACCTGTACCGATCCAAAAAGAGGAAGAAATTGAAGAAATAGAAGACATTGAGAGTGGTAAGTGGTAATTATATAAATAGTTTTAAATATATATTTTTACTTATGTATGTATTCTCACTTGTAAACATTTTATGATTGAAAAATAGGTTTTGAAGATTTGAGGCTAAATGAAACAACGATGACTATTGAAGATGGAACTTATACAAGGTAATTAAGAAATCAATAATTATCTTTATACATGTATATATTTTTACTCTGATGTAATTATATATTTTTATTATTCTCATTGCTATATATTCATTATTGTTTTCATTGCTATAAAATGAGTGTAGTGACTGTCATTGTAATTTAGTTTATTGCAAGATAATGGATTGAATGTTAATTTTATTTTGATGTTAATTTCATGTGTTGTGTATCTTTCATGTGCAAAGCAATTTGTATAGATGTTTGTATTAATACATTTACACAAGTTAACATTTAGATGGAAATTTTATAGCAACCATTAGAATATTTATACAAGTATCGAGAATGATATGAAAAGCCTTTTAATTATTGAAAGATTATATTGCTCTTATTTTAATTTATAAGTTTTATTTTTTCTCTTATTTTAAATTGAAGTTGTTTACTTTTGTTTTTTTTTTGTAGGGTGTAAACTCAAGATAGTTTGTGATTATTGCTTTTGCTTGGGAAGGAGCTTTTGCTTTAGAAGGACTTTTTGTTTGTCTCGAAATATAGATGAATTAAGCTCGAGAGCTGAAATATAGAAGAATTTTGAGAAACCATGAATTAACTATGTTATGATCAGTTTTAATATTATGTTTTGATCAGCTTTAATATTATGACATTTGAATACTTGAACAATTGAATTTATAAATGATGCTTATTATTGTTTTCTTTTAACTTCTTTTAATTATCTGTTAATTTAATATTTTAATTTAAAATATTATGGTAATGGTAGTGTGAAGCCTGCTTATGTTTTGAATTCTAATATCATGGAAGAAAGTGAAATTTGCATGAAAAAATAAGCGGCCTATGTTTTTTTCAAACATTTTCAAGAATACTTTCAACATGGCAAAAACCGAATTTTTAAATCGAACCGAACCGAAAAATACAGTTTCAAATATTTCGGTTTTTAAACTATGTGGTTTCGGTTACGGATTTATTATTAGAAAACCACAAAGTGCGGTTCGGTTCATTATTTGATCAAAAACCGAACCGAATCGAATGCACCCCTAGTTTCAATGTTATTACGAAAAATAGAGCAGATGTTTGTCGCATTTTGACTGTCCTGGAAGTGGATAACTCTTAATGATATTTGGGTCTTCCAGCTATTATTGGGCGTAATAAGAAGAAAGCGTTCTGGTATTTGAAGGACATGCTTGGTTGTAGAGTTACTTCATTGAGTGCTAAGACTTTATCTCAAGGGGGAAAAGAGGTATTCATCAAGTCTATACTTCAGGCAGTCCCTTTATTTGCCATGTCTTGTTTTTTGTTACCAATAACTTTTTGTCGAGAACTTGAAGCTACTGCAGCTAGATATTGGTGGCAAAAATCTTCGACTCAGAAAGGTATCTATTGGTGTACGTAGAAGGAATTGAGTAGGTCCAAAGATGAGGGAGGGATGGGCTTCCGTGATCTCGGAAAATTTAATATCGCTCTGTTGGCTAAACAGGGGTGGCGTTTGTTAACTAAGCCAGATTCTCTTGTGGCTCGATTGTTAAAAGCGAAGTATTACCCTCGATCCTCTTTTCTTGCTTCAAGTCTTGGCTCGTCACCTTCAATGATTTGGCGTAGTATTTGGAGCTCTAGAGGTTTATTGGAGATGGGGATTGGCTGGACAATTGGATATGGCTCTAATGTGTCTATCTAGAATGATTTATGGCTCCCTGGGTTACCATCGCGTCGTGTCCAGTCTCCTCGAGTGGATGGTGTAGAAATGGTCTCATATTTGTTTTTGCAGGATGCAAACAAGTGGGATCAGCACTTGATTTGTGCCACTTTTCTCAATTCAGAAGCATATACGATTCTAAACATTAAACTCCCCTTATTTTAGCAAGATGATTTTCTAACTTGGAGAGGTGAAGGCTCTGAAATTTACTCGGTTCGAAGTGGCTATAGATTACTTATGGGTTACTCTACCTCGACTGTTAATCAACCATCTAGTTTTGACTACATTTGGAAGGTTCCTTGTCCATCAAAGATTAATCTATTGAAGCATGGCTCCTCTATCTTTTTCAAAACACTAACCAAAAGTATCATAGAACTATTCTAGTCGCACTATGGGCTATATGACATTCGAGAAATATTTTAATCTATGAAAAAGTGGTCCAACGAACATATGAGGTTTTTACCTTTGTGAAGGGGTATTGCCAGGAGCTTGATATTGCTTCCTTTTGGTACCAACACCAATCTTGCCATGATAATGACCAATGGTCTCCACCGCCATTGGATACCTACAAAACTAATGTTGATGCAAGCGTCAGAGGTTTCGAGAGTAAATCTAGTTCAAGGTTTAATATCAGAGACACTGTTAGTTTCATAATCGGGGCAGGGTATTGTAGCAATTCAAGAATTACCTCTGTGTTCAAGGCGGAAGCTCTTTCGGTGCTTCATGGTCTTCTCTTTGCCCGGGACTTGGTTCTTCGGTCTGTCATTATTGAGGGAGACAATAAATCAATTTCTCAAAAGCTTAATTCGCCTCTACCAGACTTGTCAGAGATTGAGACTTTGATTCGTGACTCAAAGTTGTTGAGTCGGGAGTTTACCTCGTGTTGATTCACCTTCACGGGACGGAGCGGTAACAACCCAGCTCATGCCTTGGCCGCCGAGGGTTTGAGACATGCAGTGGATCGATTTTGGGTTGAAGACGCCCTTTCTCATGTCCGGAGCCTTGTGGACCACGATCGGCGTTTCATCGAACCATCATAATTTCTCTTTGTTTGCTGATGGTGGGTGGGGATGTCACTGGTTTCTTATCTCGTTGGAGTCTCCCCTTTCTTTCTTTTTTACCGTGTTCCCTCAAGTTTCTTTCATCGGATAGAAGACACATCGATCGATTTGTCTGTTTCATCTTCTATTTTTCTTTTTCTTTCAGACGGTTTTTTTTCGGTGCTTGTTTTAGTTGTCTTTTCAGTTTCTTTTAATTAATAATATCGACTGATAGTTTTAATAAAAAAATTAACCGAATTAAGATTGAGACGATGCCATTTATATTAATTTTACTAACATTTTAAATCAATTTAGTTGTTATAATCTAGCTTGAGTTGGGGCTAAATTCTCCAAAAAGAAGAAAAAGTTTGTACCTTAAACATAAATAATAATTAATTAGTTCAAATATATATAATTAAAAAACGGCTTTAAACAAGTTTGGCCCCAACTTAATTAGAAAATTAATTACAGCCCTACAAAGTAGGTTATTAAATTAATCTAGTTAAGATTCTTGTTGAAGTTTAATTAAACAATAAAAGCCCACTCATGGTTGTCATTATTAAAAAAAAGTAGACAAAGATATTTTTCTACAAATAAAATTAAGGGTAATCAATTATGGTTAGGTGCGATAAAAAGACACATTTTTTTATTTAAAAGATAGAACATGGGTTCGACCAATAAATACGATATTATTAAAATGGAGAGCTACGTATTTTAGACATAGATAATAAAATAGACATGTATTATATAAAAACATTAGGGTAAAGTATATTAAATTAATTTGATTGTTCATCTAAAGACATCTTAAATCACTTATATATTATATTTAAATAAAGGCTTAACTACAAAATAAGTGCTCAAACTATGTATCTTTTTTGCAATAGGTGCTTCAAGTATTTTTTTTAGTTGAAATAAGTGCCTAAAGTTTTATTTTTTGCTGAAATATGTTCTAAAGTATTTTTTTACTGAAATATGTGTCTAAAGTATTTTTTTTGACTGAAATATGTGCCTAAAGTTTCATTCTTGGTTGAAATATGTGTCAAAGTAGATGCTCAGTTCACTTTAAAATAAGTTGTTGAGATTTTAGGGGCTCGATTCGATCAACCGTTCTTGCTCGCCAAGTGTGGAGAAGTTGGATAATTGGGTGTTTTAGTGGGAGGTGAAAATTTGGCAACTTGACACAAGGATTTATAGTGGTTCAACCTTCTAACCAAGGTCTACATCCACTACCTTAGCTCCCCACTAAGGATTTCCAACAAATTCACTAAGAATTTTGTCCCCTTTTCTCGAATTAGGTGGAAACCGTTACAACCCTCAAAGCTTTCTACCCAAAGCTTGAAGGAACACTCTATTTACAAAGAAAGACTTAGCAAACTAGAAATCCCTCTAAAAGGTGTTTGTTTGCAATTCTAAGCACTCACCCAAAACCTAAACACTTGAGCAAATTTAACAATGTAAGATCACAAGTGTTGTCTAAGCAAGAAATGAACAATTAAAGCTCTAGACAAATTTTGACATCATAATGTTGTAACAATTGAAGCATTAACCATTACAAGATGCTTGGAGGTCCCTTTTATACTCCCAATTGAGTTTGTAGCCGTTACTAGCCGTTGAAGATGACTTGGAGTCGTTGAGGACTTTATTTCCCTTCATAAATGTTGTTCTGCAGCCATCCGTATCGATATGCGTGGAACCGTATTGGTACGGCCTTCATCAGAAACTAGTCGTTGGGCTCTTGCTAGCTTGGACGTATCGATACGCTTGAGGGCGTATCGGTACGAGTTCATTTTTAAATGGCCGTTGGGAAATAGCCGTTGGGGTGGTTGAAAGGGGATCAGTACGCTTACCAGGCGTATCGAAACGATCCCGATCCGTATCGAAACGGCCAAGCCTGTTTCGATACGGGTTTTGGCAGTGACCAAACTGAGGCAAAAAGGTATCGATACGGGTTGAACCGTATCGGTACGGGTACTTTGAAAACACAAGTTTGGCTATTAAAAACATGAAAAATCTTGCCAAAAACCTCTTAAAATACCTCAAACATAATTCCAAGTTGTTTGGACTTAAAATCAAGTTTTAAATTCTTTTTAAATTAGTCCAAAATATTTTTCAATTATTATATCAAAACACTAGTTCTACAATCTCCCCCTTTTTGATATAATAAAACTAACTTGAAAAATTGTTTGGGATTCTCCCCCTTTATCTTTAAAAATGTGAATAAGAGATTAAAGATATGAAATCAAATAAAGCTCCCCCTTATTCATTTGAAAATTCAATTTTTCAAACCATTTCTCCCTTTTTTGTTATATCAAAAAGAATTTAAAACATTAAGTTTCAAAATAACAATAGAGGGAAAAAATGACACACTTAAAATTTTGGTTTAAAAATGGCTTCCTTTACTCAAAGCATCATAAGAATGTTAGTTCAACATATATGATTATCTAATTGACTTAAATGAAAAATAATCAAATAAAAACAAAAGCAACTAGATTTTACCACACTTGAACTCAAGGGAGGATGTGAAGCCTTCCTTCTTCAAGTGTTCTTCCTATGTGTGCATGGAGCTCCCCCTCAATGTTTAAATTGTTGAACATCTCCATCACACCTAGCAAAAGACAATCAAGTAATTTTTGGTATCCAAATTGCTTTGGATCCATAGACATTAGTAGCACAAAGTTTAGTCCCCTTAGGAATCTATTTTTCAATTTCATCCCTTTTTGTTGAAGTGGTTAGTCCTTTTGGGACCCAAACACTTCTAAAACATTTACCATTCATAAATCAAGGGACACTAGATTGTCTTACATAAAAATTTGATTTTCTAAAATTATTTTTCTTTTCAAGTTCATTGGAAATCAAATCTTTTTCTTTTTGAACTTTAAGAAGCAAATTTTGTAAATCAAAACATTTTTGTTCAAAATCTTTCAATTTTGCTTCAAGTTCAAGATTTGTTTTGGAAAAAAAATCATTTTCAATTTTTATTTTTGAAATCAACTTTTTGTTCTTGGAAAATGATGCCTTGAATTCCAAAAGCAAATCATCATAGGCATCTTGTAACTCATCAAATGTATAAGAATTCGAAATAGATGAGTTAGAAGTTACCTCCCCCTCATTGAGGGCCATCAAGCATAGGTGGGCTACTTCATCATCGGTGGAGTCTTCATCACTCCATGTGGCCACATATGCTTGTTTTGAAGATGATCCCTTCTTTTTGGATTTGTGGGAGTCCTTCATCGATTCATGCTTGGATTTTTCCATTTTGCTCTTCATGAACTGGGCAAATTTTTTGAAGAGATAGGCCATCTCTTCATCTTCATTTTCCTTCTCACTTGAATCTACATGATAGCATGTGAAGGATTTGAGAGCTACGGCACTAGCATTGATGCCTAGCTCCATGATCTTATTCTTCCCCATCGCTCTAATCTCTTCCTTCTTCTTCTCCTCTTCTTTGTTTTTCTTCATAATTTGGTGAGTGAGAAGAGACCCCATGAGTTCATCAAGCTTCAAGGTTTTGAGATTCTTGGCTTCGATGATGGCGGTCCTCTTTGAGTCCCATGACTCGGGAAGGGAGTAGATGAGCTTTCGGACAAGATTCTCTTCCGGGATGACTTCTCCATAACTTTTAAGACCATTGGTGATAGTGGAGAACCTATCAAACATCTTCTCGATGTTCTCTTCCAGATCCATCTTGAAGTTCTCATACTCTTTGGTTAGGAGCACAATCTTGGTCTCCTTGACTTCATCGGTTCCCTCGTATGTGACTTCAAGCTTGTCCCATACCTCCTTGGCACTCTCATAAGAAGACATCTTCTCATAGATGGTTGGGCCAAATGCACAAAAGAGCATGTGCAAGGCTTTGAAATTAAGCTCCATCTTCTTGCGATCGTCGGCACTCCATTCCGCTTTGCTTCCTTGAGGCACGAACAGACCATCTTCAACTATGTCTCATAGCTTGTAATCTCTTGACTTCAAGAAGAATTTCATCTTTATCTTCCAATGGGCATAGTGGTTTCCGTCGAAGAAAGGCGGTTTGTCGATTGATTGTGCCATTGAGCCGGTTGGTGAAATATTGATCGAGCTTGCCGGATCTTCTCAATAGGATGTGAATCCCCTTCAATTGAGCCAAGCTCTGATACCAATTGTTGAGATTTTAGGGGCTCGATTCGATCAACTGTTCTTGCTCGCCAAGTGTGGAGAAGTTGGATAATTGGGTGTTTTAGTGGGAGGTGAAAATTTGGCAATTTGACACAAGGATTTATAGTGGTTCAACCTTCTAACCAAGGTCTACATCCACTACCTTAGCTCCCCACTAAGGATTTCCAACAAATTCACTAAGAATTTCGTCCCCTTTTCTCGGATTAGGAGGAAATCGTTACAACCCTCAAAGCTTTCTACCCAAAGCTTGAAGGAACACTCTCTTTACAAAGAAAGACTTAGCAAACTAGAAATCCCTCTAAAAGGTGTTTGTTTGCAATTCTAAGCACTCACCCAAAACCTAAACACTTGAGCAAATTTAACAATGTAAGCTCACAAGTGTTGTCTAAGCAAGAAATGAACAATTAAAGCTCTAGACAAATTTTGACATCATAATGTTGTAACAATTGAAGCATTAACCATTACAAGACGCTTGGAGGTCCCTTTTATACTCTCAATTGAGTTTGTAGCCGTTACTAGCCGTTGGGATGATTTGGAGTCGTTGAGGACTTTATTTCCCTTTATAAATGCTGTTCTGCAGCCATCCGTATCGATATGCGTGGAACCGTATCGGTACGGCCTTCATCAGAAACTAGCCATTGGGCTTTTGCTAGCCTGGGTGTATCGATACGCTTGAGGGCGTAGCAAGAAATTATAAAACTCTAATTTTTGTTCATTTGAAATTTAAGTTGCCACTGCTGACATCGCCGCCGCTGCACTGTCACTGTTCAATTTCCCCATGAATTCCACCGTTGCCCTGCCTGCCACCGCTGCTTATGTAATCCTTTCAAATTTGGAAGTTGGAATTCGGATTCTGTATTTTTCTAAAGCTTTGGAGCCTCTCAGAATTTCCCAAATCATAAGGTTCTTGGTTCTCCAATTCGACATTGTTGGTTTTGAATGAATATCATGTTGAAAAAAAAAGGGTAAAGATGATAAACAGGTGTCTCAAAGGATTAGAGACTGGTCGGTGAGAAAATTAAATAAATATTTTTTTATTTTATTAGTTTTCTTGAAAGTTGGGTTTGAAAGAAGAGTATACGAGACTTGTTGGTGATGGCAGGGCAGCGGTGACGACGGTAACAGTGGGGTAACGATGGCAACAATAACAGTAACAGCGACGACTTAAATTTCATAAAATAAAAATTAAAGTTTTATAATTTAGAGGTAGATAGGTATTTTGATATATGTTTAAAAGAAAATTAAAAATAAAATAATATATTTTATTTTATTTTATTTTTTTTATTTTTTAATAATTTATAATTATACGATGTATCCTTTAAATTTTTAATCTTTAATAATTAAAAACGATACTTGTTGAACGATGTAAAATACTAAATATTATTGCATGCTTTCAGACATGTTTTTCCCGTGTTGACTTTGTGGTGGGCATTGAAATATAAACTTTGTTATAGGACAAATAATTGCTGTCCCATGGACGACCACCCAAATGCTAGTATTTTATCCACTAGTTATTTAGTCACGTTTTAATAAAAATAAATTTATGTTATGTATGAAAATCAACTATATTCATATTTTTAAAATTTTAAAAGTATTAAAAAATAAATGTTATTCTTGTATCACACCAGCATATTTAAAAAAATATTAAAAGAAATTATATCAACTTGATTGAGATTAAACCCCCTCAAAATTGGAATAACTTAGAATTTTTATATTTAATTTGATTAAGCAAGTAATAAGCTTATTAGTAACTTTAATTTGTTAAATTTCAACATGTGTGAGTTTGGTTTAATTTTGTTCTAAAAAATTCTCTATATTTATTATGATTTGTTAGTTTATGTTTAATTAAATGTTCCGTGCTTGCAATTTCTTCACTCATGTAAAATCACTAATAAAGTTGTATCAAAAGTTAATTGAATAACAATCTAAATATAAAAAAATATATTTTTAAAGTTATATTTTGATACACAAGTTGTATAAAAAATATTACATAATCATTTTTTAAATCTAAATTCTAAATTAATACATCAAAAATCCTAAAATCTAAAACTTAAGTAAAACCATAAACTCTAACAATAAATCATAAATTCTAAACCACACAACCTGAACTCATAAACTCTAAAGCCTAAATCTAAACTTTAAACTCTAAATCTAACTAGCTAAAATTTACCCAATCCATGTATCAAAGTTTATTTTCTTTTTTAAATAGTATTATAATTTTCCCATTCTTATACAATTGTTAAATATATCACCTTTGAGTCCTTGCTCTCTAATCCATTTGAAGGATCCAAAGAATTAAAATAAAGCCTGGATTTTTTTATAATTTAAAAATAAATTATGAATTTCGCAGATTGTTTAAATTTTATTTAGAAATATTGATTGTAAATATTAAAGAATACCAAAATAAAATTTTAATCATAATTAAAGGAGTAAATAGTATATTACATACTCTATTTGTCCCCATAATTGTGTTACTTTTCTATTTTAAAATTGTTCGAGTCAAATTGTCACTTTGAACAACTCAACCAACTTTTTTAACACAAATTTATTTTTTTATCTTTTTCAAATTTTTTAACAAAAATAAAAGATAACTTTTTAGGGTAAATTTATCATTTAAATTATTTTATACAATACAATTTTTTCTGTGACATTGGGACGAAGAGAATATTAATTTTATAACTAATGACACGACTATTATTACATAATAGACAATGCACATGTGCAGTCACCATCACCGACAAGTGGAATCCGATGTCTGGACGAGTTAAAGCCCCAAAGCACGTGTTGCGTTACGGGCTTATCCTGTTACCTTACCATTTTTTTCCGGTAATCTTCACACTTGTCTGAATGCTACGAATTCAAACTACACTGTACAACTGAATAGATTAATAATCGAAGTATGTTTAGATTTAGACCAGGCTTAGTTATAAATTAAGTGTTGTGTAATTAAGTGTTTAAAATATTTTTGTTGTTGAAATAAGTGTGTAATGCTTTTTATTTAAAATAAGTAGGTGTTTAAAATTTTATTATGTTATTGTTTTATGGTAACATCATTAAATTTTTTTATCACCCAATCAAAATTTGACACGTGCCTTTAATTTTAAGTTTTTTTTTAATTTTTTTCAATAAAAACTGAAAAAATTAAAATATTTTTTTAAAAATCTAAAAAATCTTAGGCTTAATACTAAAATAAGTGTCCAAACTATCCCATTTTTTTTTCTTTTAGGTGCCTAAACTATTGTTTGCCCATTTTAGGTGCCCAAATTATCAATTTTTGGTCAAAATAGGTGCTCAAACTATCTTTTTTTTGTTAAAGTATGTGTCTCAGTTTAATCTTAAAGAGACAAAAAATGATAGTTTGTGCACCTAAAAATGATAAAAAAAATTAAACACTTAAAAGGGAAAAATAGAATAATTTGGGCACTTATTTTGACACTAAGTTAAAATCTTAAAATCTCAAAAAAAAATCAAATCTCTAAAATCCCAAAACTAACTTCATTGATATCGTCAATATCTTTGTCGGACCTCAGCATCGCCGTCATCAGAGGCCCTGCCCATTTCCTCTAACCACCCATCGTCGATAAATCGACGAGAAATGTGCCAATTGACCGTCGAACGGTTGAAGCCTTTCGCGTTCGTTGTTCGATTTCTGATTGACACGCTTCTCGTCGGTTACCGACGATGAGTGATTGGGTGAAATAGACAATGACTTTCAGCGATGGCGGTGGTGCGTGTCTAGTGAGGCTATCAACAACAACAATAATATCAATTTTAGGTTTAAGATTTCGGGATTTGAGATTATTTTGTGATTTTTGAAAATTCGTAGACATTTTTTAGTTTATTTTCTTTTTAGTTTGTTTTTGAAATAAAATATAAAAATAAAAACACAAGACACGTGTTAAACTATAATTGGGTGATGAATTTTTTTTGACAATTTTAACTTTAAAATGGACCAAAATAAAACGTTAAACTCATATTTCAATCAAAAAATATTTTAAACACATATTATAAAAAAGATATAATTTGAGTACTTATTCTGCGGTTATGCCGAATTTGAAATGAGAATGCACTTGTATAATATCTACACAAGATATTAATCATCACTAGGGATGGATTGAGGGTCGAGGGATGCTAGGAGTAAAATTGTACTTTTAAAAGTTCTAAATTTTATATAGTTAAGATATTTTCTTTATATTTTAATTGATATATATGTACTCTTATTAAATTTCTGATTAAGTTTGATGTTACAAGTTTGGTCGACATCGATTTAATTGAGACATAAAAAAATATCTTTATTTCGAGATATTATTATTATTATTATTATTATTATTATTATTATTATATTTTAAATTTCCACATATTTATATAAGGGTAAAATTTTGATACACATGTTGAATAAAATTAATTTTACGCAAGCCTCCATATTTACACTATAAAACCTAAATTTTAAATTCTTAACCTTAACCCTAAAAAACTAAACCCTAAACCTTGAAACATATACCCTAAATTTTAAATACTAATCTTAAACCCTAAATCATACAATATAAACCCCTAAACTTTTAACTCGAAATTAAAAACTCAACCCAAAACTAAAATGCACATATAAATTAAAGTTTATTCATTATGTGTATCAACTTTTTCTTTATATGATTTTTAAATAAAACATAAAAATATATTATTTAAGATTGAAACACAAACTAATAAATAAATCTGCACCACTTTAACTTTTTTACCTAAAATATTTTTCGGTTTCCACGTGTGAGTGTAAATTAAAATCTAAGTATATTATTAAGATAAGTGTTCTATAAAGTATTATGATGTTGTAAATAAAGTAAAGAGCAATAACAAATATGATGAATAAGAATAAGAACAAGATGAAAGACGAAGAGAGAAACTTGTATTATATTCTTAAAGTAGAGTTGTGTACAATATTTTTTTCAAACTCTATATTTATAGGCATAAGATAGAAACTCTAATTTCAATGAGTATTAAACCCTAATAATAAAGTACATTAAAGTCTCATTTGGTATATGGATATACACCATAAATAAATATATTCATAACACTCCCCCTTGAATATCCATGAAGATAATGTGTCTCGTTAAAATCTTACTAAGATAAAACCCTTATGGGAAAAAAATTCTTAGTGAAGGAAAAAAAGTACACACATCTTTGATACCATATCATGTTACCTCATTAAAAACCTTACCAGAAAAACCCACTGGGACAAAACCTCAGTTAAGGGAAAAAGAGTGCAACGCGTTTTTTACTCCCCTCATGAAAACATCACATAAGATCTTTGAATATTCATAATTCAATCTTAAATACAATCTTCAAATGTTGAAGTAGAGTATGCACTAGTGGATAAATCTTCCAAATTATTGCTTGAAATGATTCATCGAATATCATTCTTTTGAAGATCACGGGGGACGAAATTTTAAAGAAATATGTTTCGTTTTGTCACATTTGATGTATCCACATTTTGATTGAGATATAAATTCTGCATTATCTCTACACAAGATAGCTTGCATCTTATCTTGTGAAAGAAATTTACATATCTTCTAGATATCTTTGGTCAAACACATATTTCGGCTTTGCCTCATGCATAGCAATTATTTACATGATTTAGAGATGCATCGAGTTTTAAAAGATCTAAAGATAACGATCTCGTAGCAATTATTTTTCGGCTTTGCCTCATGCTCAACAAATGTGCGTTATACATGTAAAGTCTCTTTAAACATTTTTCTATGTATGTCGATTAATACACAAGAATTTTATTGTCAGGGAGTTTTCTTCATGAGTCTCAATGATATTCAAATCATCAACATACACAATAATAACAAAATCAGAGCTAAACCTTAATAAAAATATTCGGAGAAATTGAATTATTTTATAGTCTTTCGCTAATAAGTATTCTCTGAGGCGATTATACAATATGCGCCCAAATTATTTAATCCATAAATAGATAAGTTCAATTTAATTGAACAATATTTTCGAGAATTTGAATTAACTGCTTTTGCAGCCTAAATCTTTTCGAAAATTTCATATAAATGTTATTATCAAGAGGCTCATACAAATATGATGTGACAACATCCATTAGGAAGAAACTAAGTCATTTCATTTATTGCCAGATTGATCAAAAACTAAAATTAGTTGCATCCACCACCGAGGAATATATATCCTCATAATCAATTTCATGTCTTTATGAGAATTCTTGTCAACCAAGCGAGCTTATATCTTGTGATTTTTCTTTCTTATTTTTCTTTCTCAAAAAGACTCATTTACATCCACA
Source organism: Hibiscus tridactylites (assembly GCA_958450335.1). Lineage (NCBI taxonomy): Eukaryota > Viridiplantae > Streptophyta > Magnoliopsida > Malvales > Malvaceae > Hibiscus > Hibiscus tridactylites. The sequence goes on from OY288283.1 coordinate 21,093,377, forward strand.
TGCTTTACACATTCTGATGTACGGACTATAGACCTAAATACTTCTCTTTTCGAAAGAGATTTTAATTTTGCCTCAATTGCCTCTTTCCATTTTGTCCAACTATGTCTTTGTTTACATTGTCCAATTGACAATGGTTCATGATCCACATTAAAATTTCTAGTTCTATATTGCATGCAAATTTATTACCGACGTCGATTTGATTTCGGTTCCACTTATTACCAAACTTGACATAATTTATTGAGATCTCTTTATTATCAAGTGCCTGAATCACGTAAATGTCTCTGTTGGAGACCTTTGAATCTCTTCTAGAGATTTTCATAATACGTTGATTCCTCGATCAAACCTTCATTAAATATATCTCATTTTCTTTTTGAGGAATTTTATCTTTAGAACCTTCTTGTCTATCACGCTATAGGCGTAAGTTAGACTCATTAGCAACTAGAGTTTGTCCTTTTGGGAGATCAAATTTAATCGGAGCATTCATACCTGGTATATGTGACTCAGTCACTCTTTTAGGGTCAACAAAATCATCTGGCAATTTATTTGCTAAATGAATTATCCTTTAAACTTATAGTTCACACTGTTGAGTACGTGGATCAAACTGAGATAATGATAATTCATTCCAACTTATTTCTTTTTTCAACTATTTTATTTTTTCCCCCTAATGTGTGAAAAACTAACTCATTAAAATGATAGTCAGCAAATCAAGCTGTAAATAAATTTCCCATCAGAAGCTCAAGATATTTAATTATCAAGAGAAATTTGAATTCGACATATATTCCCAACCTCCTTTGAGAACCCATCTTTGTGCGTTATGGTGGAGCAATTAGAACATAAACGCACACCCAAAAATTTTAAGATGGGAAAATTTGGTTCTTGACCAAAAATTAATTGTAATGGAGAGAACTTATGATAATTTGTTGGCTTGATGCAAATTAGTGATGCTACGTGTAAAATGACATTCATCAGCATTATCAAGACGATGTTTTTATAAGATAATTTGGAAATGTGCTCGTAATTTTATCAACTAAGCAAGTAATCTCGCAAGCACCAAGTTGCAGGTTGATAACAAGGATACATATGATCATCTAGTTGATGCATCGATTAAAATCATAAAATATCTAAATGGTCCACAAAATGGGTGTATAGACCCATATATATCACCTTGTATCCGTTCCAAAAAAATGAATAGATTCATGATCTATCTTAGCTAGTGATGGTCGAATAATTCTTGTGTAATACAATCCGAATGAAAATGATGTAATTTTGACAAGATTTTCTTATTACTTTGGGTTATACTCGTAATATGAAGATAGTCAACATCTCTTGACTAATAGTCTCAATATGATATTCATTTATGCGAATATCTTTAAAATTCAATATGTCTCTTTGCGACTTTGAAGAGTATAACGTATTGTGAATATGAAATTAAGTTTCATTTGAAAATAACATATTTATTCTTTCGGAGCCTTCTATGATATTAATACTTTCAGATATAGTAATATCATTATTCCCTTGCATTTTGAATGGGAAAATATGCATAATTATGCACCTTTCAATATGTGTTTTGTTCTTTTTACTTCGGAGAATAAAAAATATGTACTTTGTACCATGAACTTCAAGAAATGAAAATATTAAATATAACACATACCAAATCAATTATCTATCAAAGATAATATCACAATAGGTTATCTCTTCCGGTGCATTGATATTTTAGCACTTTGAGATATAGTACTTACATTTTCTGTTGCACTCAAATGAAAAAAATATTTCTTATGCTTAAGTATAGAATGAGCACTTGCACTGTTTGCAAAGCATAAATTGTCACAATTCACTGCATGTTTTATTCTGAAAGTAATTACATTCTTTAAAGAAAATATATATAATATAAAACGCAAATAAATAATATGTAAAGTAAATTAACATAAAGCAAAATAAATTAAAAGATCAATTATTCCCTTTAAATGTTATAAGGAAATAAAATAAAAAGCGAATTATTCCTTTCAAGGGTTATGAAAAAATCAACAACCTACAAATGAGTTGGACTAACAACGCCATAATTATTTTCGCCATAAATAAAAATGTGTTTATATTTTCTTTCATTTATCAAACATGATTATGGATAAAGTCCATAATGCTCTGGCGTTTGACAAGTACAAGACCAATGGGTTGTACCATCGCATTGATAACATAAAGACTTAATATGATCTCTATCATTCTTGTCATCCTTATAATCCCACTTCAAGTTGAGTAAGAACCGTCTCGAAAACTAAAACGGTTGAGCGAGATCGTGCTGATAACGTGTTGTAAATAAAGTAAAGAGTAAGAACAAATATGATGAACAAGAATAAAAACAAGATGAGAAACGAAAAAAGAGACTTATATTATATTCTCAAAGTAGGGTTGTTGTTGGGTTTTATGGTGCTCGATTCCTTCAACCGTTCTTGCTCACCAAGTGTGGAGAAGTTGGACAATTGGGTGTTTTAGTGGGAGGTGAAAAATGGACAATAAGACACAAGAAAATATAGTGGTTCAACCTTCTAACCAAGGTCTACATCCACTACCTTAGCTCCCCACTAAGGATTTCAACAAATTCACACTAAAATTTCGTCCCCTTTTCTCGGTTTAGGAGGAAACCATTACAACGATTAAACTAACTACCCTTAGCTTAATCAAACACTCTCTTACAAGTGAAATTCTTAAGCAAACTTGAAATCCCTCTAATAGGTATTTGTTTGCATTATAAAGCTCTCACCCAAAACCTAAACACTTGAGCAAATATAACAATGTTAAGCTCACTAGTGTTGTCTAAGCAAGGAATTTACAATTAAAGCTCTAGACATAATTTGTCAACATAGTGTTGTAACAATTGAAGCATTAGTCTCCTCTTGATGCGTGAAGGTCCATTTTATACTTCCAAATGAGTTTGTAGCCGTTACTAGCCGTTAGGGTTGAATTGGAGCAATTGGAGACTTTATTTCCCATCATAAATGCAGTTCTGCAACTCCCCGTTTCGAAATATCCTTGAAATAAAAAGAGTTGTTGCAGTCTAATGCAACACCTGTTTCGGAACAACCTTGACCGTATCGAAACGTTGATTCCCGTATCGAAACGTCCTGCAATTTAAAAGGCCATTGGGAAATAGCCGTTGGAGATTTGACCGTTGAGGTCTTTGCCACATAGGCGTATCGAAACGGTAAAGCTCGTATCAAAACGCTATGTAAAATCCTCACCCAGATTAAAGCCCGTTTCAAAATAGACAGAGCTGTATCGAAACGTTTTAAAACTGTGAATGATTGTTTCGAAACCCTAAGGGTGTTTCAAAACACCTGGGTGGTTTTGTAAAGTTTAGCTTTAGAAAACACTTCAAAACTTCTTAAAAACAATCCTCAAACATATTTTTAAGTTGTTTGGACTTAAAGGCACTTTGAAATCTTTTCAATTTAGTCCAAAACTAATTTTCAATTATTATATCAAAACATTAGTTCCTCAATCTTTCCCTTTTTGATATAATAAAACCACATTGAAAATTTGTTTGGGATTCTCCCCCTTTGTATTTAAAATTTTGAATAATAGATTTCAAAAATTGAAAGAAGTTAAAGCTCCCCCTTATTCTCTTGGAAATTCAATTTTCAAACCATTTCTCCCTTTTTTGTTATATCAAAAAGACTTTAAATAACTTTTAGTTCAAAATAACTTAGGAGGTAAAGAAAATGACAAAAATAAGGATTTTGGTTTTAAAATTGGCTCCCCCTTACTCAAAGCATCATCAAATCATGTTAGTCCAACACATGATAATCTAGTTGAATTAAAAGAGAATAAATCAAATTAAACAAATAAAAACAACTAGATTTTACCACACTTGAACTCAAGGGAGGATGTGAATCCTTCCTTCTTCAAGTGTTCTTCCTTGTGTGCATGGAGCTCCCCCTCAATATTTGACTTGTTGATCAATCTCCATCACACCTATCATAATACAATCAAGTAATTTTTGGTATCCAAATTGCTTTGGATCCATAGACATTAGTGGCACAAAATTTAGTCCCCTTAGGAATCCATTTTTCAATTTTATCCTTTTTAGTTGAAGTGATTAGTCCCCTTGGGACCCAAACACTTCTAAAACATTTTCTATTTATAAATCTAGAGGCACTAGATTGTCTAACTTAAAATTTTGATTTTTCAACATTATTTTTCTTTTCAAGCACTTTGGAAATCAAATCTTTTTCTTATTGAACTTTATGAAGCAAATTTTGTAAATCAAAACATCTTTGTTCAAACTCATTGAGTTTTGCTTCAAGTTCAATTTCGGTTTTAGAAATCAAATCATTTTGAATTTTCAAATCTGAGACAATTTTCTTATTTTTCAAGATGTGATTTTTAAATTCTAAAATCAAATCGTCATAGACATCTTGTAATTCATCAAAAGAATATGAACATGCGGTAGATGAATTAGAAGTTACCCTTGAATCTTTTTCAATGGCCATAAGGCAAAAGTTGGCTTGTTCATCGTCGGTGGAGTCTTCATCACTCCATGTAGCCACATATGCCTTATTCTTATGGCTTGAAGTGCTTGCCCTCTTCTTCTTCATGGATTCTCGTTCGAGTTCTTTTATGGCTTTCTTCATGAAAGAGACACACTTCTTGAAGAGATGAACTATCTCTTCTTCTTCATCCTCATCCTCTCTTGTATCAACATGGTAGCACTTGGAGGACTAGAGAGCCACGACATTTGTGTTGATGCCAAGCCCTTTGAGCTTCTTCTCCCCCATAGCTCTAATCTCTTCCTTCTTCTTTGTTTTTCTTCATTATTTGGTGAGTGAGAAGTGACCCCATGAGCTCATAAAGCTTCAAAGTCTTGAGATTCTTGGCTTCGATGATGGCGGTTCTTTTTGAGTCTCATGACTCGGGAAGGGAGTAGATGAGCTTTCGAACAAGCTTCTCTTCCGGGATGGCTTCTCCATAACCTTTGAGTCTATTGGTGATGGTGAAGAACCTATCGAACATCTTTTCAATGTGTTCTTCCGGATCCATTTTGAAGTTTTCATATTGTAGGTTGAGGAGGCCGATCTTGGTCTCCTTTACTTCGTTAATCCCCTCGTATGTAACTTCAAGCTTGTCCTAAACTTCATTGACACTCTCGCAAGAAGACATCTTTTCATAGATATTGAGGCTAAGCACACAAAAGATGAAGTGCAAAGCCTTGCAATTTAGCTCCATCTTCTTACGGTCGTTGGCACTCTACTCCACTCTGTTTTGCTTTCTTTTGTTACGAACGAGCCATCTTCAATGATATCCCAAAGTTTGTAGTCTTTGGATTTGACAAAGAACATCATTCTTGTCTTCTAATAAGCATAATTTGTCCCGTCGAAGAAAGGAGGCTCGTCGATGGATTGTGCCATTGAGCCGGTTGATTGAGATGTTGATCGAGCTTTCCGGATCGCCTCAATAGGATGTTAATCCTCTTCAATTGAGCCAAGCTCTGATACCAATTGTTGGGTTTTATGGTGTTCGATTCCTTCAACCGTTCTAGCTCACCAAGTGTGGAGAAGTTGGATAATTGGGTGTTTTAGTGGGAGGTGAAAAATAGACAATAAGACATAAGGAATTATAGTGGTTCAACCTTCTAACCAAGGTCTATATCCACTACCTTAGCTCCCCACTAAGGATTTCAACAAATTCACTTTATAATTCCGTCCCCTTTTCTCGGCTTAGGAGGAAATCGTTACAACGATTAAGCTAACTACCCTTAGCTTAATCAAACACTCTCTTACAAGTGAAAATTTTAAGCAAACTTGACATCCCTCTAATAGGTATTTGTTTGCACTATAAAGCTCTCACCCAAAACCTAAACACTTGAGCAAATATAACAATGTTAAGCTCACTAGTGTTGTCTAAGCAAGGAATTTACAATTAAAGCTCTAGACATAATTTGTCATCATAGTGTTGTAACAATTGAAGCATTAGTCTTCTCTTGATGCTTGGAGGTCCCTTTTATACTCCCAAATGAGTTTGTAGTCGTTATTAGACGTTAGGGTTGAATTGGAGCTGTTGGAGACTTTATTTCCCACCATAAATGCAGTTCTGCAACTCCCCGTTTTGAAACACTCGACCTTGTTTCGAAACATCCCTGAAATAGAAAGAGTTGTTGTAGTCTGATGCAACACCTGTTTCGGAACAATCTTGACCGTATTGAAACGGTCGTATCGAAACGTTGATTCCCGTATCGAAACGTTCTGCAATTTAAAAGGTCGTTGGGGATTTGACCGTTGAGGTCTTTGCCACATAGGCGTATTGACATGGTGAAGCCCGTATCAAAACGCTATGTAAAAATCCTCACCCAGATTAAAGCCCGTTTCGAAACAGACAGAGCTGTATCGAACGTTTTGAAACTGTGAATGGTTGTTTCGAAACGCCTAAGGGTGTTTCGAAACACCTGGGTGGTTTTGTAAAGTTTAGCTTTAGAAAACACTTCAAAACTTCTTAAAACAATCCTCAAACATATTTTTAAGTTGTTTGGACTTAAAGGTACTTTTGAAATCTTTTCAATTTAGTCCAAAACTATTTTCAATTATTATATCAAAACATTAGTTCTTTAGTTGTGTACAATGCTTTTTCCAAACTCTATATTTATAGGCATAAGATAGAATCCCTAATTCCAATGGGTATTAAACCCTAATAATAAAGTACATTAAAGTCTCATTTAATATATAGATAACCACCATAAATAAAGATATTCATAACATAAGAAAAAAATATTATTTTGCAACAAAAATCAGGGTAAATTATCCATTTAGTACCTAATTTATTATCGTATTTTTGTTTTGGTATCTTGTTATATTTGGCAAAATAATACCAAACGTTAGGTTTTTATTTTGTTTTAGTACTCTGACCGTTAAAATTTAATGGAGATAAAGATGTGCTTCATTTGTAATTGGAATTATAATAATTTTAATCTCAAAATTTGTACATTTCCATCAATTTGGTCCAAACTCTATCGATTTAATCATCATCTTAAATATTTGAATTAAAACTACAAAATTTCTCTTTTGTCCTTCTTCTTCATCGAAAACTCTACATTTTTAATTGGGATATTCTTACAGGTTGAGTAGGCTTTCCATCACCAGTTCCAACTTGCTCAATTTTCTTCAAAACATCCATTCCCTTACTTACCTTGCCAAAATCAACATGCTTCCCATCAAGACGGGGTTGACGCTTGAAGGCTATAAAGAATTGAGGCTCGTTTGTGCTTCGACAACTGTTTGCGATAAAGAGCACTGAGCACTATTCTAAGCGACCTCTCACGCTCCAACTTACTTAGTGCCTTTAAAATTTAATTATTTTTAAAATTTTATTTTTTAATTTATAGGTAAAATTTAATTTTGTTTCTCAAATCTCAAATTTTAATTTTGTTTTCCTAAATTTAATTTTTTTTATTCTTCTCCAATTTAATGACAAAAAATGATACAATATTCTTCATTTTTTTTGTATTTATTGTTCAAAATAAGCTCCATATCAATTATCATACCTACACTTCATTTTTTTCAAATTTTCTTAACAAAATAATCAAAATAATGTAGTTAACGAAGTTTAATTATGTTTCTATGGTTTATTAATGAAACACTAAATTGATTGTTTAAAATAATGAGATATAATATCGTTTTATATGAGTTTATTTTTTAGTTTTCGCTGAGGACATAGAAAATGTTCAAGACGACTCTAACAAAGAGTGTATATGTTTTGGGACTAAAACTCTTATTACCCAAATTAAAAATAAGCATGTCTCATCTCTATTAACGTTTAACGATTAGAACACCAAAACAGAACAAGAACGTAAGGATATATATTATTTTATAAAAAATAATAAGTAGAATATCAAAATAGAAACACATTAATAGGTTAGGTACTAAATGGTTAGTTTACTCTTAAAATTATTAAGAACGAAATTTTTTAAATGATAAACAAATAATTCTTTAAAGGACGTGAAGGTTTGGCGGATTTGTGCTATAAAACAACCGTCTTTCTTTGCCTTTTTTTTCTTCTCAGCAGTAGGAAAACACTTCGGCTTTGGGTTTATTTTTTCATGTTTGGTGTAGAAAGAAAGAAGAGAAGAAAGGGTTTGTAGGAATTGAGATATTTTTTGAATTTTTGAGGTGGGTTTTGCTTGAATTTTGAATTGATAGATTCAAAGAGCAATGGAGAGAGATTTCCTGGGTTTGAATTCAAAAGAACCATTGGTTATGATTAAGGACGAGGTTAACACTGATGTGTACAAAGAAATAGGTGCGTGTGCTCTTTTTTTTTTCTTTTCCTGGAAATTCCTTAAAAGAATTATTCTTTTGGGGTTCTAAAATTTGGGTTGTTGTTGAATTTGGAGTTGAATTATGATATTTTACTGGAAAACTAGAAGGTATTAAGTGAACTGATTCCCCCCCCCCCCCCCCCCCCCCCCTTTTGTTGATAACTTAAATGAATGGTATTTTGTTAGTGGAAGAGTGTTTTTAATTCGATTTATTTATTAGTTTGGATAATTCTGATAAAAAAACCCTTTTATTGTTATAAATCTATTTCTGGATTGGAATCATGTAAGGAATTGTATGTAAAAAAAGAAGAACAAGAAGATAGATATAGTTACTGGTGATTGTTTATAGATAATCATGTCAAATTATTTAGTTATGAGAGTTGTGCATGTTATAGCTATGCATTTATCTTATTTTAGAGGTTTTTTTTTCATTTTTATTTGGGATTTTTTAGGTTTTACAAAAAGCTCAGGGATACAATGGCCCTTTTCGAACAAGGTTTCTCCTGTTCCACAGCTGATGAACTTTAATTTTGCTCAAGGGGATATAACTAAAAAAGTTGGATATGATCCAAAAGTATCCCCTATGTTCATGCCTACCTCAACAATGGATGCTACTGAACTTCAGGTTTGGCACTACCCCCTTACTTTCACTATTGTGGATTAGGCTGCTTGATTCCCGATTCCCGTTTCGATCGAGTCTTTAGTTGACGGCTTTATTCCTTGACCTTATGAGTTGTGAGAGGAATTAACTTTCTTTAGGCATCATTTCACTATGCAGATAGTGATGCACCTTAATTTACATGTTTTTTTGTTGGAAAGCTTTTTAATTTTATTGGTTTGTGGTGTCTCGAATTGATATTGTTTTCACTTTCCTCTTTGCTTTTACTATCTAGAAATCATTCAACCATGGTAGGGTAGGTGGGAATCATTTTTCATTGATACCTTCTTATGTTCAACATGATGGTAAGATGTTCCCGGCCTCAAACCATGCACTGTTTATGAAGAATCATTATGCTACCACCGGTCAAAATTTGCCTGTTAATAGCATGAGACCACAATTACTTGGAGGGATTCCGGTAACGGCTCCACATACGATTCTTCCCACACTTGGTTCTGTTGGTGGAAGTGCTGAACCATGGTAAACTTGAAAATCTTATGCTTTAGTTCAGTTATTACAGCAATAATGTTGACAGTAAGATATTGAGACTTGGTCCTAAATTTAATTTAATTTCTTTTATAATTAGGAAAAGCGTCAAGGCCGCCGCATCACCTGCTCAACTGACGATCTTTTATGCAGGTGAAGTGAATGTCTTTGATGATATTACCCCAGAGAAGGTGCTCCTCTTTCGACCCCTTTTAGGAAAAGTACTTTGTTTTAACTATCTTTAATTCAGTGGAAAGCTTCAAATGTTAACTTCTTTTTTTCGTATCTTATACAGGCTCAGGCTATAATGTTCTTGGCTGGGTCTAATTCGGCTTATCCAAAAACCCAAGTCCAGGCACCTATTTTGAAGCCATTTCAAGTTGAAAGAGTTCCTCCAAACCAGATCATGAATACACAACTAAACTCTGGTACATCGAGCCCTCATGCTGTTGCGGCTCAGTCCGGGAGTGGGTCCACTAGTACCGAAGATCAGATGATATGCAAGACCTCAGGAACTCCAACTCCATCGACCCCGATTAGCAAATTGGAGCCTCCAAAATTGGTGAATGCTGCCACTGGCATGATGCCTTCTGGTATACACCCTTATGCTCTTACACGATTTTCTGTTCTTGCATGCATATTTTTAGCTAATTTTGTAGTTTGGAACATGACATCAATGAATTTCGTCTATAACTGACTTTGGATTTGTTTGCCTCCAGTTCCACAGGCTCGCAAAGCTTCCTTGGCTCGGTTTTTGGAGAAGCGCAAGGAAAGGTTAGTTCATACGCAATATACTTTTGTTCTTGAAACTATTTCAAACTACTAGTTGACCATGTTAGATTGTATTGCCGTAGAAAGCCAAAAAATGCCCTAGATATATGGGATGCGATATAATAATCCTTGAGCGTTTAAATTTCAATCATTACATGGTTGAATGTGATTTAGGCATGAATCGAGATTGCTTGTGGGGTTAATGCATGTTGATAGGCTACTTTACTTTGTTATTTAGTTATTGTCCCAAGGGATCGGTGCTTATGAGCAAGTTTGGTTTGATACCTCTTTATGCAAGGGACTAAGGGAGAGACTTCAGGGTACTGTGAAAACGATTGCTATTTTGATTGCATATGAGATAATTGTTAAACTCAATTGATTAAAGCTCGATGTCTGAACTTGTGCTCGAATAAATCTCCGTTGTTTGCTGTTGTAGGGTAATGAATGCGTCACCGTACACTTTTAGCAAGAAGTTTATAGATTATGCAACTACCTTGGAATTGAATGCATGAACTTTGCCAGAATCCTCTGCAGCAACGTCGTTCTCTCTCACAACTCCACGGTTTATGATTTGGCATTAGAAGGAAAGAAATGGGAAGTTTATATTATGTCTGGCATTAAAGAACTGTGCTTAATTGGCATCAACTAAAGTTTATTGAGAAGTTGGTGTAAGGTTATTATAGCATTTTTGTATTTTCTATATATCATTAATGTGGATGTTCTACCTACTTTGTAACCCCATTTAATTGTTGTTACATGGTAGAAATAATGCACCAGTAAGCATGTGTATTTTCTTCCATCTGCTTCTTCTGATTCATTTAAGAGCCTCAATATGTCCAACGTTTGTCTTATCCGATGAATGCGGACATATGTATCGAATACGGTGTTTTTAAAATGAGATCAAGCCCTAATTTCTGATTTCTGAATTCCCAAAGTGAAAACAAACTTGATGTCACCCGAAAGAGATGGGAATCTTTATTTTACATCGAAAAGAAAACGAGAGGCCATGATTGGCTGAGTGGTCTTAATTTAAATTAATTTACAAGGTTGATAATTAGTAAATGTGCGGTTTAAGTTTTTAGACTCATCTTTAAATAGGACCACCAATAACGCCTGCTATGTCCAAATCCATCATATGATTTCTTATAGAAATTAACTCATATTAAATAAATGTTTGACTAAAGAGAATAAAAAATAAACTTTAAAATATTGGCAAAAGGACAATAGAGGAAAATCTAGAGGTGGCAATTGGGTCGTTCGGTTCGAGTTCGGTTCAGATCGTTTCGGTTTTATCTAAAATCGGCTTAGATTCGGTTCGGGTTCGGGTCTAATTCGGGTCTGTGATGAGTTAGATCCGATTCGGGTATTGGATCGGGTCAAAATCAGATCGGTCGCTTTCGGGTCGGGTTAATATCGGATCGGTCGCTTTCGGTTCGGGTCAAAATCGGGTCGTTCAGGTCGCTTTCGGTTCGTGTCAAAATCGGGTCGTTCTGGTCGGGTCAACATTTGAATTTTTGGGTCAATTTGATTTGATTTGAGTTGAGTTTAGGGTTTGAGGTTTAGTATTTATGGTTTAGTTTAGAGTTATCGGTGTATGAGATTAATTCTGATTCAACTTGTTAATCTATGCTTTTGAATTTGATTAAATATTTAAATCAAAACTTCATGTACCCATATCAAAATTTTGTGTATAATTATATTAAATCAAAGTTTATTATATGTAATAATAATAATAATAATAATAATAACAATAATAATAATAATAATAATGTCTGAAATGAATTAATTTATTAAACTTATGATCTAATTGAGCTAATTAAAATCTAGAAACATAAATCACGGATATAATTAAAATAATTCTAAAACTAAATGTAAAATTTCAATTAAATTAATCTAAATTAAAAATCAAATAAATTAAGAAAAAGAGAAAGAGAAAGACAATTGGTAAAAATAGAGAGGGAAAAGAAAAAATTTTAGAGGGAAATAAGCCACCAATTTTTTAAGCTCGATTGAAAAAAAAAAGACAATTGGTAAAAATAGAGAGGAAAAAGACAAAATTTTAGAGGGAAATAAGCCACCAATTATTTAAGGTAGAGATTAATTACTTTTTAGGTCATGTTGCATTTAAAATGTTACATTTTAGTACTAATATTCAACTTTAAGTTTTAGTTTAATTTAGTCACAAGTATCCCCACGGTTTAGGCTTCAGATAGAAATCATCTCCCCGTAGTGATATTTAGTCTCTAAAAATTTACTTTTAGTCAAAATTAACTAATTTTTGTAATTTAGTCTATTAATTTAATATAATGATATTTTTGTTCATTTTAATTTCTAATATTTAATTTTTAGCCAAAATCGACCCATATTTATTTATATAATATAATTATAAAATTGGTCATTGGACTCTCAAATTTCTCCACTTCCAAATTGTCAATTTAGTCCACAATTTCAGTTTTATGCTATATTTTATGGTGAAATTATAAAATTGGTCACCAAGCTCTCAACTTTCTCTACCTTCAAATTGTCAAGATGGTCTCTAATTCCAGTTTTAACTATATTTTATGGTAAGATTGTAAAAATTGTCTCTAATTTCAGTTTATGGTTTATGCCTTAGTGTTAATGGTTTAAGGTTATTAATTTTAGATTAATTTCTATGGCTTAAAGGCTAACAATTTAGGCTTTTAGGGTTTAGTGTTAATAATTTAGGGTTTTATGATTTAGTTTAAGGTTATTGGTTCATGAGATTAATTTATATGGCTTAAGGTTTATTGTTTAGGATTCATGGCTTAAGATTAAATATTGTGAGAGAAAATAGTACATTAAAATCTTAAATTTAAAAATTAGTAGGACAAAAATTTTATTTAATTAATATTTAACAGTAAAATGACATAAAATGTTATTATACCACAACTTTGACAAGAGCAACAGTCTCTTCCATGGTATAGTACAGAAAGATAATAAAACATACTTCATTTTATTATTTATTATATTGTTAAAATAGATAATATTAAAAATAAATTATTCATTTATTTTACCTTAATTTTCGGGTTAAAATCGGGTCGATATTCGGTTAAGCTTTCGGTTCGGGTAGCATTCGGTTCGGGCCCATTCGGTTCGGGTCCATTTGGGTTCAACAAAAAATTTTAGTTCAGTTTCGGTTCAGTTTATTTCAAGTTTCGAGTCAACTTCGGATCATCAAAATTGAGTCTCAGTTCGGATAATTCAGTTCGGGTCTCGGGTCAAGTTTGTCAAGTCTAGGAATATCCCATGCTCTTTTCTCATTTTAAAATTCGCAGGATTTTAACATTTTAAAAAAGGCTTAACTATAAAGTAAATGCCTAAATTATGTCTTTTTTTCGTAATAGATGTCTAATGTATTTTTTGGCTGAAAAAGGTGCCTAAAGTTTTATTTTTAGCTGAAATAAGCATCTAAAGTATTTTTTGGCTTAAATATGTGCCTAAAGTTTTTGTTTTTGGGTTGTTTTAAAGTCAACTGAAACACTTATTTAGCCAAAAATGAAACTTTAGACACATATCTCAGCTAAAAAATACTTTAAACTCCTATTTCAACAAAAAATAAACTTTAGCCATTTATTTCAGCTAAAAAATATTTTAAACACCTATTAAAAAAATATAGTTTAAACATTTATTTTATCGTTAAGACTTTAAAAAATATAAATATGACACAAAAATTTTAATACAAAGATATTGTAATAAAGATAATAAATTGGTGGTTTGAGATGAAGCTAAAGAAATATAAATATCCAGCTGGGTGGCAGGCAGGTTGTAAACATCAGTCCACGTTTTTATAATGTATGTCTTTGTGTTTTCAATAATTTATTTGGTAGACACTAGACAGTACCTCCCTATGGGACCATTGGGACCCATGGCAAGTTGTGTGAACATAAATAACCTATGTACACTTTTCGTAAATCTCTCGACCAATGGGAGAAAGTGTTATTGGTTGCTAAATTTATTGAGTAGTCCCCGTGATAAAAATGATGTCTATGTTTCTTTTAGATAGGAGTGTAAATGAGCATAGCGTTCGACAAACTGTTTGTATAATATTTGTTTATTAAGTTAAATAAACGAGTATGAACAAAATATTTATGTTCGTTTAATAAATGAATGAACACGAACAGAGGTTTGTTTATATTCACGAAAAAGCTCGTTTATAGGCTCCTTTATGAGCTCCTTTATAGGCTCGTTTATAGGATGAAAATGTTTGTGTATGTATCTAAATACTACTTTTTATTGTTGTTAAGTATGTTATATAAGTTCATGTCGAAATGTAAGTTTTATTTTGTTGCTTTTGTTTTATTTATTTATTGTTAATTTAGTTAACATGTTCGCGAATACTTAAACGAACACGTTCGTGAACACTAAACAAACGAACACGAACACCTTTAAAAATAAATAAATGAACACAAACACAATATTAAAAATTTAAACGAACACGAACCGAACATGAACACCTTTAAAAATAAACAAACAAACACGAACATAGTCTTGTTCGTTTAAGCTCGATTCATTTACACCCCTACTTTTAGGTGATGCAAGTTCGAACAATGTAATCTGTATGCATAGCCTAAGTACAAGGATTAGCTTCTTAATTAAAATAATAGGTTATCTTTACTTGCGATAAAATTATCTTAACAAGATAATGAGCCGTCTTATTAGTATTTTATTCGATCTATGAAAGTATATACACTGAGAAAGAAATAGTTGGGAATTCATTAATTAAAGGAGCCAACGACAAAATAAATTCTGAAAGAAAAACCAAAAAAATTGTAAAAATAAGGTTAAAATTTTCATTAAAATAAAGGTCATCACTAGTTGGATTATTTGTTGGTTTCAGTCATCTCAGGTTTAGATTGGATGATTACTTTCTTAGTAAATTACATATCTATTTTATAATTTATGTTTGTATTGAGATTTCTTAGTGTTGAAATCTTAGTTCTAGGGTTAGGAAGAAAAGGGAGAAAACAATAACACGGGAATGAAAAAAGAGAAAGAAGATTTTTATTATTAAAACTGATGATTAAAAATATACAAAACATATTATATATATATACTAATAATAATATAAAGAAGATTGCTGATCTGTCATTTAACCACCTAACTAACCCATTAACAAACAATAACTAACTTCTAATACCCCCCTCAAGTTGGAGCATACAAATTTTGAATGCCCAACTTGAGTATTGAACTCTGAAAAATAGACAAAGGTAGAGCTTTTGTGAAGCAATCAGCAAGCTGATTCAAACTGGAAACTGGCAGCAAATTGATGGTCCCATTGTGCACCTTCTCCCTGATGATATGGCAGTCAATCTCTATGTGCTTGGTGCGTTCATGATGCACAAGATTTTCTGCAAGTTTCACAGCAGAAAGATTGTCACAATATAAGTTGGTAGGAGAAATATTAATGTGAAAATCTTGAAGTAAATAATGCAGCCACTGTATTTCACAAACAGTTGTGGCCAAAGCACGATACTCTGCTTCACTAGAGGATCGAGATACTGTAGCCTGTTTCTTTGACTTCCAAGAAACAAGTGCTGAACCAAGGAAGATGCAAAAACCAGTGGTGGATTTCCTCGAATCAGAACAAGAAGCCCAATCAGAATCTGAGAAGGCATTGAATTTAATTTGATTCGAAGCAGGGAAAAAAAGACCCTGTCCAGGTGTAGCTTTAAGATACCTCAATACCCTATGAACAGCAGCTAAATGAGCATTAGTAGGAGCTGACATAAACTGAGATAGCTGCTGAACAGCAAAGGATATATCAGGACGAGTGTTTGTTAAATATAACAGTTTTCCAATAAGCTTTCTATAAGTAGTGACATCTATTAAAGTATCACCATCATCCTTAGAAAGAATTTTGACCATAGGAGTAAAACAAGGCTTGGATTCAGAAAAACCAGAATCATTTAGAAGGTCCAAAGTGTACTTCCTCTGACAGAGATTAATGCCTTGACTATTCCTTGCAACTTCAAGACCAAGAAAGAATTTCAGATTTCCCAAATCCTTAATTTTAAAAAGATCATGAAGACACTTCTTTATTTCATTAATGGGATCTAAACTAGGCCCAGCAAGAATTATATCATCAACATAGATGATTAAGGCAATAAAATCATAATTTGTTCCTTTTGTAAACAAAGAAAAATCAGCTGAAGATTGTTTGAAACCTTCTTGTAATAAAACAGATGTTAACCTTTCATTCCACTGACGACTAGCCTGTTTTAAACCATAAAGGCTCTTCTTTAACTTACAAACTAAATTAGAGGAAGTAGATTTAAAACCAGGAGGTAATTGCATGTACACCTCTTCATCTAAAAAGCCATGCAAAAAAGCATTATTAATATCTAGTTGATGAAGAAACCAATTCTGAGTAGCAGCTATAGCAAGAACAAGTCTAACAGTGGTTAATTTTGCTACAGGGCTAAAAGTATTGAGATAATCAATTCCTGGTTGTTGAGTGTAACCCTTAGCTACTAACCTAGCTTTATATCTCTCAAGACTACCATCAGAATTAAGTTTAGTTTTATACACCCACTTACATCCTATGGCTATCTTTCCATGAGAAAGAGGAACAAGATCCCATGTTTGATTCCTTTCTAAAGCAGATATCTCATCATTCATAGCAAATTTCCAGCAGTCATGTTTAACAGCTTCAGCATAATTCTTAGGTTCAGTAAGAATTTCAGTAGAACAGATATAAGACAAATGAACTGGAAAAAGATTATGATAAGATATTACCTGAGCAATTGTATGAGGAGAAGTCCTCTGTTTTGGCAGATTGACATGGAAATCTTTAAGATGAGAAGGAAACTGCCTGTTCCTTGTTGGCCTTGTAGAAATAAGCTGTTGCTTATCTAAGTCTAGAGAACCAGAAGAACTAGAAGGAATAGAACTAGGAACAATATCTTCAGAAACATGTGATTCAGCTTGAGTATTATTAGAATTAGTTATAGATTTCTGTTCAGAAGAATTAGAATGTAAAGAAGTAGTCTGTTGTTTAGCCTTAAAAAAAACATCTTCAGTATCAATATTTGGACATTGAGACAAAACAACCCTATCTTTATTAACATTATCAATTTTAAAAGGAAATATAGTTTCTGAAAAAGAAACATCTCTGGAAACAAACACAGTTTTATTCTGAAGATCATACAGTCTGTATCCTTTGATACTTTTAGGAATTCCAAGAAAAACACATCTGGTTGCACGAGCATGAAGCTTAGTCTTAAGTTTAGGAAGAACACTAGCAAAAACAAGGCAGCCAAAGGATTTCAGATTATTAGTTTGAGGAACTTTATTGTAAAGTAACTCAAAAGGTGTTTTGTTGTTTAAAACAGGAGTGGGAGTAATGTTTATCAGAAAAACAGCATGTAGGATGCAATCAGTCCAGAACATAAGAGGCAAATTAGATTGTAACCTTAAAGATCTTGCAACATTCAACAGGTGTTGATGTTTCCTCTCAACAATGCTATTTTGTTGAGGTGTGTAAACACAAGACTGTTGATGAATTATTCCTTTAGAACTAAAAAACTCAATCATATTAAATTCTTTAGCATTGTCAGTCCTTATGCATTTAATCTTTAGAGAGAATTGAGTATAAACTAACTCATAAAAAGAAACTAGTAAGGTCCTAACCTCAGACTTAGATTTCATAGGATAAACCCATAAAAATCTGCTTCTATCATCAACAATGGTCAAAAAATAAAAGTGACCATATATACTAGCAACAGGAAAAGGACCCCACACATCCACATGAATTAAATCAAAGATATTTTCAGAAGAAGAAGAACTGACAGGAAAAGGAAGTCTCTTATGTTTAGACAAAATACAAACTTCACATTTATTTGCACACTTATTAACAACAGAATCATTTACAGGAATATCAGGATTAAGCAAAGAAAAGTATTTCATCCTTTAAATTGAAGGATGTCCTAGCCTAACATGCCAAAGGTGAAAGGAAGAAACATGAACACAAGAATTACAAGATTCCTCAGAAACAACAGAATCAAAAGAAGCAGTACAAGATCTCTCAGAAAATTGATTAACAAAAGAATTAAAATGGAGAATGGAAGAACTAACAGAAAGTTGATAAAGACCATCAACTAGCTTAGCTAAACCAATCCTCTTGCAACTCTTGGTGTCCTGAAGAAAACAAGAACCAGAATTAAAAACTAAATCAACATCACCAGATTCAGTTAATTTAGAAACAGAAACAAGATTGAATTTGAAAAATGGTATATGTAAAACATTGTACAGAACCAAACCAGATTCAAGCTTAACAGTCCCAATATTAGAAACTTTGACAAGAGATCCATTAGGCAGTTTCACAAACTTATTAAGAACAGACTCATAATTAAGAAAACTAGATAAAGAGGAAGCAACATGATCAGTAGCTCCTGAATCCAAGATCCAAGGAGATACTGTAACAGAAGAAGAACTTAAACATTTAGAAGAAATACCTGTCAGTTGAGTGGACTTAACATCAAAAGCAGAATTCAGCATGTTCACTCGAGAAGTTTGCACAGAAGAAGATGCAACAGGAGATTGAACAGAACCACGTTCTTGAATCAAACTTAACAACCTCTCATACTGTTTCTTGGTGAAAGAAACAGACTGACAAGAATCCTTAGAGATAGACTGAGAATTCTGACTCACCCCATTATCAGATTGAGAAACAAACTCATTTGACCCAACTTGGTTAATCCTAGAAGACTGACCAGAACTCTGATAATTCCTCTGTCTATAATTTGGTGGAAAACCGTGCTTACGATAGCACTTATCAACAGTGTGGCCATAAAGACCACAGAAGACACATAAGGGTTTCTTAGCAACACCAGAAAAACCTCGTTTTTGGAAGCTACCAGACTTATTTTCTTGCTTATCTCCCCTATCCCCAAATCTATTCGAAGACATTTTATCAACCAAGAAAATATTGGACTCATTAACAGGACTAGAGAGAGTTCTTTCATGTTGAACAACCGCAGCAAATATCTCATTAATACTTGGCAAGGGCTTAGTCATTAAAAGCTGAGATTTTTGGACAGAATAATTGTCACTAAGACTCCTAATAAACTTGAGAGCAAAATCCTGACTTCTATATTTCAAAGCCAGACAACTACAAGAACTCAGAGGACGCAAATTGGAAATCTCATCCCAAAGAATCTTAAGTTGAGTATGATAAGAAGTTACAGAGAGAGTACCTTGCTGTAACGCGTAAAATTCGTGAATCAAGTCTGAGATTCGAACCAAATCCCCTTGATTAAACCGATCATGAAGATCTTGCCAAAGATCGTACGCCGTGTCGATCCAAATCACACTTTGGACGATATCAGGATGAATCGCCCTTTGCAACCATGACAGGACGAGATTATTGCATTTAACCCAGGCTTCATACTGGGAATCATCGTCACGGGGCTCCTTGATTGAACCAGAAACGAATCGAAACTTATTTTTCGATATCAACGCCATCTTCATCGACCTAGCCCAAGCGTGATAATTTGCTCCAGTGAGAAGACTCGAAACAAGAACCAAGGAAGGGTTCTCATTTGGATGAATGTAAAATTCATCGTGTGGATCGTCGGACCGATAAACCCACGCAGAATCACGCGAACGAGAACCGGAATCACTTTCATCTGATACCATATTGAGATTTCTTAGTGTTGAAATCTTGGTTCTAGGGTTAGGAAGAAAAGGGGGGAAAACAATAACACGGGAATGAAGAAAGAGAAAGAAGATTTTTATTATTAAAACTGATGATTAAAAATATACAAAACATATTATATATATATACTAATAATAATATAAAGAAGATTGTTGATCTGTCATTTAACCACCTAACTAACCCATTAACAAACAATAACTAACTTCTAATAGTTTGAGGTTCGTGATTCTCTCTCTCAACAATGTCGTCTTTAAAATTTAAATTCAAGTTGTTTTTTGAGAAAATAATGTGCCTTATTATTGCACTAAATTCTTGTCGGTCGATTGAATGATTATTTTAATCATGATTAAGACAGACTTTTTGAATATGATTTGCATAATTATTTAATGTATCGTCATCAACCTTAATGATAATGATGAATGTAACATATAAATAAACAAATAAAAATTTTGAATCCTAATCTATTTTATAAAAAAATATTTGCCAACAAGACATTTGTTGTGTTGGTAAGAATCAAAATTTATTGAAGCGACAATTCATGGGGTAAGAAAAGTAGATAACCATACTGATGTATTTGTAATATTTACATATAACATTGCGAGTGACAGAATCAGGATTTTTATATAATAAGGTTAGAGCGAAATATAAGGTATGAGGAACTTCTATACCATTATAACAAGTATTATTGATTTTATATCCTCAACAAATTAAGTGGGGTCAATTTTAATATCTATTATAAAAAACTTCAATATAATTCTAATAATTTTATATAATAATTACTTTTAAGTAGGGTCAATTGCACTCTAATCTTTTCATATAGCTCCGCCATGAACATTGCAGTCAATAGGGCATGTTTCTTTCGACTACCATCAATTCATGGACCTACATTTTTTTTATTTCTCTAGAAAATATCTCCAACTCCAATACAGAACATTGAATCGTAGTATGACATCTGATTTTGTGCTTCCATGCACTAATGTTTCAATTGGATCATGGACTGACCCATGTATTTGACGAATATTATTAGCATTGGGCTACATGTTTAGACCCAAAATAAAGGTGCCACCAATTGGGTTTAGAGCCTATTCGTTTGGTTCAAGTTTTCTTTTGGTCTTAAAACATTTTATTTATAATCATTTGTGCCTAATTTGTGACTAGTTTGGATCACGTGTTATAAAAATTTATTGTAAAATTGATTCTCTCAATACGAGGGTGATTCTAACGTAGGTCCCTTAAAATTAGGTTAATTTTAGGTCGCATCGGTACTACTGTTAGATCTAAGCCAAATTAATTTCAGCCGTTAATAGAAAAAAAGGACCAGGTGAAACCGGTAAACCGGTATTCTAAAATTCCTTTAAAACCCTCATACTAGAATAGAATCGATATTAATGAAATAATTTAAAAAATAGTGGCTTTCCCTCTCCATCCCTCGTGAAAACTTCAGAAAACTCTCCCCCCACCTCGTCCAAACTTTTCGTTCATTTTACAGGCGGGAATCGTTGGTTGGATAGTTCTTATCTATTAAATTCAGGTTAGTAATGTTTAAGATTTTGTGTTAGTCAAATTCAAAATGAAAATTGTGTATGAAAAATTATTAGGATTTTAGGAAAAGTGAGGGTTTAATAATGATTTTGAGGGATTAAGATTATAAGTTTAATAATGTTTACTTATTATACCGAAGCACATCAATTTCCATATAGTTTAAGGATTATGTTTGGTGATATTTGTTACGAATGCAGAGGTTGAGAAACGGTTCTGGAAAAATAGCATCAGTATTGTTCTTCAAATATTGATGCTGAGAGTAATTTGAATGACATCGAATGAGAAAATAGTATCGGTATGTAAAAGTGATATCGGTATTAATAGGTAGAAATATCGATATTGTAGTAGTATTATAGATATGGAAATAATTTGAATGACATTGGATGGTAAAATGGTATCGATATGGATAAGTCATATCGGTACTAATAGATAGAAATATTGATATTGTAGTAGTAGTACAGATATGAGAATATATTGAATGACATCGAACATGTAAATGGTATCGGTGTTTATAAGTAATATCAGTACTAATCGATAAAAATGTCACATATGTAGGAAAAAATATTTGTTTAACACGGAGGAAGACATGTTAATAAATAATATGGTATAATAACCATTAATAAAATGTTGTGTTGTGTTTTATGTGTGGTATAAATTTATGTGATATAAATGAACTTATGTTTTGTTGGTAGGTGTGTGAGCATGGAAGATGAGACGGTGAAGGTCGTGGTGACTAAGGCCCGTAAACCTGCGTATGCCTTAATGAACTTTTAGTAAGTTAAATTTGTATTTAATATTTGAAGTTGGTTAATTTGTTAAATTAAAGTTTAAATATGATATATTTGAATGAATGTATGTATAATATAAATGAATGCAAATGGAGAAAGGGTGAGAAGAAAAAAATGACTAATGAGATAAGTGTGAAATTTCGAATAGTTGAATGTGTTTGTTTATTTATCCAGTAATGTGTATATGTCGTACAATTGTAATATCTTTTGAATGATAAAGGTGAAAAAAACATTGAGAAGGAAGTGAGGGAAAATGAATGCTGATGAAAAAAGACCGTATATTGAAATGCACTTGCAACAGAAAGAAACATATATAGAAGTAAAATCAAAAGGAGAAGATACGACTATTGTTAAAAAAGTTAAGAAGGTAAGAGTTGCATTACTTTTAGTAATAATGGTTAGTATTTTATAGATTTCTAATGTTGATGTAATAATTGTATGTTTGTAGGAAGCACCCATAAGGTGTAGCATGAAGAAGTTGTCGAATTTGTTTGAAGAAATAAAGAGTAAAAAGATGGATGATGTAGTCGTAGAACTTGAGTTTGGGAGTTTACTTAGATTAAAATCGCGTGAAATTCGTCATGCTCTCTGTCGTGAGTTAGTGGAAAGCTTTGATGTCAAAAGCTCAATGATGAAGTTTAATGGTCATGATATTTCTGTAATGGTTGAGGATGTTGAAGTTGTTTTGGGGTTAAAAAATGAAGGTCTTGATGTTGGACGCGTGAATGAGGAATGTAATGGGAAAGAACTAGGTTTGAAGTATAAAGTCATGCTGAAAGTTTCATATGTTGATTTCGAAGCAGACATATTAAGTGGTGAATATGAAGGAGATGAATTGAAAGTCAAGGTGATTTTTTACATTGTTTGTGTCTTTCTTGCTCCAAGTTCGGACACGGTAACCTCAACAGAAAGTTTGAAGTTATTGTGCTCTGATGGGTTGAAGGGCAAACTGAATTGATGTAAGTTTGCGTATGAGAGATTAAATGATTGTATATCGAAACATAATTTTGATAACGGTTAATCATACATGACCGGGTGCATAGCAATCTTAGAGGTAATATGGTAGTAAATTGATGTATTATGGTAGTAGTGAAAAAAATTGCTCACTTGGTTTGTTACTCACTTTGAATCTTTTCCCTGGATAGAGTGACGAATTCCTTGTGTTGCAACCTTGAATGATACGACTTTAAATTTCAAACATTTGGGCCTATAAGTCATGGAAGTTCACCAACACTTTCAAACTTACTCCTCATGTATATCATGTTCTAGTTAGGGTCTTCTATTCGAATGCTATGTGTGTGTTAGACAAGGAAAAAAAGCATACATTTGCTATTAGGTCATACATCATGGTCAAAATTATCTTGCTTAATACCGATGTTATCGCTAAGCATCTTGGCTTAGACAATGTAGGTGAAGACAACTAAAAAATAACGGTTAAGACTCACTTATCTACAAACACTAGTGTAAACCAGTTAGATATTCATGATAGGTTGTTGCACCTTATGGTTTCAGTAGTTTCGACCATCGGACGAAAAGTACTCTTCTTTCAGAGTCTTAGACATATGGTGGCTACATTACTTCTAAAATGCTAAGCGAATCAATCTTGCCCAAATTATATTTAGTAAAGTTGTTGATGTTGTTAACTATGCAACAACCAGGTGTATGGAAACTCTTGTTTACGATAGTTTTCTTAGTAACATTTTATAAAAGAGGGTATTGATTGCTCATTAGATGTTGTCATTCCTTTGGCAACCCCATAAATTTTCGTACTTTAAAGAAATGTCATTTTGAGCTTGTGGAGACCGAGTGGAAGAGAAAGAGGAAAAGACATGCAAATGAGATCTTATAGGATGTGTTGCGTGATGTTGACGACCTTGTTAATGACCCTCAAAATGATGATGATGGTAGTTTCGTTGAGCCTGCACTTCCTCCACAGTATCGTGTCATGATGGAGGCCTTTGACGTGAGATTTGCAGCTATGCTATCTCATTTTGATGGAAGACTGACCGACATTCACCGTCAACAATTGGCCATGCAAACTCAATTGGAGGAACTTCGTTTTTTTGTTGTTGGTCGGTTAGACACATTGTTGATTTAGACAGCTGCTCCCTCTCCAGACTTGACTACTCCACCACCGCATTCCGATGCTTAATTATGTTTATTATGTTAGTTTTAATGTTATGTAGCAAAAACTTTATTAGTTGTTATGACTTGAGCTGATAATACTTTGGTAATTTTCGTACTTTAAATTTTTTGCTTGTTATGTTGGTTTCAACACCTAATGTCATGTAATTATGGATGTTTTTTTTGTTTGCAATGGTATTTGTAGAACTAATGTTTTGATATAATAATTGAAAAATATTTTGGACTAATTTGAAAAGAATTTAAAACTTGGTTTTAAGTCCAAACAACTTGGAATTATGTTTGAGGTATTTTAAGAGGTTTTTGGCAAGATTTATCATGTTTTTAATAGCCAAACTTGTGTTTTCAAAGTAACCGTACCGATACGGTCCAACCCGTATCGATACATTTTTGACTCAGTTTGGTCACTGCCAAAACCCGTATCGAAACAGGCTTGGCCGTTTCGATATGGATCGGGATCGTTTCGTTACACCTGGTAAGCGTACCGATCCCCTTTCAACCACCCCAATGGTTATTTCCCAACGACCTTTTAAAAGTGAACCCATACCGATACGCCCTCAAGTGTATCGATACGCGCAGGCTGACAAGAGCCCAACGTCTAGTTTCTGATGAAGGCCGTACCGATACAGTTCCACGCGTATTGATACGGATAGCTGCAGAACAACATTAATGAAGGGAAATAAAGTCCTCAACGGCTCCAAATCATCCCCAACGGCTAGTAACTGCTACAAACTCAATTGGGAGTATAAAAGGGACCTCCAAGCATCTTGTAATGGTTAATGCTTCAATTGTTACAACATTATGATGTCAAAATTTGTCTAGAGCTTTAATTGTTCATTTATTGCTTAGACAACACTTGTGAGCTTACATTGTTAAATTTGCTCAAGTGTTTAGGTTTTGGGTGAGAGCTTAGAATTGCAAACAAACACATTTTAGAGGGATTTCTAGTTTGCTAAGTCTTTCTTTGTAAAGAGAGTGTTCCTTCAAGCTTTGGGTAGAAAGCTTTGAGGGTTGTAACGGTTTCCTCCTAATCCGAGAAAAGGGGACGAAATTCTTAGTGAATTTGTTGGAAATCCTTAGTGGGGAGCTAAGGTAGTGGATGTAGACCTTGGTTGGAAGGTTGAACCACTATAAATCCTTGTGTCAAATTGCCTAATTTTCACCTCCCACTAAAACACCCAATTATCCAACCTCTCCACACTTGGCGAGCAAGAACGGTTGATCGAATCGAGCCCCTAAAATCTCAACAATTGGTATCAGAGCTTGGCTCAATCGAAGGGGATTCACATCCTATTGAGAAGATCCGGCAAGCTCGATCAACATTTCACCAACCGGCTCAATGGCACAATCAATCGACAAACCGCATTTCTTCGACGGAA
This sequence comes from Hibiscus tridactylites, assembly GCA_958450335.1. Classification (NCBI taxonomy): domain Eukaryota; kingdom Viridiplantae; phylum Streptophyta; class Magnoliopsida; order Malvales; family Malvaceae; genus Hibiscus; species Hibiscus tridactylites. Next base: position 21,119,118 of record OY288283.1, read on the forward strand.
ATCACTATGCCCATTGGAAGACAAAGATGAAATTCTTCTTGAAGTCAAGAGATTACAAGCTATGAGACATAGTTGAAAATGGTTCGTTCGTGCCTCAAGGAAACAAAGCGGAATAGAGTGCCGACGATCGCAAGAAGATGGAGCTTAATTGCAAAGCCTTGCACATGCTCTTTTGTGCTTTTGGCCCAACCATCTATGAGAAGATGTCTTCTTGTGAGAGTGCCAAGGAGGTATGGGACAAGCTTGAAGTCACATACGAGGGAACCGATGAAGTCAAGGAGACCAAGATTGGGATCCTAACCTTAGAGTATGAGAACTTCAAGATGGATCCGGAAGAGAACATCGAGAAGATGTTTGATAGGTTCTCCACTATCACCAATGGTCTTAAAGGTTATGGAGAAGCCATCCTGGAAGATAAGCTTGTCCGAAAGGTCATCTACTCCCTTCCCGAGTCATGAGACTCAAAGAGGACCTCCATCATCGAAGCCAAGAATCTCAAAACCTTGAAGCTCGATGAACTCATGGGGTCTCTTCTCACTCACCAAATAATGAAGAAAAACAAAGAAGATGAGAAGAAGAAGGAAGAAATTAGAGCGATGGGGTAGAAGAAGATCATGGAGCTAGGCATCAATGCTAGTGTCGTAGCTCTCAAATCCTCCACATGCCATCATATAGATTCAAGTGAGGAGGAAAGTGAAGATGAAGAGATGACCTATCTCTTCAACAAATTTGCCCGGTTCATGAAGAGCAAAATGGAAAAATCCAAGTATGAATCGATGAAGAAGATGAATGACTCCCACAAATCCAAAAAGAAGGGATCATCTTCAAAACAAGCATATGTGGCCACATGGAGTGATGAAGACTCCACCGATGATGAAGTAGCTTACCTATGCTTGATGGCCCTCAATGAGGGTGAGGTAACTTCTAACTCATCTATTTCAAATTCTTATACATTTGATGAGTTACAAGATGCCTATGATGATTTGCTTTTGGAATTCAAGGCATCATTTTCCAAGAACAAAAAGTTGATTTCAAAAATAAAAATTGAAAATGATTTGCTTTCCAAAACAAATCTTGAACTTGAAGCAAAATTGAAAGATTTTGAGCAAAAATGTGTTGATTTACAAAATTTTCTTCTTAAAGTTCAAAAAGAAAAAGATTTGATTTCCAATGAACTTGAAAAGAAAAATAATTTTGGAAAATCAAATTTTTATGTAAGACAATCTAGTGCCCCTATATTTGTGAATGGAAAATGTTTTAGAAGTGTTTGGGTCCCAAAAGGACTAACCACTTCAACTAAAAAGGATGAAATTGAAAAATGGTTTCCTAAGGGGACTAAATTTTGTGCTACTAATGTCTATGGATCCAAAGCAATTTGGATACCAAAAATTACTTGATTGTTTTTTGCTAGGTGTGATGGAGAGTGATCAACAAGTCAAACTTTGAGGGGGAGCTCCATGCACACATAGGAAGAACACTTGAAGAAGGAAGGCTTCACATCCTCCCTTGAGTTCAAGTGTGGTAAAATCTAGTTGCTTTTGCTTTTATTTGATTAATTTTCATTTAAGTCAACTAGTTAATCATATATGTTGAACTAACATTCTTATGATGCTTTGAGTAAGGGGGAGCTAATTTTAAACCAAAATTTTAAGTGCGTCAATTTTCCTTACCTCTATTGTTATTTTGAAACTTAATGTTTTAAATTCTTTTTGATATAACAAAAATGGGAGAAATTGTTTGAAAAATTGAATTTTCAAATGAATAAGGGGGAGCTTTATTTGTTTTCATATCTTTAATCTCTTATTCACATTTTTAAAGATAAAAGGGGAAGAATCTCAAACAATGTTTCAAGTTAGTTTTATTATATCGAAAAGGGGGAGATTGTAGAACTAATGTTTTGATATAATAATTGAAAATATTTTGGACTAATTTGAAAAAGAATTTAAAACTTGGTTTTAAGTCCAAACAACTTGGAATTATGTTTGAGGTATTTTAAGAGGTTTTTGGCAAGATTTTTCATGTTTTTAATACCCAAACTTGTGTTTTCAAAGTAACCGTACCGATACGGTCCAACCCGTATCGATACCTTTTTGATTCAGTTTGGTCACTGCCAAAACTTGTATCGAAACAGGCTTGGGCGTTTCGATACGGATCGGGATCGTTTCGATACGCCTGGTAAGCGTACCGATCCCCTTTCAACCACCCCAACGGCTATTTCCCAACGACCTTTTAAAAGTGAACCCGTACCGATACGCCCTTAAGCGTATCGATACACCCAGGCTGACAAGAGCCCAACGGCTAGTTTCTGATGAAGGTCGTACCGATACGGTTCCACGCGTATCGATACGGATAGCTGCAGAACAATATTAATGAAGGGAAATAAAGTCCTCAACGGCTCCAAATCATCCCCAACGGCTACAAACTCAATTGGGAGTATAAAATGAACCTCCAAGCATCTTGTCATGGTTAATGCTTCAATTGTTACAACATTATGATGTCAAAATTTGTCTAGAGCTTTAATTGTTCATTTCTTGCTTAGACAACACTTGTGAGCTTACATTGTGAAATTTGCTCAAATGTTTAGGTTTTGGGTGAGAGCTTAGAATTGCAAACAAACACAGAGGGATTTCTAGTTTGCTAAGTCTTTCTTTGTAAAGAGAGTGTTCCTTCAAGCTTTGGGTAGAAAGCTTTGAGGGTTGTAACGGTTTCCTCCTAATCCGAGAAAAGGGGACAAAATTCTTAGTGAATTTGTTGGAAATCCTTAGTGGGGAGCTAAGGTAATGGATGTAGACCTTGGTTAGAAGGTTGAACCACTATAAATCCTTGTGACAAATTGCCCAATTTTCACCTCCCACTAAAACACCCAATTATCCAACCTCTCCACACTTGGCGAGCAAGAACGGTTGATCGAATCGAGCCCCTAAAATCTCAATAGTATTATATTTTGCAAGATATGGTAAGGTCTTGTTTAATTCCATATGTTTCAGCACTTCCAATGTTTTGTTGTAAAATAGTTTAAAAATTTCTCAAAAACAGAACAACAAATCAATACCGATATACCATGAACAGTACCGATACCACATGAACAGTACCGATGCATCATGAACAATATCGATATAGGATAATAAATTCGATAGTTACATTCTTTACCATATATTTTGAAACGAATTACGTAGGTGAGGTGATATATGTTGTAGGTATGACATTTCTTACGCATTTTTTAACATATAGGGTAATCCTTGAAGAGATAAGGTAGCTACACAATTCCTTAGCATAAGTTGAGTTGGTTGAAGAATATGACACATGGGGTAATAAATTTGGTAGTTACCTTCTTTACTATATATTGTGTAAAAAATTAGGTAGGTGAGGTGAGATATGTTGTAGGTACAAATTTTTTTTTACGTGTTTTTGTATCATATAGAGTAATCCTTTAAAAGATGAGGTAGCTACAAATTTTCTTACCATAAGTTGGGTTGGTTTAAGATTAAGACATATGTGGTAACAAATTCGGTAGTTACATTATTTACTATATATTATGTAACGAATTAGGTAGGTCAAATGAGATATGTTGTAGGTACGAAATTTCTTACCCGTTTTGTAACATATAGGGTAATCCTTTAAGAAATGAGATAGCTACAAAATTCCTTACCATAAGTTGGGTTGGTTTAAGATTAGGACATATGGGGTAATAAATTCGGTAGTTACATTCTTTACTATATATTTTGTAATGAATTACGTAGGTGAGGTGAGATATGTAGTAGGTACAAAATTTCTTACGCATATTGTAACATATAAGATAATCATTTAAGACATGATGTAGTTACAAAATTCCTTACCATAAGTTGGGTTGGTTTAAGATTAGGACATATGAGGTAATAAATTCGGTACTTACCTTCTTTACTATATATTGTGTAAAGAATTAGGTAGGTGAGGTGAGATATATTGTAGGTAAGAAATTTCTTACGCGTTTTGTAACATATAGGGTAATCCTTTAAGAAATGAGGTAGTTATAAAATTCCTTACCATAAGTTGGGTTGGTTTAAGATTCGGACATATAGGGTAATAAATTCGGTAGTTACATTCTTTACTATATATTTTGTAACAAATTACGTAGGTGGGGTGATATATGTAGTAGGTACAAAATTTCTTACTCATATTGTAACATATAGGGTAATCGTTTAAGACACGAGGTAGTTACAAAATTTCTTACCATAAGTTAGGTTGATTTAAGATTAGGACATATGTGGTAATCAATTCGGTAGTTACCTTCTTTATTATATATTTTATAAAGAATTACATATGTTAGGTGAGATATGTTGTAGGTACTAAATTTCTTATGTGTTTTGTAACATATAGGGTAATCCTTTAAGAGATGAGGTAGCTACAAAATTCATTTCCATCAGTTTGGTTGGTTTAAGATTAGGACATATGGAGTAATAAATTTGGTAGTTACGTTTTTACTATATGTTGTGTAATGAATTATATAGGTGAGGTGATTTATGTTGTATGTACAAATTTTCTTACGCGTTTTGTAACATACAAGATAATCCTTTAAGAGATAAGGTAGCTACAAAATTTCTTACCATAAGTTGGGTTGGTTTAAGAATATGACATATGGGGTAATAAATTCTGTAGTTACCTTCTTTACAATATATTGTGTAAAGAACTAGGTAAGTGAGGTGAGATATGTTGTAGGTACGAAATTCCTTACGCATTTTGTAACATATAGGGTAATTCTTTAAGAGATGAGGTAGCTACAAAATTTCTTACCATAAGTTGTGTTGGTTTAAGATTTCGACATATGATGTGATAAATTCGGTAGTTATTTTCTTTACTATATATTTTGTAACGAATTACGTAAGTTAGGTGAGATAAGTTGTAGGTACAAAATTTCTTACGCATATTGTAACATATAGGATAATCCTTTATTAGATAAGGTAGCTACAAAATCCCTTATCATAAGTTAGGTTTGTTTAAGATTAGGACATATGGGGTAATAAATTCGGTAGTTACGTTTTTTACTATATATTTTGTAATGAATTACGTAGGTGAGGTCAGATATGTTGTAGGTACAAATTTTCTTATGCGTTTTTAACATATAAAGTAATCCTTTAAGAGATAAGGTAGCTACAAAATTCCTTACCATTAGTTGGGTTGGTTTACGATTTGGAGAAATGGGGTACTAAATTCGGTAGTTACCTCATCTACTATAATATGTGTAATGAATTACGTAGGTGGGTTGCGATATGTTGTAGGTACGAAATTTCTTACGCATTTTTATAATTTAAGGGTAATCCTTTAAGAGATAAGGTAACTATAAAATTCCTTACCATAAGTTGGGTTGGTTTAAGATTTGGAGAAAGGAGGTAACAAATTTGGTAGTTACCTTCTTTACTATATAGCTTGTAACGAATTACGTAGGTGAGGTGAGATATGTTGTAGGTACAAAATTGCTTACGCTTTTTGTAACATATAGAATAATCCTTTTAGAGATAAGATAGCTACAAAATTTACTACCATGATAAGCTTTTCAATAACTACCATTTTTCTTACACATACTGTAACAAATTAGGTAATCGTATCATAACAAATTTCGTAGGTACCGGCTACCGGTATTACCAGGAGACCTAAGATTAGCCTAATATTAAGGGTCCTAACACTAGTATCACCCTCAGTACGATTTTTTTATACTTTTTTTCAAGGTTTGATTTGACATTATTCTCTTAATTGGGTTTATTTTGTTACCTTGTTGTTCTATACCTATTTGGACCCTAAATGAAAAGCTCAATTGAGCTTGACTTGAATTATCGTAAAATAATTTCAAATACAATTTGAGTTATAAAATAGAACTTCAAATAACTCGAAAGTTTTAGTAATTAGTTGATCGTTTTTCAAGTTTCAGTCGATACGGAAAAAAATGAATACACACATATATAAATGGTATATGGTTATAGAAAGTCATTTAAATTTGAACAAACTACTATCATTATATTATAAATGTTTTTTATGAAGAAAAATTATTATTATTTGCCTCATTAAAAATCACCTAAACATAGACGGACGAAAATAATACACATAATAATAATTAAAAAAACCTACAGGAGAACCTCGTCAAAATTATAACATGTACAAATGTATTAAACCAAATTAACATGCAGCTAATCCACGCACATCGAAGTGGACAATCCGCATGGAGGAGATCCAAAACGGCTGCCGGAGGATCAAATGTTTAAAATAAATTTAAATATAAACTCGAATAATTCTACTCAAATTTTATAAATTTGTCTCGATTAAAAAATTCAAATAAAATCGAAGTTATAAAATATGACTCTTCAACTTGACTAATTCATTTTTTTTATTTGAAACCGAATGATCACCTCTAACCGAATCCAACTTCAATAAATTTAGTATTAAAAAAATATAGAAATAAACTTTTAATTCAATATTATTATGGTCACTTGCACATGCGTTCCTAAAAAAATTGATTTGAATAATCTATTTTTCTAATTTCACTTTCCTTAAAGTAAACCTAACCCCCCCAAAAAAATCTAAACTTCAAAATTAGGAATGATAATATAATTCGAATCTGATCTGAATTTAATTCGATCAAAAAAAATCTGATCCAAATCTGATTGAAAAAGTCTGAATCTGAATCTGAAAAAAGTCCGAGTCCTAATAGGAGGTAGATCGGATATGGACATTGTCATGATTCGATCCGAATTTGATTCAAACTCGATACAAATCCATATATGATCCGAGTCTGATCCATATATGAATCCGAATAAAAACATTTAAAACTCTTAGATTTAAATATATATATATATATATATATATATTAAAATCCTAATTAAGTTGAATTGAGACTATATATATTTAATATATATATATATATATATATATATATATATTGAAACCCTAATATAAGTTGAATTAGGATTAAAAAGGTTATATAAAGAGGCTATATGTAGAGGTCGAAGCGTTATCGTTGTGGCTTAGGAATCGACACCGTGAAATCGTAATTGGGTATCTATCTTCTTAAATTCAGAATTTCAAATTTTAAATAAATAATTCTTCAACCTTAATCACCCCATTCATTCTTCGTACATGGTTCTCTGGTGGTGATCGCCAGATAATTTTTCACTGAGCCATGGAGTGTACCGACCAACAATGGAAGCTTGATAGTTAGAAACTTTTTTTCTCTATGTCAAATGTTGATGGTTGAACATTTTGATTATATTTTTAATTTGTTTCATCTTGAATTGTAATATTTTATAATTATGATTTGGAAATTAGTTATGTTATTAGACTAGTAAGACAATAATAGTTTATGTAAGGATAGATTATTTGATGTTGAGTTTTTTTTAGTTGAAGTTTGAGTTGTTTCTTTAATTTGTTTTATATTAGATTGTAATATTTGTTTAGATTTGTTTGTGCTATTAGTTTAAATATATTTGTTTGATGAAAATTATTTTTTATTTAAAGGTATTTGTTTGAGTTGTTACTTTAAAAAAGAAAAAAAAAACTAATTGGATTCGGATTGTAATACCTAAATTTGTCCGAGTACCCCAAATAAAATATATCCAAAGATAAATAATAAAGCCCAATATTAAATAAATAAAAATAGTCCAAAAGTGCCCAAAATTCTTAATAAGTGTCCATTTACACAACATTCAAATACATGACCCATTTAAAATACAAAGCCCAATCCTTTATCAGCTTTACATCCAAACAAACACACATTTGACCCAAAGTTTAATCTTCCCACCCAAATTCAGCCCAAACTAGCACACATGTGCTTTCTCAGCCTGCCAAAATAGCCACGTGGCACGCTGTCATTGGTCCATTTAACCATCACTTGAATTGAGCCCCTTTGCTGACCACCTATAAATAGGGAGAGTGAGAAAGTCGGAATAATTAATCATCATAATTACTTACCATAAAGTAATAACAAAATAATAAAAATAAGAGAGAGAAAGGGCAATTCAAAAATTATACCTACCGTTGGGAGCTGAGCTACCGAAATTTGAAAAGACGTCGACCATTTGAATCGTCGTCGTGAAGTTGGAGCGTCACCAAAATTTCAGTCGCTAGAGAAGAAGGTCGAAATCACCATGGCCACCGCGACGTGAGGTATCACTCTTTCCCTTTTTTTAATCCTATAAGATAAAGTGAGATTAGTTCGAATATAAGAAAAAAAGAAAATAAATGTAAAAAAAGAGAGATTGGAAGTATATCTCACGGTGGCCGGAGCGTTCGTCAAAGGCGAAGTTGACGAGGGTTAGGGCCTCAAGTAGGGTAACTTAGGACGGGAAAGACGAGTGTTTCTGTTGAAACGAACACTAGAATATATTTTAGGATGAAAAAAGAGCTTCTTTTGTGAATTTTAGGGTTTTCGGCGGTGGCCGAAAATCGCTCCGGCGGCGGAGCACGGCGGTCAGAGAAAGGTTAGAGATGACCAGAGAAACCAGGTAGTGATCGAAAAATTCAGGGTCATCGGAAAAGATGACCAGAGACGATGACCGGTAGTCGGCGTTGCCTTCAACGACCAAAGAATATGCCGAGGATTAGTTATGATAACAATGAAAGATCAAAGGTTGGAAAGGGAAAAAACATGGATGAAATTCTTAAGGAAATATGCCGTTTGATCTTTAAAAACAAGTGGGGAAGAATTTTTGGTGTTTGAAAAGGATCAAATCGAAAAAAATATGAAGAACATGAGTTGAAGGTTTAAGGAATTTAAAGTTTTGATCCATTTGGATTGTAAAAACTAAGAATGGGGTGTTGTAGTTGAGAGAGTTTAGAGTGAGAAGGAATTGTAGAGTGAGAGGGAAATATTGGAAATGGCCGTTTCAACTCGGTTTGGGCCAATTTATACCCAAGTTGAAACGACACCGTTTTGAATCCGGGTGTAAGAGATTTGCGCGCCGAAACTGGGTCGGGTATAGTGGATCTGCGATATTTTAAAGGTTTTGGGTTAATTCTTATTCTGGTCCCTGGGATTTGTAATTGCAATTCATTTTGGTCACTGTTTCTATATAAATCAATCTCAAAGTTTGTATTCTTTGTAATCTTATCTTGAATTCCATTATTAGTTTAATTTTAATTATTTAATTTATTTGTATGATTACATGATTTCAAACTAAGCATATACTATACTTGTTTTGAAGACTTAATCACCTAATTGTATTAATTAGAGCCTTTAGCCTAAGATCTTTAATTAAATAATTGAATAGGAAAACAATTGTAGAAAATAAATGGGTGCTAAATAACAACTTTAATATCCTAATTTGATTAGTTTCTCAATGTAATGAGATGTTAATCAAGGGGGTGTTTTAGTTAAATATCTAACATTTCATTTAAACCTAGAACATGTAATCACATTTAGTTAGTTTTAATTAAAATAAAATTAAATTAAAATAGGATATAAGTAGTTAGTAACATTGAATGATTGGGAATATGATTGATTTAGGGCTTAATATGAGTAGTGCCCAATTATTTGGGTGTTATCAAAAAAATCTAAACTTAATAATATTCATAGTTTCTTTAATTAATTAAATCAAAAGAGACCTAATTAGTATTCAACTTAAAAATGACAAGACAATAATTGGACATGCATTAAACCTTTTGTGTTGAGATGCATTTTGAATATAAATTGAAGTGTCCTAAAGTATTTGGACGTTTTAAAACTTATATTCGTTTAAAATATATTTTCTTACAAAAGAATATCTCTATTCGAAATAAAATTTAATTAACAATTAAAGATTTAATTAAATTTCAATTATTGCTCAAAATGCCCAAATGTCACGTGGAATATCTCTGGTTCATTTTTATGGTGTCCGGTTTATCAAAGTGACCGGTGGCGACTCCAAATTAATTTTTAAGAATAAATAAAAGAAATTCAATTTAATATAAAAAAACCCTAATTTCAAGATTAAATTAAAAATGATAAAATCCCGATTTCAAAATCCGAATTGTCAGGCTATTTTTACACACAATTTTAAAATTGGTCGCGACACGGACTTTCGAATTTGGATTTAAATTTTAGATATTTTATTAGATTGGACTTGAATTTATGTAATCGAACTTGAATTTGGACATAAATTTTTCTTTTTGAGGTCCGATTATTAATTGAATTGAACTTAAACTTTATAAAATTTGATCCAAATCCGATCTATTGCCATCCATATTCAAAACTTGTATTCTTCTAAATTATCTGCCACCGTTCCAATCACGACATTAAATTTAACATAAACAATTTACAAGTACTTTTTGGTACAATAGAATTATATGGGCATAATGCTGATAATGCCTCTAATGTTTGATGAAATAATCATTTTGGCCTCTATTTTTTGAAGCAATTTAGTCTTTAATGTTTTATTTTGGGTTAAAATGATCCATCTACAGATGAAAATTTTTAGTTTAACTAGCGATAAATGACTTTAAATGACGTGACAAACCTACACAGTGCACGTCGCGATAGAAGTGTCATATAGGCAAATATACCGACTTTACATAATGACACATCAGTCAAAAAATAATTTTATAAAATTATATATAATATAAAATATAAAATATTTTTCTCATGACGTGTCATTCTGTCAAGTCATTTCAAGTTGTTTATCGTCAATTGACTAACAATTTTCATGGAGGGCTATTTTGACCCAAAATGAAACGTTGGAGGCTAAATTGCTTAAAAAAGAATATGGCTAAAACGACTATTCGGTAAAACGTTATAGGCATTCTTTTTGGCATTATATCAATTATATTTATATTCTTAAAGTATATATTGAGATTCGAACTTATACAAAATAAAAAATGAATGAACATTCATGAATGCTAAACCAATTATAGAACCTCTTTTACGAGTATGGTTGTTGATTGGTTTAAACATATGGAAGTTACCGGTAGGGGACAATCCTATCACTTACCAAAACATTTTCTATAGTAGAGGTAAATGTTTGCATAATAACTATGATTGATAAACAATTGTGAAATCTAACAAGTTCTGATAGTTCTTTATTGTTTATTTGGCAACTAAATGTTTCAGATGATGTGAGGGCTGTTTAGGCTGGTTTCGTTTATTGATCGAACCGAATTACTTAAAATTCATTAATAGAAAAATTTAATCGTTGAGTAAATTTAAATTTTCTCGAAAAATTTTAATTGAAGCGAAAAAAAGTCCGGTTAATTCGGTCGGTTTTTGAATTAACAAAAAATTGTTATATATTTTGGGTAAATTGCACAAATTGTCACTAAACTATGTTAAAATATCTCTTTAGTCACTAAACTTTAAGAAGTTATAAAACAATAATTAAACTTATCGAACTATTACAAAATGATCATTGACTCATTGCTCGTTATAAATTATTGATAAATATTGAAAAGTTAAATGACCATTTTCAGAGGTGGAACACAATGGAGCCCGTGGGGGCCACGTCCCCTCCAAAATTAAGAAAATTATAATTTAGACCCTTAGAGTTTTTAAAAAATTTAATCCCCACAATTTTTTAGAAATTCAAATTAAGCTTCAAGTTTTTTGAACGTTCTTAAATAAATTACTCCCATAATTTTTACAAGTTCTCATTAAGCCTCTCAAAATTTCAAAAATTTTAGTTAGACCCCATTTTTTTATAAAAAATGCAAATTGAACCTTTCAAAAATTTTGAAAATTTTAATTTAAACCTATATATTTTTAAAAATTTTAAGTTGCCTCCCCAAACTCTACCACCAAGTTCCGCCACTGACCATTTTGTAATAATTCAATAAATTTAATGATCGTTTTGTGCTAATTTGATAAAGTTTAATGAAAAATTTATAACATATAAAAAAATTTGATGATCAATTTATAATTTTTAAAAGTCCAATGACCAAAAATAAATATATGTAATATATAATAATTTCGGTTAAATAATTGATTTCGAACCGAATTAACTGATAACCTAAGTTTGAAAAAAATCTTAACCGTTAACTTATTATACCTAAAATTAACCAAACAATTTTAATTCTACCAGTTAATTCAGTTAAAATCGAATAATGTTCACCCCTAAGGGTCATCGTACTTGAAGAAGTATATGCTTATAGGCTTCCTCAAGAATACGAAGAAATTATTAGATGGACACAGCTTACTACGTTACCCGTGAACCTAACGAATAAGATTAATTCATCTTAAAGTAATTTCTAGGTAACTACTCACTCCTTATTTACATGTAAAAAAGATGTAAAGATTTATCTTAAAAAATGAAATGAGTGTGTAGAACTATGTGTTTTGATATAATAATTGAAAATTGATTTGGACTAAATTGAAAAGATTTTAAAATATTTTGAAAGTCCAAACAACTTGAAAATATGTTTAAGGGTTTTTTAAGAGGCTTTGGAACAAGTTAAAATGTCTTTAAAGTATCCAACCCTATAAATTTAATATTATCATACCGATACGGTTCATACTATATCGATACGCCTTAGGGTTTCAGCTACAGGAAAATTCTAGTTGCCAAAACTCGTATTGATACGCTTTGTCTGTATCGATACAGTGTGCTTTAAATTACTCAACGGCTAGTTCGTGTATCGATACAGTTGTATCGCGTACCGATACGCCCAACTACCCCCAACGTTCAATTTCCTAACAGTCTTTAAAATTGCAAGACCGTACTGATATGCTTACATGTGTATCGATACGCATCAGCTGGAAGTGCTCAAAGGCTAATTTCTAAAAAGGATCGTATCGATACGAATATACGAGTATCGATACGCTAAGCTGCAGAACTGCATTTATGGTGGGAAATAAAGGCTCCAACAGCTCCAATTCATCCATAACAACTAGTAACAGCTATGAACTCAAAGAGGAGTATAAAAGGGACCTCCAAGCATCAAGAGAAGACTAATGCTTCAATTGTCAACAACTATATGATGAGAAATTTGTCCTATGACCTTAATTGTTAATTCTTTGTATAGATAACACTTGTGAGCCAAATTGTCAAATTTGCTCAAGTGTTTAGGTTTGGGTGAGTTCTTAAGAGTGAAAACATCAACCTTGTAAGAGGGAGTTTAGTTTGCTTTTATTCATCTCTTGTATAGAGGGTTTGATCAAGAGTGAAACTAAAATTGATTTTGATATAACAATTTGACTTATGGACTAAATTTCAAAACAATACATTTTTAAGTACTTTTCAAAGTTTTACATTTTTACAAGCCATTTTGAACCAAACTATATTTCAAGACAAAACATACTTAAATGTTCAAATTTCACTAAGTCTTTTCATGAGTTCTCAAGCCAAACTTCAACAAAATGCCTAAGCATATCGATACCCTTATGCGTATCGATACGGTTTTTCAACACTGGAATTCTAATCGTTCATAGCGTACCGATATGGTAAAACCCCGTATCGATACGAAATTCATCTGGGCAAGACTTTAAGCTATAGCGTATCGATACGCATTGGAATCGTATCGATACAGTTTTCTTATCAAACTATCATTTTGCTATAGCGTACCGATACGACATGTTACTGTATCGATACGATATGCTGACCTTTGCAAAATCCTTGCATTTAATTTTCGACCGTTGGCTTGTCAGTTAGTTGGTATCCTAAATTTTAAATGACCGTTGAACCGTACCTATACGTTTTTTATTAAAACCAAACTCAGGATTCCAATGAGAAAAATCCGTATCGATACGCTTATTCATATCGATACACCCCTTAATATCGTATCGATACGCCCTCGAAGCGTATCAATACGCCTTGTTTTTCAATTACAACGGCTCTTTTTATTTGAGACATGTATCGATATGCCCACGAGCCGTACCGATACGGTAGGTTGTTGAACAACATTTATTGCGGGAAATTGCAGTCATACGGCTCTATTGATGATCTCAACCACCCAAACGGCTAGAAATCAATACAAGGGTATAAAAATAAGTCCTAAATGCTTCAACAAAAACTATTGAACCTACAAGCAACATCAAAGCACTCAAATCCAAACTTTGTTCTTTAGAATCAAATCTCTGTACCCAACTCCTTTGTGTTCTTCATTGTAATTCTTATTATGAGTTTGGGGAGTGTGTGATTGTAATTGGGTAAACATCATCCTTAGATGGGAGTTTGTAAAGTTTACCAAAACTCTTCTTTGTAAAAGTGAATGGATTAAGCTTTGGGTAGAAAGCTTAATCAAATTGTAAGGTTTCCTCATCATCCAAGAAAATGGGAAGAATTCAATTAGTGGATTGGTTGAAAATCCTTAGTGGGAGCTAAGGTAGTGGATGTAGAGTTCATTGGAGAACTTGAACCACTCTAATTGCCTTGTGTCCAAAATTTTATTCTTCCAATTTCCATCCTTAAAATTTTTATCGCCAATTCACCCCCTCTTTGCCATTTGCAATTGTTTGATCAACTCAACAATTGGTATAAGGGCTACACTCATTTGAAGGATTACAACCCTCTTGAGTCGATTCTTGGAGAGTTTGATCAACAACAAGTCAAGCAATGACATACACATCCACTTCCAACCTCTGAGTCTCAATCTACCACCAAACCATCATTCTTCAATGGGGATAACTACCCATATTGGAAGAATAGGATGAGACTCTTCATCAAGTCTACTGACTACATGGTATGAGATGTAGTTGAAGAAGGGCCATACATTCCGATGAAGAGAGACGGTGAAGGAAGACTTGTCCCAAAGGTCAAAGCCGAAATAACTGTAACGTCCCGGTTTTGGGCTTAGAAGTTTTGGGCTTGGACCGGTTCAGTCAAAGTGCTGTTCGAATATAAAAGAGTGAATTTAGGAAAGCCTAGTTCGGGTTGCATTAAAAATATGGAAAAATGTTCTAAAATCCTCTTTTATTATATATAAGTGAAAGGTGAAATCAATTTTGCAAAATGTGGTTTGGAAGAGTGACATTTTGGGTTAGTGACCAAAATGTAATTTTTGAAAACTGTGTGACTGTTTTAAAGAGGATTGAAACTTTGAATCTTTAAGGAGCTATTTACCCAATGGAGTTTCTCCAGATTTTTCTAAAATATTTAAGGTTTAATAAATGTATTTTAAATAATGTAAAAAAGAGGGAAGAAGATATTTTGTCATTTTAACTAACTTTCTCAAATTTTCTATTTTCTTTTCTCTCAACTTTTCTCTCAACCCAAACACATTTCTCCAGCAAAATTCTCTCTGATTTTGACTTCCAAAGACTAGATTTCAACTCTCACTTGATTTCTAATCAATCCTTCAACAAAACCTTAGCAATTGCTTATTGGATTTTCAAGATTTTGGTTCCAAAAAGGGAGAAACTCAAATTTGGAGGTAAGAACGTCCTTCTCCTCTAAACTCTCAGTTCTTTACTGAAATTCCTAAGTTCTCAATCCTTGATTTGTGATTTATTAAAGGTTTTACAATTGGAATCTTGATTTTGGCTTTGAAATGCAAGATTTGCTTGATTTTGGTGAAATTTCGTGTGATCTATTTGGGCAGTGTTTTGAGGTGTCAAATTGATGTTAAATGAATGTTAAATTGATAAGGAATTGAGGTTTTATCAATGCAATCCCGAATAGGTTGAATTTCCTAAGTTTTGCTTGAGTTTTTGGTTGTTTTTGGAGTGTTTTTGATGATCTGTTATAGCTGGAGGTATAAGGACGTGTTTGTGATCATTTTGGATGTTAATTGATGTTTACAAATGGTTAGAAGTGATGGATCTTGGCTGGGTTAAGTTTTGGAAGTGTTTGGTGGTGATTTCGGTTGTGTTTGGTAGCCGAAATGTTGGATTTGCTAAGAGCAGCGAGTTTAGTTGTGTTGCTGGTGTTTTTAATGCATAATGATGCATTAATCCTCTGTTATTGTGTGCTTGAAACAGGGGAGTTTGATCCGTGAGCATTAGAGGTGGTGCGGAAGGTTTCGGATGCTTGGAAGGCTAGTTGGCTAGCCTTGTTTTGTGTATCGGTGAGTGAAGTTGGGTTTTCAGCTTTTAAACCAAGGTTTGAAGGTTTTGGGAGCTTAGTTTAAGTCTAAACAACTTTGCTAAGCTCAAGAGTAAGTAAATGGATTTTCGCTCTTGGTTTGTGTTGTGTTTTTGGCTTTAAAAGCAATTGTGATTGATGGTTGCAATGCATGTGATTTGCATGTTTTGAATTCTGTTTTGAAAGCATATTTTAGCATGGTTTAATGCTGGTTTTGAAAGCCATATGTGAAGGATGCTCAAGGTAAGAGATCCTTGGTTTTGTACATGGAAATTGTGGTTTTGATGCATGGTGTTGCATGTTGTTTAATGACTTGTGTAATGCTTTAAAAACAGTGAATTGATGATGGTAAATGATGGTTTTTGCATTATGGTTATGCATGTGAATCAAAGGATTAATATGGTAAGATGGTTATATTGGCAAGTGATGTAGTGATTCTTGGTTTCTTTGATCGGATATAGTTAGCCGGCTATAGGATTGGGTGCACCGTGAATAAAGTCGCCTTGGATGTGGAGTGGTCAAGTGGGAACCGGTAAACTCCATCCAAGTTTCCTAACGAGATGGTTAAGGTCATAATGGAGGTTGAGATTCCATTCGAGGACCTTGGGTAAGCAAAGGTAGTAATGGTGATTAAAATTCCATTTGAGGACCTTGTGCTTGTTAAGATCACAATGGTGGTGTAAAGTCCATGTGTGGATCTTGTGTAGGGTGTCCCGGATCTCGTTAGTGATGTTATACAACTACCAATCGGTGAATGCTAAGGTTATATGGTGATTAAAAGTCCATATATGGGAACCTTGTGCATGTTAAGGGTGTATGGTGATTAAAAGTCCATACATGGGAACCTTGTGTAAGTTAAGGTTATATGGTGATTAAAAGTCCATATATGGGAACCTTGTGAATGGTAAGGTCAAATGGTGATTAAAAGTCCATTTGGGGACCTTGGATTGGTAGTGTGTATGAAGCGTAGGGACAACGCTTGTGATCCGCGTATCCGATTGGATGTTGAGTTGAAAAGTGGATGTGGTTGATCACTTGGAAGCCAATATAATGTTCTTGATTATAGTGAAGCATGAGATGCTTGAATTGATGCATGGTTGCATGAAAAGTGTTAATGTTTTATGAATGCATGTTTACTTGTTAGCTTGAACAAGTGTTGATTATCTATTGAGAATGGTACATGTGTGCATGAAATCTCTTAGTACATTGAAGTCTTGCTAAGACTTGTTTCAAAGGCATGTGATGCAAATATTGGTGATGTGGTTCTTATGTTGCATTTGTTTAATGCATGCGTTGGAATGAATGAGTAAATGGTTTTAAAAGGTTTCTTGCTTTGAAATGATATTCAAGTTTGAGAAAGGCATGATGTGAAGTGGAAGAGTTTTCTAAGGATTATTGTATTTAACCTTGTTTATGATGTTTTATGCATGGAATGGTTAAATTGAAGGTTTTGCAAGTTTTGTTTTGAAAGGGTTTTCCTAGCTTTTCTAAGCTAAGGGGTGGATTTTCATATTTGAGCAATGCATGATTTAAGCATGTTGTTGAAAAGGGTTTTCAAACAATGCTTTGATTTATCGAATCGAGTTTGCTTTTAAAAGTGGTTTTATGATTCGCTACATTGATGGTGTTTTGGTTTTGAGCATTCCTCACTAAGCATTATGTGCTTACGCTCCTTTTCTGTCCATCAATGCAGATCTTTGAAGTTGGAACAACGGGAAGCAAGGGATTCAAGGAAAGCTCCACTTGAGATGTATGTCTCGGTTAATAGCTATAGTTAATAAAGGCAATGGGGGAAAGAATCTCTTGTGGTGATGTTAATGAGTTTGTGAGTGTTGGATAAGATTGGTTTTATGTTGTTAGTGATGATTGGAATATGTAATTGGTCTTTATATGTTGGCTTTCTCAAATTGACGCTTGAATGGTTTGTCAAGTAAGAAGCATGCCTATAGATTTGGGGCTTTTCGTATCAGATGCTATGAAAATGTTTGGATAATGCATTTATGCTCCTTGTATGTTGTATGTCTTGCTGGTAAAGTTTGGTGGCTTTTGGAGCATGTTTAGTTGATCAATTGTATGTTTAAGCAAGCGTTTTTCAGCAATCTGTGCAGGCCGTATCGGAACAGTGGCTACCGTTTCGGAACGAGTGCCTTGTAGTAGCCCAGGCGTCCGAAACGGGAGACACCGTTTCGAAACGGGAAGCCCTCTGCCAGCCCTCGTTTCGGTACGCGTTGCGGAACGGCCCCGCGTTTCGAAACAGGCTCTCCCTGTTTCGGAACATCCGACCGTTGGGGGCTGACAGTGGCAGTTAAATGTTTTGGAATGTTTGCATTTTGGTCCTGGATCTTGTTATTGCAATTGCATGAGTTTGAGAAGTCCGTTTGAGCTGAAATTTGGCAGAGAAGCATGAAACATGATTAATTTTAAGTTGGTAACTTAAAATCCGGTTAAGTCCTTAAAGTTTTCGGAATTTACAATTTGGTCCCTAAAGTTGTGTTTTGTTTAATTGGGTCCCTGTTTGATCTCTGATGTTTATGATCTTTGAGCATGTTGTTTGAACGATCATAACTAGGGTTAATGTGCATCTAGACAAGTTTAAAAAGAAAAAAAAGGGTCGTTAATCAAGGTTGACTTTCGGGTTGACTTTGGTTTTCCCCGTGTGACTTTCTTAATTCGGGTCAACCGTCTAGGCCGGGTTAAGGGGGTTACATTTGGTGGTATCAGAGCTAAGTTGCGGATGCTTTGGGAAATGGTAAGTTGTTGTAATGTGTGTCTGATATATATCCTGATGTATGGTTGAAAGCAGGTTGAAACACGTGTTTCTGAGCAAGTTGTTGATGTTTTCAAGCATGTTTGTGGTTGTGAATCTTCATTGAGCTCATGTAGATTTGTGCTGA
This sequence comes from Hibiscus tridactylites, assembly GCA_958450335.1. Lineage (NCBI taxonomy): Eukaryota > Viridiplantae > Streptophyta > Magnoliopsida > Malvales > Malvaceae > Hibiscus > Hibiscus tridactylites. Next base: position 21,137,959 of record OY288283.1, read on the forward strand.
TGATGTGCTAGTGTTATGAGCTGATTTTATGAATGATGGATGTGTAATGGGCATGATTTTGATGATATTATGCTGTTGCAAGTGGATGCTGTTTGATGAAAGCATGATCGAAGTATGTTGTTTGATATGCTTGATGTTGTGATATCCATGTTTGTGTTGACTGTTATGTCATGTAAAAGGGGAGGATTCGGGATACCCATTGCCTTATTATTATAGCTATTGTGTTATTTTGGAGTTGGAGTTTGAATCCTTGCTTAAAGCTGGTCTAACTGATTTGTTTGTTTTGTTGTGATTGTTTGTTGTTAGTAGTATGGCAAAGTCGATGGAAGAATGGCAGTTGGGTGAGATGGTTGCAGCCTTAGGGCAGGTTGTTAAGGCGTGGAATTCACCTTTTAATGGAGGTGTTTCGTCTCAGTCTTCTGTGCCTGGAGTTGAGGTGGTAAGGCAGGAGGAAGAAGTTGGTTCCGTAATGAAGAGTTCATCACCTGTGGTTCAAGAGGTGTTCGGAACTTCTCAGGCTGTGGTAAAAGTAAAGTCGGTAGATGTGCTGGCTGTGGGATGTGTGGGTTTGTCGAAGCAGCGTTTGCTTGATTTGGGTGCTGTGGAATATCATGGTTCGACACCTGAGACGTTTGAGGCCTGGTTGGCCAGTGTGATTCTGATTTTGGATCAGGAAGGTTGTGATTATGCTTGTAAGCTGGGGAGCGTTGTCTCTTTGATGTTGGAGAACGCATGTGCCTGGTGGACATCTGTGGCGGTGGCATCGCACATCCATGATATTGGTTGGGACTTCTTTGTGTCTGCCTTTTATGAAAGGTATCTTGGGGAGAAATTCCCAAGGGTTAAGCAGTGTGAAGGTAGTGCAGATCTGGGGCAGGTGCTGGTTGATCAAGGAGTGGAGGCTCAGCTACCGATGTGTGACCGTTGTGGAAGGCGCCATGTTGGAGGTTGTTGGGGCGCAGGTGCTTGTTGGAACTGTGGTTCTAAAGAGCATGTGAAGCGAGATTGTCCTCTTGGGGTGAAATCAGCTTCAGTGGTAGCCAAAGGGTCTCTGAAGGGTCGTGGGCACGGCCGAGGCAAGGTGCGAAAGTGGCAGAAAGAGCGGAAAGTTGTGAAGAGTTTGGGAAATGAAGTCTGTTGGAAATGTGGGTCTGCTAGACATAGGAGGCGTGATTGTTTGAAGTTGGCTCGGAACAGCCAAGGTTCCTTACCGCAAGGGGTTGGTGGTGATCTTAGTTTGTTAGCTGATGCTGCAGCGGTGCGGCTGGAGGATGATGGTTTTGCGAGGAAGGAAGCTCGTCTGTTGTAGCTTCGGGGCAGTGGAGTGTTTTTAGGTAACCTTGCTAAGTAACCTTTGCCCTAGTTACCTTGGTTTGGTTTCTGTTGGTTTTGGTTTGGTTTTTCTTGCGTAGTGGGTATGGTTTTGTTGTTAGCATGTTGAGGTATTCGTTGTTGTATTTGTTTGGAAACATCTTTAGTGTGAAGAGGGCTTTAGTAAGTATCTTGTGGAAAATGAGTTGTTAGAGTGGTGGAATGGGTCAAGTTAGAAGTGAGGTAGGAGGTTGTTCTTAGACGGATTCTGAGGATGTTATTGGTGGGTGTGAACTGGCATTCATGCACAGTTAAAATCATTGTTATATGCTATATTATATATGTGTTGGTCCATGCATACATGTGGCATGACATTAGAGGTTTTGCATACATGTACATCAGGCATTGATAGGGCATATTGGTGACCATGCATACAAACGTTCACACTCGCTAATAACTAATCGAATCTGTTAGTGTTGTGGTTGGGTTAGGTTGGATGATGGGTTTTTAGAGGTTGTTTTGGTGCTGAATGGAAGTTAGAAGTAATGGAGAGTATTAAGCTAGTTGCTAGTAATAGTGAGAGCGGTATAGCACGTTGGTAGAAGGGAAAGTGTTTGATGCTTAATGGGCTCAGTGGTGTGGTGGTCAGGAGATTGCTAGTTGAAGTCAGAACCGGTCAGGTGGTCTTGAATAGCTAGTGGAAGTGGTGGTTCCTTGGTGCTAAGTGACGTTGCAGGTTAGTGGTTGTGTTTTCAAAGTGCTGGGGTAGCTTAGCATTGATTTTGTAGTAGAAGGGTTGTGTTCGTAGGTGTTGGTTCTTAACAACCTTTGAGGAGTTGAGAAGATGATATGTATGTTTAAGTTGGGCGATGTTCTAGTAAGGCAAGTGTTGTGGTTAAAGTTTGAAGTGGAGGGGCAATGAAAGATCGAAGGCCATTGTCGATTGGATGGGTTCTTGTGAGAAGTGGTTGGCTGGTTGTGAATAAGTGAATTCTTTTGAAGTCAGCTGGTGGTGTGTGGAGTGACTGGCGGAGTCAAGTTGGGGTTTTGTGATGTGATTTTTTTTTGGATTTTGGGTGAGTAGTCCTGGCGAGTCGTTATGGTTATGATAGCGGCGGATGTGAAGGATTGTCAGCTTTATAATGAGGAGTTTGGGTAAGCGGTCGATGCTTAAGAATTTTTGCTTGTGGGAAAAAGATCTTTGAAAGAAGTTGGGGAGTTTGCAAAGAGTGTTAGAAGCAGTGAAGGTTGTGGTTTACATGGTGGCTGAATTGAATTGGTTGGTGTCACTGTGTGAACAAGTTTTGGGAGTTGTGTGTTAAAGTGTTGTATGCTGTAAAAGGTTGAGGTTCTTCAGGTGGTTGATGAGGCTATATGTATTCCGGAGTTGTGAAAGGTTAAGTTGTGCTTAACTTTGAGTGTTCTGGAGTTTGGGAACAGTAAGTGGTGGTGTTGAGTTTGGGTGGAGTTGTGGAGAGAGTGTTCAGTGGTGGATAAGTCTCCTGTGTTGCCTTGTGTGTTGCTTTGAGAAGTTTGGTTGTGCTCTTTTCGTCAGTTGAAATTTCGAGGACGAAATTTCCTAAGAGGGGGAGAGTTGACGTCCCGGTTTTGGGCTTAGAAGTTTTGGGCTTGGACCGGTTCAGTCAAAGTGCTGTTCGAATATAAAAGAGTGAATTTAGGAAAGCCTAGTTCGGGTTGCATTAAAAATATGGAAAAATGTTCTAAAATCCTCTTTTATTATATATAAGTGAAAGGTGAAATCAATTTTGCAAAATGTGGTTTGGAAGAGTGACATTTTGGGTTAGTGACCAAAATGTAATTTTTGAAAACTGTGTGACTGTTTTAAAAAGGATTGAAACTTTGAATCTTTAAGGAGCTATTTACCCAATAGAGTTTCTCCAGATTTTTCTAAAATATTTAAGGTTTAATAAATGTATTTTAAATAATGTAAAAAGGAGGGAAGAAGATATTTTGTCATTTTAACTAACTTTCTCAAATTTTCTATTTTCTTTTCTCTCAACTTTTCTCTCAACCCAAACACATTTCTCCAGCAAAATTCTCTCTGATTTTGACTTCCAAAGACTAGATTTCAACTCTCACTTGATTTCTAATCAATCCTTCAACAAAACCTTAGCAATTGCTTATTGGATTTTCAAGATTTTGGTTCCAAAAAGGGAGAAACTCAAGTTTGGAGGTAAGAACGTCCTTCTCCTCTAAACTCTCAGTTCTTTACTGAAATTCCCAAGTTCTCAATCCTTGATTTGTGATTTATTAAAGGTTTTACAATTGGAATCTTAATTTTGGCTTTGAAATGCAAGATTTGCTTGATTTTGGTGAAATTTCGTGTGATCTGTTTGGGCAGTGTTTTGAGGTGTCAAATTGATGTTAAATGAATGTTAAATTGATAAGGAATTGAGGTTTTATCAATGCAATCCCGAATAGGTTGAATTTCCTAAGTTTTGCTTGAGTTTTTGGTTGTTTTTGGAGTGTTTTTGATGATCTGTTATAGCTGGAGGTATAAGGACGTGTTTGTGATCATTTTGGATGTTAATTGATGTTTACAAATGGTTAGAAGTGATGGATCTTGGCTGGGTTAAGTTTTGGAAGTGTTTGGTGGTGATTTCGGTTGTGTTTGGTAGCCGAAATGTTGGATTTGCTAAGAGCAGCGAGTTTAGTTGTGTTGCTGGTGTTTTTAATGCATAATGATGCATTAATCCTCTGTTATTGTGTGCTTGAAATAGGGGAGTTTGATCCGTGAGCATTAGAGGTGGTGCGGAAGGTTTCGGATGCTTGGAAGGCTAGTTGGATAGCCTTGTTTTGTGTATCGGTGAGTGAAGTTGGGTTTTCAGCTTTTAAACCAAGGTTTGAAGGTTTTGGGAGCTTAGTTTAAGTCTAAACAACTTTGCTAAGCTCAAGAGTAAGTAAATGGATTTTCGCTCTTGGTTTGTGTTGTGTTTTTGGCTTTAAAAGCAATTGTGATTGATGGTTGCAATGCATGTGATTTGCATGTTTTGAATTCTTTTTTGAAAGCATATTTTAGCATGGTTTAATGCTGGTTTTGAAAGCCATATGTGAAGGATGCTCAAGGTAAGAGATCCTTGGTTTTGTACATGGAAATTGTGGTTTTGATGCATGGTGTTGCATGTTGTTTAATGACTTGTGTAATGCTTTAAAAACAGTGAATTGATGATGGTAAATGATGGTTTTTGCATTATGGTTATGCATGTGAATCAAAGGATTAATATGGTAAGATGGTTATATTGGCAAGTGATGTAGTGATTCTTGGTTTCTTTGATCGGATATAGTTAGCCGGCTATAGGATTGGGTGCACCGTGAATAAAGTCGCCTTGGATGTGGAGTGGTCAAGTGGGAACCGGTAAACTCCATCCAAGTTTCCTAACGAGATGGTTAAGGTCATAATGGAGGTTGAGATTCCATTCGAGGACCTTGGGTAAGCAAAGGTAGTAATGGTGATTAAAATTCCATTTGAGGACCTTGTGCTTGTTAAGATCACAATGGTGGTGTAAAGTCCATGTGTGGATCTTGTGTAGGGTGTCCCGAATCTCGTTAGTGATGTTATACAACTACCAATCGGTGAATGCTAAGGTTATATGGTGATTAAAAGTCCATATATGGGAACCTTGTGCATGTTAAGGTTGTATGGTGATTAAAAGTCCATACATGGGAACCTTGTGTAAGTTAAGGTTATATGGTGATTAAAAGTCCATATATGGGAACCTTGTGAATGGTAAGGTCAAATGGTGATTAAAAGTCCATTTGGGGACCTTGGATTGGTAGTGTGTATGAAGCGTAGGGACAACGCTTGTGATCCGCGTATCTGATTGGATGTTGAGTTGAAAAGTGGATGTGGTTGATCACTTGGAAGCCAATATAATGTTCTTGATTATAGTGAAGCATGAGATGCTTGAATTGATGCATGGTTGCATGAAAAGTGTTAATGTTTTATGAATGCATGTTTACTTGTTAGCTTGAACAAGTGTTGATTATCTATTGAGAATGGTACATGTGTGCATGAAATCTCTTAGTACATTGAAGTCTTGCTAAGACTTGTTTCAAAGGCATGTGATGCAAATATTGGTGATGTGGTTCTTATGTTGCATTTGTTTAATGCATGCATTGGAATGAATGAGTAAATGGTTTTAAAAGGTTTCTTGCTTTGAAATGATATTCAAGTTTGAGAAAGGCATGATGTGAAGTGGAAGAGTTTTCTAAGGATTATTGTATTTAACCTTGTTTATGATGTTTTATGCATGGAATGGTTAAATTGAAGGTTTTGCAAGTTTTGTTTTGAAAGGGTTTTCCTAGCTTTTCTAAGCTAAGGGGTGGATTTTCATATTTGAGCAATGCATGATTTAAGCATGTTGTTGAAAAGGGTTTTCAAACAATGCTTTGATTTATCGAATCGAGTTTGCTTTTAAAAGTGGTTTTATGATTCGCTACATTGATGGTGTTTTGGTTTTGAGCATTCCTCACTAAGCATTATGTGCTTACGCTCCTTTTCTTTCCATCAATGCAGATCTTTGAAGTTGGAACAGCGGGAAGCAAGGGATTCAAGGAAAGCTCCACTTGAGATGTATGTCCTGGTTAATAGCTATAGTTAATAAAGGCAATGGGGGAAAGAATCTCTTGTGGTGATGTTAATGAGTTTGTGAGTGTTGGATAAGATTGGTTTTATGTTGTTAGTGATGATTGGAATATGTAATTGGTCTTTATATGTTGGCTTTCTCAAATTGACGCTTGAATGGTTTGTCAAGTAAGAAGCATGCCTATAGATTTGGGGCTTTTCGTATCAGATGCTATGAAAATGTTTGGATAATGCATTTATGCTCCTTGTATGTTGTATGTCTTGCTGGTAAAGTTTGGTGGCTTTTGGAGCATGTTTAGTTGATCAATTGTGTGTTTAAGCAAGCGCTTTTCAGCAATCTGTGCAGGCCGTATCGGAACAGTGGCTACCGTTTCGGAACGGGTGCCTTATAGTAGCCCAGGCGTCCGAAACAGGAGACACCTGTTGAGTGCGTAAAAGTTCTATTATTTACACCCTTTTAACCCATATTTCTGCTGCATTCAAGCATCATTGCATTGCATTTAGGATAGTTTTTAATTAAATATCACAATTATATAAAAGGCACGGATTCTACTAAAAGATGGTGTATTTTGTAGGTAGCTGCCAAGGTTGATGATGAAGGCAGGCGAAGGGCAGATAAGCAGGAAGGCGGAACTGAACAAGCAGCTGAAGGAGACGAACCTGTCATGGACCCGTCACGACAGCATGGTGACAGTAGATTATTGAAGAGGAAAAATGAAGTGGATATCGATAGATAGAGAAAAATCTGCTCGTCTGTCGTGTGGCAGCCAAATAATTTTCCAAGCCCCGGATCAAAAGATATGTCAAGCCAAAGCTCAAAGGAGAGGAAATCCCTAAAAGCAAGGAGGCGGCTAGAAAGTAGGAAACTTTAGAGATTTAATCTTTATTAGAATCTTACTTTTAATTAAAGTTGTAATCCTTGTTACCTTAGATAACTTGAGCCCAAAGCTTATATAAAGGGCATAGATTAAACCTAGGGCATAGCCGACTACCCCATAACCGAAACCAAAACCCTGCCGTCCACCTGTCTCCGACATGTTCTAAATTCCCCCTAGGGTCACGGGTTGTTTTGTAAAGTAGTTGCAAGGGTTGCTTTGTTTTAGGATTTTTCAGTTTCAAATAAATAAACTTCAAGTTCTTTTATCTTGGTTTTAATATCTTGCAAGAGCATCGGGAGAGCATTGTGAGGTTATCTATTTACTTAGCATCGGGAGAGTTAAGTATACGAAAGAGATAAAAGCGCGTTCTCTAGTTTATAGTTGAACCATCTCGTGCTTAGGGATAAGGCGAGGTTAAGTGGCTAAGGAAGAATTCATACACATCGGTGTTCATCCTTCGACTCACGCCGGGAGGTATCGTCAAAGACGTGTTCATCGACAGACTTGTGCCTAGGGATAGGGCAAGGCAGATCTGGGATTCTTGCCAAACTTGAAGTACAGAGTTGGTGTGTCTGCTGCCGCAACTGCCAACGGACAGACGTCGCGACAGGTGCTGTCGGCGACGGGAACGACGACAGAACTGGAGATCCTAAGCAATTCAATACCTACACTACCGAACAATTCAATACCGGCCCATTCTCTCTGTCTTGATTTCTCAATCTTTTTAATTACGTTTTACTTTATTATTCGTGACAACTCTCTAAAATATTTCCTTTACTTTGTGCAGTAAATCAAGGTGAAGTCATTAGCCCAATCCCTGTGGAGACGATATCCGATACTTAGTATCACTTTATTACTTGCGACGTGTACACTTGCACTGCAATTGCGATAGACTATTTTACACGCAACAAGTTTTTGGCGCCGTTGCCGGGGATTGGCAACATAACTACATCTTTATTTTATTGCACTTTTTGTTTTTATTTTTATTTTTGTTTTTCGTTTTTAGTTTTTTCTTTAATTTTTATTTTGTGTTTTAAACTCTTGCTTTTCACAAGGTTCTCTTGTTTATGCGCAGATCGAAAAGAGGCGAAGATCCTGAGTATAAGTTAGATCCGGAAATCGAACGATCATTCAATCTCAAGAAACAGATTCGCCATCTTTTAGACAGGAACGAATACCTTGAAGAACAGCTTGAGCAGATGGCCCGTAACCAACCTGCTGGAGGAAACATACCGCCTGTCGGCGATCCGCCTGGGGCAGGTGGACGACGGTCATGTCGTGACTACATGCTGAATGACCATGTAGAGCTGGAGACCACGCTGCCGGATATTGATGTTGATAACTTTGAACTTAAACCTGTCATGTTTAGTATGATCAACAACGCCGGACAGTTTAGTGGTTCTGCGACAGAAGATGCTAGGGAGCATCTCAAAACGTTCCAGGAGATCTGTGGTTCGTTTAGGCTACCAGGAGTTAGTCCGGAGATACTGAGGCTTCGGTTATTCCCTCATTCATTAAGGGATATAGCTAAAACTTGGTGGAATAAACTTACACCGGGTTCTATTATGACTTGGGCAGATCTAACTCGTGAATTCTTATCTCGTTTTAATCCTTCACATTTATCTGAGCGATTACGTAACGAAATTGCTACTTTTCAACAGGAAGATGACGAGCCGATGCACGAGGCCTGGGACAAATTTACTACTCTTCTACGGAACTGCCCAATGCATGGATTCCCCGTCTGGAATCAGGTAACTAAGTTTTATAATGCTGCTAACTTACAAACTCGCATTCGCATTGATTCTGCAGCAAATGGACTGTTATTGGATAAAGATCCGGACGAGGCACTACAAGTTCTGAAGAATCTAGCTAAAAATGAGGAGCAGTTTCCGACAGCTAGAAGAGGGGGTAAACGGGTACTTGCTGTCAAGGACTATGAAGCCGACAGCACTATGAAATCACAGGTAGCATTCCTCACTAAAGCCATGAAACACTTATTGAGTGAAGAGGAAGTACGAGGGTTTGCTGTCGAGGAAATTTGTGCCACTTGTGAGGGAAATCATAGTAGGGATGAGTGCCCTATAAACATAGAAGAAGGGAAATATGTTGGAAATTACAAGCCAAACTACAATTCCAACAATTACAACCCTAATTGGAGAAAGGATCCCAAATTTTCCTGGAGTAATCCTAACAATGCCCTGAATCCACAAGCATATAATCAGAATCAGGGGGGTCCTAGATTGTTGACGCGACAGCAACTGCAGCCGCAGAACCTGCCGCAGAACCTGCCGCCTCAACAACAACAGCAGCCACCACCTGCCACGAGTAGTGTTTTGGAGCAGACTTTGGCTACTTTTATGTCTCAGACTGGCACGTATATGGAAAATATTAATCAGTTTGTCAAAAAGACGGAAAATTTTATGGACGAGACTAAGATGAGAATGACAAACCATGAGGCCACTTTGAAATCTCTAGAGACACAAATGGGTCAGGTGTCGCAGCATATTAAACCGAGGCAGAATGGAGGTTTCCCTAGCAATACTGAAAACGCTAGACCACCCCCACATGAGCAATGTAAGGCAATTACTACTAGGAGTGGGAAAAAGTTACCAGGGCCGGAAAAAGAAGTTGATACAGAAAAGGACCCTGCTTTGAACAAACCTGCCGAGGAAGCTGCCCCGACAGGTGACAAACAGACTGCTGCCGATAAGCCTGTCACGACAGCAGAAGCGACAGAGGAGAAAAAGAAAGATCATCGTCCTCAGATTCGCATGCAGTGGGAAGGACGCATTGCTGATTATCGTCCTCCACCACCTTTTCCTCAACGGATACAACAAGCTAAGAATGAATCTCAACTCAAAAAAATTTATGATATTTTTAAACAGGTTCATATTAATATTCCGTTGTTAGATGCTGTTAGGGAAATGCCAGGTTATGCTAAATTCCTCAAGGATGTTATGTCTAAAAAATCTAAACTTGGGGAATTTGAAACGGTAAGGATGCAAGAGGGTTGCATGAGTATTTTTCATCGACAACCACCCCAGAAAAAGAAGGATCCAGGGAGCTTCCTCATACCTTGCGTAATCGGTGATAAATTTGTGGGTAAGGCACTTTGTGATCTTGGTGCTAGTGTTAATCTAATGCCCAAATCTGTTTTTCAGAAACTAGGTATTGGCAAGGCGCGGCCCACGACAGTTACCCTACAGCTAGCCGACCGCTCTTACGTTCACCCCGAGGGAAAAATTGAAGATATTTTGGTAAGAGTGGATAAACTTATTTTTCCTGCTGACTTTCTTATTTTAGATTGTGAGGCAGATGAGAACGCACCAGTCATCCTCGGACGACCTTTCTTAGCCACGGGAAGATCGTTGATTGATGTAGAGAAGGGAGAACTCACCATGCGCGTGAACGATCAAGAAATTAAGCTGAATGTTCTCCAAGCAATGAAACATGCCGATGTGGACGAGGAATGCAAAGCCATCATCGAGGTGACCTTTGATTACCCCTGCATCAGGTCGGGCTGCCGGGATATTAAATTTGGTCACTGCTGTGACAGCCATCTACCAACCTGTCACGACAGTGACGACGACAGCAACGACGACAGCATAGACGACAGTGACCCCTCTAAATCCGATACATCTGATACTGAAGGTCATGAGGAGGTAAACTGGTTAGACCATCGTCCAGGTAAGTTATTCGAACCCTTAAATTACACTTCGGATAACCATTTAATCCAAAAGCCCTCCACTGTTGAACCACCTGTCTTAGAACTTAAGCCCCTGCCAGGGCAGCTTAAATATGCTTATCTTGGTTGTGATAACACACTGCCTGTAATCATCTCTGCTAAGCTGCCGCAGGAACAGGAACGACAGCTGATCGACATGTTGAGGCAGCATAAAAGGGCGATAGGATGGACGATAGCAGATATCCAGGGCATTAGTCCGGCAATCTGTATGCACAAAATCCTCTTAGAGGAAGACCATAAGCCGACTATTGATGCCCAAAGGCGGTTAAACCTCGCAATGAAGGAGGTAGTGCGTAAAGAAATAATTAAATGGTTAGATGCTGGTATTATTTACGCCATCTCCGACAGCAAGTGGGTAAGCCCGGTGCAATGTGTTCCTAAGAAAGGAGGCATGACTGTAATAACCAACGAAAACAACGAGTTAATCCCAACCAGGACTGTGACCGGTTGGAGGGTTTGTATGGACTATCGGAAGCTTAACAAAGCTACCCGAAAAGACCACTTTCCTTTACCCTTTATTGACCAAATGCTTGATAGACTAGCGGGTAAATCTTATTATTGTTTTCTTGATGGTTATTCAGGTTATAACCAAATTGCTATTGCACCGGAGGACCAAGAGAAAACGACTTTCACATGCCCCTACGGAACATTTGCATTCAGGAGGATGCCATTCGGCCTCTGTAACGCACCTGCCACTTTCCAAAGGTGCATGATGGCAATATTCTCCGACATGGTAGAAGACTTCCTTGAGATCTTCATGGATGATTTTTCCGTCTTTGGAGACGATTTTGGGAGCTGCCTCGGCAACCTTCAAAAGGTACTTGAAAGATGTGAAAAGGCTAATCTTGTTCTTAATTGGGAAAAATGTCATTTTATGGTAGATGAAGGGATAGTCTTAGGCCATAAGATTAGCTGCCGTGGGATAGAAGTCGACAGGGCAAAAATAGAGGTCATAGAGAAGCTGCCGCCGCCAACAACAGTCAAGGGCATTAGGAGTTTTTTAGGGCATGCTGGTTTTTATAGGAGATTTATTGCCAATTTCTCAAAAATCACGAAACCCCTATGTCATCTCCTAGAGCAGAACCGACCCTTTGACTTTAATGAAGAATGTACTGAAGCATTCAAGGTTCTGAAGAAAAAGTTAGTGACAGCCCCCATAGTACAGCCACCAGACTGGACGCAGCCGTTTGAAATTATGTGTGATGCTAGTGACTATGCTGTCGGGGCAGCACTTGGGCAGCGCAAGGACAGGCTATTTCATGTCATATATTATGCCAGCAAAACATTGAATGATGCCCAAGTGAATTATACCACCACGGAAAAGGAGCTGTTAGCCGTGGTGTTTTCCATCGACAAGTTCCGTTCTTACATACTTGGAACGAAGGTTATAATCCACACCGACCACTCTGCCCTCAAGTATCTATTTGCAAAAAAAAGATGCAAAACCTAGGTTGATACGATGGATATTATTACTACAAGAATTCAACCTTGAGATAAAAGATAAAAAGGGGACAGAAAATCAGGTGGCAGATCACTTGTCGAGGTTGGAAACGGGACAGAGTCTACCGCCAGATGAGACACACATATTGGAGACCTTCCCAGATGAGCAGCTCTTTGCTGCCGCACTAGCTGTCGCGACAGCCATGGCGGCAGGTAAGTCTTCTAACCTTCCCTGGTATGCTGATTTCGTTAATTTTATAGTTAGCGGAATATTACCTTCTGATCTTACCTACCAAGCCAGGAAGAGGTTTCAAAATGATGTTAAACATTATTATTGGGACGAACCTCTTCTCTTCAAAATGTGCGCAGATCAGGTTATAAGGAGATGCATACCACAAGAAGAACAAGAAGACATTCTCCATCACTGTCATGCTTCACAATATGGAGGACACTTAGGAGGAAATAAAACTGCTGCCAAGGTGCTGCAGTCAGGGTTCTACTGGCCGACACTGTATAAGGACGCACAGGAATTTTATAAAAACTGTGACAGGTGCCAGCGGACAGGTAACATCTCGAGGAGAAACGAGATGCCACTGCAGAATATTTTAGAAGTCGAAATCTTCGACGTTTGGGGGATTGATTTTATGGGACCTTTTCCATCTTCTTGTGGAAATCTTTACATCCTCCTAGCAGTGGACTATGTCTCTAAGTGGGTAGAAGCAATCGCAACTCAAAAGAATGATGCCAAAACAGTCCAAAAATTTTTACACAAAAACATCTTTTCTAGATTCGGCATCCCTAGGGCGATTATCAGTGATGAAGGGAGACATTTTGACAACAGGGTAATTGCTGCCGCCTTGAGAAAATATGGTGTCAAGCACAGGATCGCGACAGCATACCACCCACAGACCAATGGACAGGCTGAGATATCCAATAGAGAAGTGAAGAACATTCTTGAAAAAATGGTTAAACCAACTAGGAAAGATTGGTCTTTGCTTCTGAATGATGCATTATGGGCATACAGAACAGCTTTCAAAACTCCATTGGGCATGTCTCCATACCGTTTGATTTATGGGAAGACCTGTCATCTGCCTGTCGAGATAGAACACAAGGCATATTGGGCGATCAAGGCAGTAAACATGGACTTGGACAAGGCAGGCCAGAAAAGGTTGTTGGATTTGAATGAGATCGATGAAATACGGACAATGGCCTACGATAATGCAAGGATTTACAAGGAAAAAACAAAAAAGTGGCATGACAGGAAGTTGCTGCCACGACAGTTCTGCCCAGGGCAGCTTGTGTTATTGTTCAATTCTAGATTGAAACTCTTTCCAGGGAAGCTCAAATCTAGATGGTCTGGCCCATTCCAAGTAGTTCAAGTTTTTCCCCATGGTGCCATTACAATTCAATCACTAAAAGACGGGCACCAATTCAAAGTTAATGGACAACGCCTCAAGCACTATCAAGGGACTGAAGCCCCAGGAATACAGGAAGTGGTTACTTTAGGTGATGCCCCACAAGGCATCCCTAATTTAACCTAATTCTTTTATTTTTATTTTTATTCTTATTATTATTAATATTATCTATTAGGAATTAGATTTATTCGAATAATGTTTTGTTTTTTATTTCAGTTTTTAGGAAATAAAGGAGGCAAGTGAGAAAGAAGAAGTATCCCAAGCCCACCGCCCATCCATCAGCCCAAAATAAAGTCCATTTATAACCTGTCGTTTCGGCTGCCGGCGCAGACAGAGTTGACAGGCTGTCAACAGACGCACAGCAGACGAAGAATCGTGCGGCAGACGCAGCATTAATGCCCGTCAGACGTGTCAGACGCAACATTCAATCTGCCGCTCCGTTATTCTCGCCTGCCGTTGCGGCATTAAATGGGCAGCCCCCGACAGCTATATAAACCCCTTCTCCTTTTCATTTTTCCTCACTTCAGATTTTCTCTCTTGCTATTCTCTTCTACTTTGATCTCTTTTCTTTCATTTTCAGCCCTTGCAACCAAACATGTCTTCACGACAAACCCGACAGAACGCTGCTGCCACCTCCTCCTCTGCAGCAGCATCTCCGTTCGCTAACAAGGAACTGTGGGAGGAGCGCAGCTTCATCTACAACAGAGATGCCCCTCTGTTTGGACTCCGGCCGTTCATCATGCAGGCCATTACAGCCCAACTGTGGGAAGACTTCGCTGAGCAGCCGGCAGAACTTAACGACACCCTAGTAAGGGAGTTTTATGCGGCGATCGAAAGCAAGACGGCAACATCTGTCACCGTCAGGGGAGTGACAGTACCTTTTACCGCCAGCAACATCAACCATGTCTTCGGCCTCTTCTTTGGCCCCAACGATGATGCCCATCAACAGTTTTGGGACACCCTCGACGCTGCCGGCCATGATGCTGTCATGAGGGAGTTGACAGAAGTCGGAACGACGTGGAGCACGAGTAAGAAGAACCCTCATTCTGTCAACAGGGGGCAACTCCTACCAGAGGCAAAGTTATGGAACGCTTTTATTAAAAAGCGTATCCTGCCCTCGTCCCACCACACGACAGTCAACAGGCAGAGGTTGGCCCTCATCCACTCTATCATGCACAACAGGCCCATCAATGTGGGCAGGTACATGAGGGACAGCATTCTAGATTGCGCATTCCGCTCAGACTCACGGCTCTGCCTGCCCTGCACCATAACCGCCCTCTGCCGCTGCGCTGCCGTACCGGAGGAAGCCGCAGACAACATCAAGAAGGGCAGCGGCTGGACAGACAACAACATCTCCAGCCTCATGGAGCTGGTAGTCGTCTCGCCTCTCAACGCCTTCGATCCCAACGCCCCTCCTGCTGAGTCCGATGAGGAGCCTGCCACCCAACCTGCCACTGAACCTGCCCCAGAAGCTGCCACCAACACCGCTCCAGCAGATCAGAACGCCCACATCCTTGCTACCGTCTTGCGGATCGAGGAACGCCAGATGGGCTTAATGACATTCATCCGAGACTTCTCCAATGCCACGGTAAACTTTATTACAAATACTTTGAATTTTTCGGATGTTTCTTTCCCTACCTTCCCCGCCCATTATTTCAACATCCCATCCCCTACTCCCACACCACCTGTCTCTCCCCATGGAGAATCTGCCTCCTCCACACCGTCCCCAACTGCAGCCGGCAGCCCACCGGCAGACACCTCCCCTCGAGGAACAAAGAGAGCTGCCACTGACGACAGCCCCCTTGTCCGGAGGAACCTGGACAGCGCCTTCACACGGGTGAAGCGTATCAAGCATGTGGCAGACAAGAGAAAGCTGTCCAAGGCTATCATGTCCACCAGCTGGGACAGCGGCAGCAGCAGCTCTGATGTCAGGCTAGTGGAGCCTTCTGCCCTTCCACCTGTTGACGACCCTGTCCCCCAACCGGAGGAAGATCCTGCCCCTCAACAGACTGACGAAGCTGTCGATCAACCTGCCCCGGAACCTGCCCAGCCACCTCCTCAACGCAGACGCTACCATCAGATCCGCGTCAGCAGCAGCAGCGAGGACAGCGCATAAAATTTAAGTTTTTATTTCTTTTTTCTCCTTTTATTGCTGCCTGCCCTTATATAATTGTGATGTACTTTTTTTTCTTGTTTTTCTTAATCTGTTTTTATGTTGTTGTGCATTGAGGGCAATGCAACCCTTGAGTTTGGGGGTGGCAACCCTCCATATTTAATGGCATCCTTAGCACATCTTTTGTTTAACTGTTGTGTCTTTTTACTTGCCTTTAAGCTCTTAAAAAAAAATCAGAAAATTAAACTGTTGGCTTAAAACTGTGAAGTTAGCTTACCTGTCATGACGGCTCTGTCGTGACAGCATCTTTAGGACAGGTTAAGGAAAAGTTTAGAGCCTTTCTATAGTTCTGAAAACCTAAACACTTTTGTGACTGTTATATTGCTTAGATTTCTCTTAGCCAAACTAGAATAGGATGCTTAGAACTTGAATAGCCCCTAGAGGTGCCTAACACTGGCTCTAGGAAATAAGTTTAGTAAAAGAAAATCAAAAACCTAGAGGTGCCCGAAACCGGCTCTAGGAAGCTAACTAGAGGTGCCCAAAACTGGCTCTAGAAAAATTTTAGCTTGAAAATAGAAGAAAGAGAAGCATGAAAATGTGCCTTCTAAAAAAAAAATAAAAAAAAAAATAAACTTTGGCATAAAAATTCGAGTTAAGGAGTTAAATATTCTAGTGAAACTAAGAGAGTCTTAGCATATAACTGTTCACAAGCATGCACACACTGCACGAGAGCTATAGGGAGATTCCGGACAGGTCCTAGCCTCTCCGACAGGTTGCTGCCGCCATAGAGAATGAGCGATGGGTAAGGGACAGTTCACTGTTTGAAAGCCAACACAAAAATTTTCATTTTTCTTTAAGTTTAATTGCTTGAGGGCAAGCAAAGACTTGAGTTTGGGGGTGTGTTGAGTGCGTAAAAGTTCTATTATTTACACCCTTTTAACCCATATTTCTGCTGCATTCAAGCATCATTGCATTGCATTTAGGATAGTTTTTAATTAAATATCACAATTATATAAAAGGCACGGATTCTACTAAAAGATGGTGTATTTTGTAGGTAGCTGCCAAGGTTGATGATGAAGGCAGGCGAAGGGCAGATAAGCAGGAAGGCGGAACTGAACAAGCAGCTGAAGGAGACGAACCTGTCATGGACCCGTCACGACAACATGGTGACAGCAGATTATTGAAGAGGAAAAATGAAGTGGATATCGATAGATAGAGAAAAATCTGCTCGTCTGTCGTGTGGCAGCCAAATAATTTTCCAAGCCCCGGATCAAAAGATATGTCAAGCCAAAGCTCAAAGGAGAGGAAATCCCTAAAAGCAAGGAGGCGGCTAGAAAGTAGGAAACTTTAGAGATTTAATCTTTATTAGAATCTTACTTTTAATTAAAGTTGTAATCCTTGTTACCTTAGATAACTTGAGCCCAAAGCTTATATAAAGGGCATAGATTAAACCTAGGGCATAGCCGACTACCCCATAACCGAAACCAAAACCCTGCCGTCCACCTGTCTCCGACATGTTCTAAATTCCCCCTAGGGTCACGGGTTGTTTTGTAAAGTAGTTGCAAGGGTTGCTTTGTTTTAGGATTTTTCAGTTTCAAATAAATAAACTTCAAGTTCTTTTATCTTGGTTTTAATATCTTGCAAGAGCATCGGGAGAGCATTGTGAGGTTATCTATTTACTTAGCATCGGGAGAGTTAAGTATACGAAAGAGATAAAAGCGCGTTCTCTAGTTTATAGTTGAACCATCTCGTGCTTAGGGATAAGGCGAGGTTAAGTGGCTAAGGAAGAATTCATACACATCGGTGTTCATCCTTCGACTCACGCCGGGAGGTATCGTCAAAGACGTGTTCATCGACAGACTTGTGCCTAGGGATAGGGCAAGGCAGATCTGGGATTCTTGCCAAACTTGAAGTACAGAGTTGGTGTGTCTGCTGCCGCAACTGCCAACGGACAGACGTCGCGACAGGTGCTGTCGGCGACGGGAACGACGACAGAACTGGAGATCCTAAGCAATTCAATACCTACACTACCGAACAATTCAATACCGGCCCATTCTCTCTGTCTTGATTTCTCAATCTTTTTAATTACGTTTTACTTTATTATTCGTGACAACTCTCTAAAATATTTCCTTTACTTTGTGCAGTAAATCAAGGTGAAGTCATTAGCCCAATCCCTGTGGAGACGATATCCGATACTTAGTATCACTTTATTACTTGCGACGTGTACACTTGCACTGCAATTGCGATAGACTATTTTACACGCAACAACACCGTTTCGAAACGGGAAGCCCTCTGCCAGCCCTCATTTCGGTACGCGTTGCGGAACGGCCCCGCGTTTCGAAACAGGCTCTCCCTGTTTCGGAACATCCGACCGTTGGGGGCTGACAGTGGCAGTTAAATGTTTTGGAATGTTTGCATTTTGGTCCTGGATCTTGTTATTGCAATTGCATGAGTTTGAGAAGTCCGTTTGAGCTGAAATTTGGCAGAGAAGCATGAAACATGATTAATTTTAAGTTGGTAACTTAAAATTCGGTTAAGTCCTTAAAGTTTTCGGAATTTACAATTTGGTCCCTAAAGTTGTGTTTTGTTCAATTGGGTCCCTTTTTGATCTCTGATGTTTATGATCTTTGAGCATGCTGTTTGAACGATCATAACTAAGGTTAATGTGCATCTAGAAAAGTTTAAAAAGAAAAAAAAGGTCGTTAATCAAGGTTGACTTTCGGGTTGACTTTGGTTTTCCCCGTGTGACTTTCTTAATTCGGGTCAACCGTCTAGGCCGGGTTAAGGGGGTTACAATAACCGAAGATGATAGAAGAAGAATGCAAGTCAACGATAAAGCTTTACATGTCATTTTTTGTGCTCTTGATCCAGATATCTACTCTAAGGTGTCTTCGATCGAGAATGCCAAGGAGGTTTGGGACACCCTCGAGACAACATATGAGGGAACTAGCGACGTCAAGGAAACAAAGATCAGGCTACTCAATCTAAGCTATGAAAACTTCAAAATGGGTCCCAATGAGAGTGTTTCCAAGATGTTTAATCGATTATCGGTCATCGTCAATGGATTGAAGGGCTTCGATGAAATCATTTCCGAAGACAAGCTAGTGAGGAAGTTGTTGTATTTTCTTCCGGAATCATGGGATAGCAAGAGAATGACCATTATTGAAGCTAGAGATTTGAAGACTCTCAAGATAGATGCTCTTGTTGGATCTCTACTTACCCATGAGATCATGAAGAAGGGAAGAGAAGAAGAGAAGAAGATGGAGGAGAAGAATGTTGAGAAGAAGAAGATTGGAATTGCTCTAAAAGCTTCATATCGTGAAAGTGATTCTAGTGAAGATGAAGAGATTTCCATGTTGACCAAACGATTCACTCGTTTTATGAAGTCCAACCGAGGTAAAAAGTTCAATAGAAAAGGGGACTTCAAGAACAAGAGTAAAGAAGAGGACAAAGATGATGACGGTGGTAACGCGTAGTTATGCATATCATATCATGTCATTTAGCTTCATTGTTTATGAACCTATGTTTAGAACTCTATGCTTTTGTTTATGTTTTAGGATTTGATTTTGGATTTATGTCTGTGAACTCTTTGTTGCTTTAAATTTGAAGTTTGCATTTGAATTCAATATTATTGTTGCTATTATCCTACCTTGTGCTTATGTTTGATCTAACAAAAAGGGGAGAAGGATTATAGAGCCAATTTTGAAAACTTAAAACTTAATTTTAGTAACCTATCTTAAATTAAGGGGGAGTAAGCTTTTCAAAAGTTTCAAAACTTAAAAATTTATATTTGGTTTTGTTATATCAAAAAGGGGGAGATTGTGAAACTAAAATTGATTTTGATATAACAAATTGACTTATGGACTAAATTGCAAAACAATAAAATTTTTAAGTACTTTTCAAAGTCTCACATTTTGACAAGTCATTTTGAACCAAACTATATTTCAAGACAAAACATACTTAAATGTTCAAATTTCACTAAGTATTTTCATGAGTTTTCAAGCCAAACTTCAATAAAACGCCCAAGCGTATCGATACCCTTATGCGTATCGATACGATTTTTCAACACTAGAATTTTAATCGTTCATAGCGTACCGATACAGTATAGCCTCGTATCGATATGAAATTCATCTGGGAAAGACTTTAAGCTATAGCGTATCGATACGCATTGAAATCATATCAATATAGTTTTCTTATCAAAATATCATTTTGCTATAGCGTACCGATACGACATGTCACCGTATCAATATGATATGCTGACCTTTGCAAAATCCTTGCATTTAATTTTCGACCGTTGGCTTGTCAGTTAGTTGGTATCCTAAATTTTAAATTACCATTGAACCGTACCGATACGCTAAGGGAGCGTACCGATACGTTTTTTATTAAAACCAAACTTAGGATTCCAGTGAGCAAAATCCGTATCGATACACCCCTTAATATCATACCGATACACCATTGAAGTGTACCGATACGCTCCGTTTTTCAGTCACAACGGCTCTTTTTATTTGAGACAGGTACCGATACGCCCACGAGTTGTACTGATACAATAGGTTATTAAACAGCATTTATTGCGGGAAATTGCAGCCCAACGGCTCTATTGATGATCTTAACCACCCAAACGGCTAGAAATCAATACAAGGGTATAAAAACAAGTCTCAAATACTTCAGCAAAAACTATTGAACCTACAAGCAACATCAAAGCACTCAAATCCAAACTTTGTTCTTTAGAGTCAAATCTTTGTACCCAACTCCTTTGTGTTCTTCATTGTAATTCTTATTGTGAGTTTTGGGAGTGTGTGATTGTAATTGGGTAAACATCATCCTTAGAGAGGAATTTGTAAAGTATACCAAACTCTTCTTTATAAACCTAAGTGGATTAAGCTTTTGATAGAAAGCTTAATCAAATTATAAGGTTTCCTCATCATCCAAGAAAAGGGGAAGAATTCAATTAGTGAATTGGTTGAAAATCCTTAGTGGGAGCTAAGTAGTGGATGTAGAGTTCATTAGAGAACTTGAACCACTCTAATTGCCTTGTGTCCAAAATTTTATTCTTCCAATTTTCACCCTTAATTTTTTTTTATCCCAATTCACCCCTCTTGGCCATTTGCAATTGTTTGATCAACTCAACATCAAGCTTTGGGTTAGAAATCTTAGATCGTTTGTAAGGGTTTCCTTCTAAGCCTAGAAAAGGGGACGAATAAATTAGTGAATTGATTGAGAAATCCTTAATGGGAGCTAAGGTAGTGGATGTAGGTTCTTATAAGAAGGCCAAACCACTATAAACCCTTGTATTTATTGTCCAATTTTTGCTTCCCACAAAATCACTTAAAATCCAACTTCTCCACCACTTGGTTAGCTAAATCGGTTGAAGAAAATCGAGCCTATCAAGTCTAACAATTAGTATCAGAGCACGAATCAATCGAAGGGGATTAACATCCTATTGAGGCAATCCAGGAAGCTCGATACATCAATTCAATCAACCGGTCAAATAACACAATCCATCGTCAAACCACCATTCTTCGACAGGACCAACTGTGCCTATTGGAATACAAGAATAATGTTCTTCATAAAATCAAAGGATTACAAGCTTTGGAACATAGTTGAAGATGGTCTGTTCGTGCCACAACGAAGAAAGGCGGATTGGAGTGCGGATGATCGCAAGAAGATGGAGCAAAATTACAAGGCTTTACACATTCTCTTTTGTACATTTAGCCCCAACATCTATGAGAAGATGTCTTCTTGTGAAGATTCCAATGAGGTATGGGACAAGCTTGAAATCACATACGAAGGAACCAACGAAGTAAAGGAGACCAATGTCAATCTTCTCAACCTCGAGTATGAAAACTTCAAGATGGACCTGGATGAAGACATCACGAGGATGTTCGACCGTTTCTCCACAATCGTCAACCAACTCAAAGGTCTTGGAGAGGTGATTCTTGAAGATAAGCTTGTCCGAAAGCTTCTCTATTCTCTTCCCGAGTCATGGGACTCAAAGAAGAACGCCATCATCGAAGCTAAGAATCTCAATACTTTAAAGCTTGATGAACTCATGGGATGTAACCCCCTCGTCCCGGTTTGGCCAACTGACCGGCCCGAGTGAATCACACGGGGAAAACCGAAGTGAAACCCGTTAAGGCTCCCCTTCGGTTAGCAACCATAGGAAAATTCTTTTAATTATTATCTTGTCTAGAGGCATTCATACATCCTATGTGAAACACGACAACGGAAACACAACGAAAGGATACGAAGCATACGAAACAAGCAATTAAAACAACCCATATTACTCTTTTCAACAAGCCGTATCGATACACTAGAAGGACGTATTGATACGCCTTGACTAGGCCAACAGCCTATAGTCAACATAGGGAGACCGTATTGGTACACTAGTTGACCGTATCGATACGCCCTCACTGGTCTACTTCTCACGGTCAATGTTAAACAATCGTACCGATACGCCTAGGTCCCATTTGATACGCCAAAATCTCGTCAAATCTCAGATTTCCAGAGAGGTTTTGGCGTATCGATACACCCCCGTGTATCGGTACGCTAAGCCTAATCTGAGTCCCAAAGTGTAGGACCGTATCGATACGACCCTTGGGCGTACCGATACGCCCTGCACTGCAAAACTCAGATTAGCATCAAAACACACTAAGACCCAATTCTAGATGCAATTTACGACTCGCCTAGCCACAAAAAAACATCCATACAACATTTAACAACCATGAAACAACATATGGGACAATTTAAACGAACAACGGAGCATCAACATCATGGCATTTATACTTAAGAGAAACTTGCACTCAAAACATACATAAAGGGTCTAAAAAGCCAATAAGGCACAAGCATTAGGCAATAACATAAAATGGTTTACAAATTCATTAACACATGCATTAACAACATAAAGCCAACATAAAGGAGTCTAGATACACGCTCCTCAACACGTAACATTTCCCATTGCTAAACTACTACATTATTTAATAAACCATACTTGAGCAAACTACCACACGCTTGGACGCCCTTTTTATGATCCTTGCTAACTCCAAGCTAATGATCTGCATTGCCAGAAAAAGAAGAGCGTAAGCATAAAGCTTAGTGAGCGGAGCTCGAAAACATAACAACGACAATGTAGGGTTCAAAGCTTTCTTTAAAACAAAGTCCAACACATACAATTCATCCAACGACATAATTCTCTCACTAACTCACAAGATCAACCATAAGTCAACAACATAGACATTTATCAAGGCATCACACTTCATGATATGCATAAAGGCATAAACAATCATAATATGTATCATGTCCCTCCAATAACATCATAGCAACTTACGATAACTCAAACACAACAACATATGGCATGGCATCATAAATCATGTTATGCTCAACGTAAATATGTTAACATTCATCCCACAACATCAACCACATAAATGTGAATCATATTGGAAACTAATAAGTGTACTCGGATATGCGGATAACTTTCGTTAGGATTTTCACCACCAACGTACTCAACAACAACAATACCTTTGGTGAGATTACACTCATCACCGGTCCTTGCATGGATGGGATTACACTCATCATCACATGCCCTTGCGGATGGGATTCCACTCATCATCACGCACCGTCGATGGGATTCCACTCATCACCGACTAACATAAAGAAGATTTCCGAGCGTACCCGTACTCCATCTTGGTGACTAACATCACCAAGACCACGCGCACATTTGACTCAAACGTGTGCACACTCCCATCCTAATGATCGATCATTTGTACCCCAAGACATACTAGTGCCAATAGTTAACCAAAACATCAATATCAATAGCTCAAGGTTTACCTCTTACCACTTCCGTGCCTAGCACGTACTCACCACAACATTCCATGTGTTGCATGTACTCATCATGATTCCACCAATCATGCAATACGATATACAAATCACCATCATGCCACATGGGTACACTATATCATGCATGACCAAAAACACCTTGTAGCAAAATCCACCATTGTGCGCAAACATACATATACATTACCAGGCATATCAACAACACCATTGATTTCATCATGCATGATTAACAACATAATAACAAACAACATGATTCCTTCCAAGGTATTGAATTATATACATAACAAGTTATCATTTCAAGTAATGAAAAGCAAAAGGTGAAAGGGGAATTTAAAGAGGCGATACACATCAACTTACTCTTGAGTTTAGATTGACCTTTCAAGCTCAATCTAAACTCTTCCAAAACCATCTTTGAACCAAAACGTTACCTAAAAACATTTCCACTCACCATACTTCCTTAAGAAAACCAAGCAAAGCCGACTCAAGCCTCCACAACTTTTGGAATTGTGCCCGAACCTTCTCCAACGTTTCCCTTGATTCTAACCAATCAAAAACAATACATTAACCAAAATCCCATTTTCGTACTCCCATCAAACCTACCTGAAAACTACCAATTCCAACACCCAAATTACCCTTTAAAACCTTCAAAACACTTCTCTAACAACACTATATCATCAGCCCAACAACCTTTCACGAAATCACCTCAAAAACACAAGTTTTGACACCTTTAAAATGCCCCCAAAAACCCACTTCAGGATTTTTGTCAAAATCCCACCATTTCAAGATATAGTGTGTCTTAGGGTGAGATTAGTTCAAATCTAAACTCTACAAATCAAAAACAAGTCAAGAAGCCCTTAAAGTTTCATACTTTTCTTCAAACTTTGGATACTTGAAAAACTAGAAAGATGATGTTTTTTTTTTAATCTAAAACCATGGAAAAGTTTGGAATAAGGAGGAGAAGTCAAAAATGAAATTACCTTGAAAGGAGCTCTTGAAATGATGAAGAAAGGTGATGGAATAGTACCAAGGGTTTGGGAGGTTTTATGTATCGTGATTTTTAGTTTTGAAAGGGGAGGAAGATGATGAATAGCAAAAACCCCTTTTTTCTCATCTTTTTCATAGTTGTACAAATTTACAATTTTGCCATTAATGAGATTTAAATCCTTTTTAAATAAAAACAAGCTTATTTTAATTAAACCGAGTCCAACGACTCGAACCCGACTCACACGCCCAACTCCCAACCCTAAAACACGGGTGTTCCAACTCTCCCCCACTTAAGGAATTTCGTCCCCGAAATTACCTGACAGGAAGAGATAAGGAAACTACCTTTCCATATCCTCCTTTCTTTACTCCAAGTGGCTTATTCCACACTTCTGTGTCGCTACTTAACCCTAACAAGCTCGATAGGTCTACCACACAACACTGCAGGTTGAAAATGCACATCTCAACATGTCCTCTAATATTTGAATATCTCTCTCTGACTGATCATCTGACTGAGGGCGATACGATGTACTGAAATTCAGACGGGTACCCAAAGAAACATGCGGACATTTCCAAAATCTAGTTGTAACCCTCGAATTTCTATCTGACACAATCGACTTCGACGCACAACGCAATCTCACAAATTCACTGATGTACAAATCGACCAACTTACATATAAACGACTATGAAATGGGCACACCTTGTGAAACGATCAACAATCACCCTAACTGAATTTTTCTTAAAGGAAGTCAATGGCAAACCTGATACGAATTCCATCGTAATATTTTCTCACTTCTATTCTGTAATTCTCAATGGCTGCAACAAACATGAGGGAACCTGATGTTCTGACTTCACTCTTTGACATACCATACACTTACTCACGAAGTCGGCTATGTCTCTCTTCAAACTAACCCAAAGGTACCCATTCTTCAAATCGCGATACATCTTTGTACTACCGGGAAGCATAGCAAACGAGTTACTGTGTGCTTCGGTCAGGATCGTACGTCTTAAATCACTGTCATTCGGCTCGACTATTCTTTCTCTGAAACACAAAACCTCATCATCTCTGAAACTGTACTCTGTATGTCTTTCTTCCGCTATATTGCACGTGAGGTGCCAAAGATCTGTCTTGCAACTGTTTCTCTCTAAAAATCTGGCTCAACGTAGGTCTAACCTAAAGCTCGGCCACTAAACCACCATCACTCGACAAGCTCAATCTAGCGAACATAGCTCGCAAATCTACTACCACTTTTCTACTTAAAGCATCGGCTACTACGTTGGCTCTCCCGGATTATACTCAATCTTGAGATCATAGTTGTTAAACAATTTTAACCACCTATGTTGTCTAAGATTCAACTCTTTCTGTGTCATAAAAAATTTCAAGCTATGGTGATCCGTATACACTATGCATTTCTCATCATACAAGTAATGCCTCTGAATCACCTTCAAAGCAAACACAACTACATCTAACTCTATGTCACGTGTTAGATAACTTCGCTCGTGAGTCTTCAACTGTCTCGAGGCATAAGCTACAACTCTTCCGTCTTGCTTGAGAACACAACCTAACCCTACATATTAAGAATCTCTGTAAATCACATAGTCCTTTCCCCGATTCTGGATAAATCAAAATCGATGCATTGGTCAAGGTTTTTTTCAATTTCTCAAAGGTTTGTTGTCTCGCATCTGACCACTCAACTAAACATTCTTTTGAAGTAACTTAGCAAATGAGCGGCTATCTTCGAGAAACCATTCACAAACCTCCTATAGTATCCGGCTAAGCCTAGAAACTACAAATCTCTGTCACAGTCTTCGGTTGCTTCCACTCAACAATGGCTTCTATCTTCTTTGAATCGTCTCTAATCCCCTCGGCTGACACTACATGTCTAGGAAGACTACTTCTCGGATCCAAAACTCGCACTTACTCAACTTTGCATACAACTAGTTGTCTAACAAGGTCTGCAAAACTATCCTTAATTGCTAGTCATGGTCTTCCTTGGTACGAGGATACACTAAAATAGCACATATGAAAACAACCACAAACTGATCTAAGTACTGACAGAAAATTATGTTCATCATATCCACAAAAGCAGCTGGCGCATTAGTCTAACCAAGTGGTAAAACTAAGAATTTATAACGACCATATCTAGTCCCAAAAGCTGTCTTCGGTACATCAACCTCTTTTACCTTCAACTAGTAATACCCGGATCTCGAACCTATCTTAGAAACATTGAAACACTTCTATGCTGATCGAATAAATCATCAATTCTCGACAACGGATACTTGTTCTTCACTGTCAACTAATTCAACTGTCTATAATCTATAAACATTCTCATACTGTCATCTTTCTTCTTTACTAACAACACAAGTGCGCCCCGAGGCGGAGAACTCAGACGGATAAAACCTCTACCTGACAACTCTTGCAACTGAGTCTTCAACTCTTTCAATTCTTTCGGTGCCATACAGTACGGAGCAATCGAAACAGGGGCAGATTCCGCATACACCTCTATAGCAAACTCCACTTCTCTATCAGGCGGTAAACCATACAATTCTTCCGAAAACACTTTCGGGAGATCGCAGACTGTTCTGATATCATGTGGTCTAATCTCGATCAATTTCAGGTTCATCCCTAAGCTAGGTAGGCTTGACAACCAAACTCAAACAACCTCTGAGCCTCGAAAGCTAAAACAACATTCGATAAGAAATTTACATTATCACCCACTATTACAATCTCATAACCATCCGCAAGCTTTAAGAAAACTCTCTTTGTTTCAAAATCTATCCTAGCTCTATGTTCTGTAAGCCAATCCATGCCCAGAATCACATCAAAACCGTAAAAAGGCAATTCCATCACATCTACTGGAAACACGTGACCATGAGCAATCAGCGGACATCTTTTGTACATCTTTCTGACCACAATTGTATCCCCGAAGGAGCTAGTAACTCTAACACTTACCTCTAGTATCTCACAAGGTAAATTCAACAACTTCATATGCTCACTCAAAATATACGAATGCGTAGATCCAGAATTAATCAGAGAAAACAAACTCAATGACTATATCGAGGAATTACCTGCTATAACATCGACATCACCCTGAAATCAACCCATAGGTCTTCACTTCTTTTACCAACTCAAATCAGGATCGGTCATATTGTTTTTCCTCAACAGAAACCAACTCATATCATGCTGAACCAAACAGACAAACTACACTTCAACTCTGGTACGATCATACTGCCCTGAACTAAAGCGATGGACTCTCTCATCATTCACATTCTCTGAAACCTTAGATTCATGATTACCAGCTCCAGGACCACGCCTCGGCCTCATACTTGCCAAAGACAACAATACAACAACAAACAAAACACGCAAACAAAATATATGGGGTTAGCAAGAGGCAAGGGTCCAAGGTGCTCAAGTACTTCTTTACTCAAAAACCTTTTTAAATAAGTAATAGTAGCAATGGGAACTCGACACTAGGCTTCCACACAACCATCATGCTAACACATGCTTTCAAACACCGTACTAACAAGCAAACATCAAGCATATATGGCAAAACATTCACCGAGACATAGCAACAACATAACACTTCAAACTTACCTTACTTATCTTCCCGAGGTCTCAGATACCTCAGGCTCTAATACGAACAAATGTAACCCCCTCGTCCCGGTCTGGCCGACTGACCAGCTTGAGCGGGTCACACGGGGAAAACCAAAGTGAAACCAGTTAAGGCTCCCATTCGGTTAGCAACCCTAGGACAATTCTTTTAATTATTACCTTGTCTAGAGGCATTCATACATCCTATGTGAAACACGACAGCAGAAACACAACAAAACGATATGAAGCATACGAAACAAGCAATTAAAACAACTCATATTACTCTTTTCAACAGGCCGTATCGATACACTAGAAGGGCTTATCGATACGCCTTAACTAGGTCAACAACCCATAGTCAACATAGGGAGACCGTATCGGTACACTAGTTGACCGTACCGATACGCCCTCACTGGTCTACTTCTCACGGTCAACGTTAAACAACCGTACCGATACGCCTAGGTCCCATTTCGATACGCCAAAATCTCGTCAAAATCTGAGATTTACAATGAGGTTTTGGCGTATCGATACACCCCCGTGTATCGGTACGCTAAGCTTAATCTGAGTCCCAAAGTGTAGGACTATATCGATACGGCCCTTGGGCGTACCGATACGCCATGCACTGCAAAACTCAGATTAGCAGCAAAATGCACTAAGACCCAACTCTAGATGCAATTTACAACTCGCCTAGCCACAAACAAACATCCATACAACATCTAACAACCATGAAACAACATACGAGACAATTTAAACGAATAACAGAGCATCAACATCATGACATTCATACTTAAGAGAAACTTGCACTCAAAACATACATAAAGGGTCTAAAAAGGCAATAAGGCACATGCATTCACTGGCAAGGTTCACACACACTCAAACAATACATAACATTCAAGGGACAAGGGTCGTAAGCCTTCAAGACACAAGCATTAGGCAATAACATAACATGGTTTACAAATTCATTAACACATGCATTAACAACATAAAGCCAACATAAAGGACTCTAGATACACGCTCCTAAACACATAGCATTTCTCATTGCTAAACTACTACATTATTTAATAAACCATACTTGAGCAAACTACCACACGCTTGGACACCCTTTTATGCTCCTTGCTAACTCCAAGCTAATGATCTGCATTACCGGGAAAAGGAGAGCGTAAGCATAAAGCTTAGTGAGCAGAGCTCAAAAACATAACAACGAAAATGCAAGGTTCAAAGCTTTCTTTAAAACAAAGGCCAACACATACAATTCATCCAACGACATAATCCTCTCACTAACTCACAAGATCAACCAAAAGTCAACAACATAGACATTTATCAAGGCATCACACTTCATGGTATGCATAAAGGCATAAACAATCATAATATGTATCATATCCCTCCAATAACATCATAGCAACTTACGATAACTCAAACACAACAACATATAGCATGGCATCATAAATCATGTTATGCTCAACGTAAATATGTTAACATTCATCCCACAACATCAACCACATAAATGTGAATCATATTGGCAACTAGTAAGTGTACTCGGATAACTTCCTTTGGGATTTTCACCACCAACGTACTCAACAACAACAATACCTTTGGTGGGATTACACTCATCACCGGTCCTTGCATGGATGGGATTACACTCATCATCACATGCCCTTGCGGATGGGATTCCACTCATCATCACATGCCCTTGCGGATGGGATTCCACTCATCATCACGCACCGTCGATGGGATTCCACTCATCACTGACTAACATAAAAAGATTTCCGAGCGTACCCGTACTTCATCTTGGTGACTACCATCACCAAGACCACGCGCGCATTTGACTCAAACGTGTACACACTCCCATCCTAATGATCGATCATTTGTACCCTAAGACATACTAGTGCCAATAGTTAACCAAAACATCAATATCAATAGCTCAAGGTTTACCTCTTACCACTTCCGTGCCTAGCACGTACTCACCACAACATTCCATGTGTTGCATGTACTCACCATGACTCCACCAATCATGCAATACGATATACAAATTACCATCATGCCACATGGGTACACTATATCATGCATGGCCAAAAACACATTGCAGCAAAATCCACCATTGTGCACAAACATACATATACATTACCAGGCATATCAACAACACCATTGATTTCATCATGCATGATTAAAAACATAATAACAAACATCATGCTTCCTTCCAAGGTATTGAATTTCATACATAACAAGTTATCATTTCAAGTAATGAAAAACAAAAGGTGAAAGGGGAATTTAAAGAGGCGATACACATCAACTTACTCTTGAGTTTAGATTGACCTTTCAAGCTCAATCTAAACTCTTCCAAAACCATCTTTGAACCAAAACGTTACTTAAAATCATTTCCACTCACCATACTTCCTTAAGCAAACCAAGCAAAGCCGACTCAAGCCTCCACAATTTCCGGAATTGTGCCCGAACCTTCTCCAACGTTTTCCCTTGATTCTAACCAATAAAAAACAATGCATTACTCAACCAAATCATCACCAAACACATCCACAATCCTAAACTACAATCACAAGCCAAATCCTTATAATTTCAAGCCCAAGCTAACAACCAAAATCCCATTTTCGTACTCCCATCAAACCCAGCTGAAAACTACCAATTCCAACACCCAAATTACCCTTTAAAACCTTCAAAACACTTCTCTAACAACACTATATCACCAGCCCAATAACCTTTCACGAAATCACCTCAAAAACACATGTTTTGACACCTTTAAAATGCCCCCAAAAACCCACTTCGGGATTTTTGTCAAAATCCCACCATTTCAAGATATAGTGTGTCTTAGGGTGAGATTAGTTCAAATTTAAACTCTACAAATAAAAACAAGTCAAGAAGCCCTTAAAGTTTCATACTTTTCTTCAAACTTTGGATACTTAAAAAACTAGAAAGATGGTGTTTTTTTTTAATCTAAAACCATGGAAAAGTTTGGAATAAGGAGGAGAAGTCAAAAATGAAATTACCTTGAAAGGAGCTCTTGAAATGATGAAGAAAGGTGATGGAATAGTACCAAGGGTTTGGGAGATTTTATGTATCGTGATTTTTAGTTTTGAAAGGGGAGGAAGATGATGAATAGCAAAAACCCCTTTTTTCTCATCTTTTTCATAGTTGTAAAATTTACAATTTTGCCATTAATGAGATTTAAATCTTTTTTTTAATAAAACCAAGCCTATTTTAATTAAACCGAGTCCAACGACTCGAACCCGACTCACACGTCCGACTCCCAACCCCAAAACACGGGTGTTACATGGGATCTCTTCTCACTCATGAAATTATGAAGAAAGGAAAAGAAGAGGAGAAGAAGAAGAATGAAGAGATAAAGAAGATGGGGAAGAAGAAAATCATGGACCTTGGTATCAACACTAATGACATTGCTCTCAAATCCTCCAAGAGCAACCATGTTGAATCAAGTGAGGAGGAAAATGAAGAAGAAGAGATGACCTATCTCTTCGAAAAGTTTGCACGATTCATGAAGGGCAAAATGAAAGAATCCAAGCATAAATCGAGGAAGAAAGAGAAGGTAAGCTCTTCAAGCCATAAGAAGAATGCATATGTGGCTACTTTGAGTGATGAAGACTACACCTACAATGAACAAGCCAACCTTTGCCTTATTGCCATCGAAGAAGATTCAAGGGTAACTTCTAATTCATCTACCTCATGTTCATATTCTTTTGATGAATTACAAGATGCCTATGATGATTTGGTTTTAGAGTTTAAAAATCACATTTTGAAAAAAGGAAAGTGGTTTCAAATTTGAAAATTCAAAATAATTTGATTTCTAAAACCAAAATTGAACTTGAACCAAAACTCAATGAGTTTGAGCAAAAATTTGTTAATTTACAAAATTTGCTTCATAAAATTCAAGAAGAAAAATATTTGATTTCCAAAGAACTTGAAAATAAAATCAATTTTGAAAAATCAATTTTTTATCAAAGACAATCTAGTGCCACTAGATTTTTGAATGGAAAAGTTTTTAGAAGTATTTAGGTCCCAAAAGGACTATGTACTTCAACTAAAAATGATGAAATTGAAAAATGAATTCCTAAGGGGGCTAAATTTTGTGCCACTAACGTCTATGGATCCAAAGAAATTTGGATACCAAAAATTACTTGATTGTCTTATGTTAGGTGTGATGGAAAATGATCAACAAGTCCAAATTTGAGGGGGGCTCCATACACACAAGAAAGAACACTTGAAGAAGGAAGGCTTCACATCCTCCCGTGATGTTCAAGTGTTGGTAAAATTTCTAGTTGTTTTGTTTTTGCTTCAATTAGATTATTTTTCTTTACAACTAGATTATCATATTGTTGAACAAACAATATTTGATGCTTTGAGTAAGAGGGAGCCGATTTTTAAAACCAAAGTTTTTAATTATGTCAAAATTTTTAACCTCTTATGTTATTTTGAGCTTAAAGTCATTTAAATTCTTTTTGATATAACAAAAAAAGGATAAATAGTTTGAAATTTTGATTTAAATTTTAAAAACTCTTATTCAAATTTAAATTTTTAAATACAAAGGGGGAGAATCTCAAACAATTTTTCAAGTTAGTTTTATTATATAAAAAATGGGAGATGGAAGAACTATGCGTTTTGATATAATAATTGAAAATTTGATTTGGACTAAATTGAAAAAAAAATTAAATGTTTTGAAAGTCCAAACAACTTGAAAATATGTTTAACAGTTTTTTAAAAGGCTTTGGAACAATTTAAAATGTCTTTAAAGTAGCCAAACCCATAAATTTAATGTTACCGTACTGATACGGTTCTTACCGTATCGATACGCCTTAGGGTTTCAACTACAGGAAAATTTCAGTAGTCAAAACCCATACCGATACACTTTATCTTTATCGATACAGTGTGCTTTAAAAATACCCAACGACTAGTTCGCGTACCGATACGCCCAACTACCCCCAACGGTCAATTTCCCAACGATCTTTTAAATTGCAGGACCGTACCGATATGCTTACATGCGTATCGATACGCATCAGCCAAACGTGCTCAACGGCTAATTCCTAAAAGGGATCGTATCGATACGGATATCCAAGTATCGATACGCTAAGTTGCAGAACTACATTTATGGTCGAAAATAAAGGCTCAAGCGGATCCAATTCATCCCTGACAGCTAGTAACGGCTATAAACTCAAAGAGGAGTATAAAAAGGACTTCCAAGCATCAAGAAAAGACTAATGCTTCAATTGTCAACAACTATATGATGAGAAATTTGTCTTAGGACCTTAATTGTTAATTCTTTGTATAAACAACACTTGTGAGTCAAATTTGTCAAATTTGCTCAAATGTTTAGGTTTGGGTGAGTGCTAAAGAGTGCAAACATCAACCTTATAAGAGGAAGTTTAGTTTGCTTTTATTCATCTCTTGTATAGAGAGTTTTATCAAGCTTGGGTTAGAAAGCTTAGATCGTTTGTAAGTGTTTCCTCCTAAGCCTAGAAAAGAGGACGAATCAATTAATGAATTGATTGAGAAATTCTTAGTGGGAGCTAAGGTAGTGGATGTAGGTGCTTGTTAGAAGGTCGAACCACTATAAATTCTTGTGTTTATTGTCCAATTTTTGCTTCCCACAAAATCACCCAAAATTCAACTTCTCCACCATTTGACTAGCTAAACCGGTGGAAGAAAATCGAGCCTATTAAATCAAACAAAGTAAATTTTATTAACCAATACTATAAATTACTTTTTTTTGAATGATACTATGAATTACTTACATCTAATAATTTTTGAGGATTATGACCGTTGAATTCAACGTGCCATGTCATTCTCCTCGTAGGCCGTGACACACTTTGCATTCGAGAACACACAATCAAGCAATAAATAAATAAGTTAAATGCGAGATACATGTACTCCTGTGGTAGGCCTTAATTGCTTACGCAGCATTGAGTTTGAATATGGACCGTCCGATTTCTGACACATTCTCTCATCAATACACCGAGGATTCGAGGCTACTAAAATACTACTACTACTAACTAACAAACACCTTTCCTTACAGCCCCAGTGCACCACTTGTTTTATATCTCTGCTTCCAAAGCCTGGGATTCTGTTGTTTTCTGCTGGCTGTCTGGTTTTTGTTCTTTGAGGTTGAAGTTCAGAGCTTTGTATAGTTTTGAAAGATTGAAGCTTTCACAAAAATGGCCATTTCCCTGCTGCTTCTGCTCCTGCTTGCCTCGGCTGTTTCTGGTGACGAAGGTAAGTCTCTTTGAATCTCTGGTTTACTTCTTACACGACCGTGTTTTGTTTTATATCTTTGTCTGCTTTCTCTGTTTTCTTTGTATGAGATTGCTGTTTTAATTTTCTTGTTTTAAACTTCATTTTACCATAAACATTTGTTTAAAATTTCTGTGATGGTAAGCGTGAGAAAGAGGAAACAGTCTTTTTCCCTCCTTTCACCATGGGAATCTCAGCTAATAATGCATTCCAGCACATGATATTCTGTAGGACCAAAATGACCTTATGGAAGGGCAGAAGAGCTGTTGTCTGTAATTGTTGTTGGCATCTTTAGCCTTTAGGAATATGTGTATATGAGGGCAGTATTGTCATCTTCTTATGGTGTAAAGTTAAGGTCTTTGCCCTGTTGGTCCCCGTATATTTTGTGTAGAGTCCCATCACCTACCAGATTCGTTTCTTACAATGAAATAATATAGTAAAACTTGTTCTCAGTTCATGTCATATGCAAGCTATACAGTTTAACTTATGTTTGGTTTCTAGAGAGATTACATTGGTCCAATATCTGTATCTATGGACTATGAATAGAATCATGTTAATGATGTTATGAACATAATATTCGAAAATTGCTACTGTTAATCTCTTATCGAGATGGATCTTCCTGTGCAGAAGCCTTTATCGGTGTGAACATTGGTACAGACCTTTCCGACATGCCCAGCCCTACTCAAGTGGTGGCCCTTCTCAAATCTCAGAATGTCCGACATGTGAGGCTGTATGATGCTGATCCAGCTATGCTTCTCGCACTTGCCAACACAGGCATCCAAGTGGCGGTCTCCATACCCAATGAGCTGCTCCTCGGTATTGGTCAATCCAATGCCACTGCAGCCAACTGGGTGGCTCGCAATGTTATAGCCCATGTCCCTGCTACCAACATAACGGCAATAGCTGTCGGATCCGAGGTGTTAACTGCGCTCCCGAATGCTGCTCCAGTCCTAGTTTCGGCCTTAAAGTTCATCCACTCTGCCCTTGTTGCTTCTAATCTCGACAGTCAGATCAAAGTCTCCACTCCGCATTCGTCTTCGATTATTCTGGACTCCTTTCCACCTTCTCAAGCCTTCTTTAACCGTTCGTTGGATCCCGTCATGGTTCCGTTGCTAAAGTTTTTGCAGTCTACCGGATCGTACCTTATGCTCAATGTATATCCGTATTATGATTACATGCAATCGAATGGCGTGATCCCGTTGGACTATGCACTTTTCCATCCTCTCCCTCCAAACAAAGAAGCTGTGGATGCTAACACACTCCTGCATTACACTAATGTCTTTGACGCTATTGTCGATGCAGCATATTTCTCGATGTCTTACTTAAACATCACCAATGTTCCGATTGTAGTAACCGAGTCCGGTTGGCCTTCTAAGGGTGATTCGTCCGAGCCTGATGCTACTGTTGAAAATGCTAATACATACAACAGTAACTTGATCAAGCATGTAATTAACAACACCGGGACTCCTAAACACCCTGGGATTGCAGTTAGTACTTACATTTATGAACTTTACAATGAAGATTTGAGCCCTGGGCCAGCCTCGGAACAGAACTGGGGGCTATTTGATGCCAATGGAGTCCCGGTTTATATTTTACACTTGACAGGTGCTGGTACTATTTTCGCAAACGACACAACAAACCAAACTTTCTGTGTTGCAAAGGAGGGTGCCGATCCGAAGATGTTACAAGCGGCCCTTGATTGGGCTTGTGGACCAGGGAAAGTTGATTGCTCGCC
This sequence comes from Hibiscus tridactylites, assembly GCA_958450335.1. Classification (NCBI taxonomy): domain Eukaryota; kingdom Viridiplantae; phylum Streptophyta; class Magnoliopsida; order Malvales; family Malvaceae; genus Hibiscus; species Hibiscus tridactylites. The sequence continues at coordinate 21,173,854 of OY288283.1, forward strand.
TTTGTTGCAGGGGCAACCCTGTTATGAGCCTAATAACGTGGTTTCCCATTCGACTTATGCTTACAATGCGTATTTCCAGCGGATGGGAAAGTCTGTCGGAACCTGTGATTTCAAGGGGGTGGCTACCATCACTACTACTGATCCCAGTATGTGACCAGTGACTATAATATTTGTTCTAATAGAATAAGTCTACCTGAACCTATTGACTTACTATTGTTGTCAATTGATGCAGGTCACGGTTCATGCATATTTCCCGGAAGGTATGCATCAATGCTCCTAATCTTTATGATGGCTTTAATGAAATCTAATGATAATATGACTTTGATTTTGTCTGTAGTTTCGGGAAAAACGGCACCATAACTAACGGCACATCACTGGCTCCTTCGTCGAATGACTCGAATTCAGGCTATCCACTGCAATATTTCTATGGGAGTGTTTCACTCACAACCTCTGTGATGATAGGCGTTTGCATTTTCTGTATGACCACTGTTTTCTTGTAGTACTTTTTTCCTCAGGTTTTAACAGCATTCAAATGTTCTGAAAATCTCGGATTCCATCTGTGGAATATTTGCAGCAAACCCGATTTTGTTTTTCCTATCGGAGTTGAGTTAAGGGTGGCAAATATAACTGAACATATGGATAGCAAGTTGTTCATTTAGATTGAGTTGGTTCATTGTCATTGGATTATTGTACAAAAAAACAAGAGATTGTTTAAAGAAAATTGATTTGGAAGTGTTCATTCCAAGGTGCTAAATGCATACATCTCATGTTCAAATAATATATATATATATTATTCAAAATCGTCGGATTTATCACGGCAAACACTACAAATCCACCCGGTCGAACCGGTTGAAGTTATCTGCATGTTGCTATGTCGACTACAACATGGTTTATTACAGAAATTACATTTGGAAAGCTGAATCCAACAGTCTGAGCAAAGAGTATCAGCACAAACAGTCTCTTCCAAGTCTTCATTTTCGACACACTTGCCACATTCTTCACACCTCGGAACACAAAACATGCACGTCCGACAACCAGTCATCGAATCGTCTCTCTTCCTTTTGCATTCCTCTCTTGGACAATCGAAAACCACCCTTACTTCATTGCACTTGGGACATATTTCCACATCAATAACCCTGCCATGTTCTTCCCATCTATATGCCTGAAACTTTCTGTAATTATGATATAGCAAAGGCTGTCTCCCTTGCTGAATCCGCTGCAGTTCTTGGTTAGTTCGAAGGTAATACTGAATCCTTTCGAGATGTTCTTTCTTCACGTTGCCGATGCCGTTTATCCGAAGACTTTCCAGGCCGTTTTTGTGGTCGGATAGCTTCTGCACTGCTGTTATTACTCCATCAGGGGTTAAACCAGTGCAACCTGGTATATGCAGCTGAATCAACACAGAGAAAAACAATAAAATATATGTTAATCATCGATTAGATTCGAGTTTGATTGTTTTTAACCCACACATTATATAAGATAAAGGGAAACTAATCCCTACCATTGAAATCCTATCCATTTAAAGGATCAAGTTTCATACCTTACTGATAAGAGGGTTTTGGTGGATGACACTTTGAAGTCCATCATCTGTAATTTTGGCACAGTACATGAGAGCCAATGTTCTTAGCCTACCATTTGCCTTGGAAGCGATTTTCACCAGAATCTCATCGGATAAGCGGAAGTTCAAAGGCTTTTCGACGATTATGTTTAGCCATGGCAGTACATCCTTTTCCACTGCATCTCTCAGTGACCTGCAAACTTCACTCATGGAAAGAAGCTCAAATAATGGAAGGTAGGCCAAGACAATATACAAAGCTTCATGGGGTGATTCTGAAGAAATGGATTCCTTGTCTGAAAGGGGTGCAAGTTCCATGCTCTCTGCAATCTCCATTTTAATTTTGGTGAAAGAACTGATTAGAACTTTTAGATTATATAGAGACTGTTATCCTTAACCAAGAAGTAATTCAATATGCCAGAAACTAGAAGAAGAGAAAAGAGAAATGAAGTGAAGATGTTGACAGGGAGGATTTGGACTGTAATAAGTCGGCACGAGTTTGTCCAAATATGTTATCCATTTTTGTCTTGCCCTCCAAGGATTTGCTTTGCTCCATAGTTTTCTAGTTGACTGGCCTTAAATTCAACCATACAACTTTGATTTTTAGTTTTAACAGAATATCTTAGCATTGAAACCTAAAGAGTGGTCCTAATAGTAAACGGTAGAATGTTCCACTTAAGCTACTCGAATTTAAGTAGTTTAGTCTGTAAATGTGAATCCATAAGTAGCTGCTACTACAAGTGAGTGTTTGATTGGATAATCACTTTGACCTTTATTTTTTTTTGAATCATTTTAACCCTCAACGTTCTATTTTAGGCTAAAATAGTCACTCCTTGAATAAAAAATGTTAGTTAACTAACAATAAATGCCTTGAAATGACGTATCAAACCTACGTGACATTTCACGCTGATATAACAATGTCATATAAACAAAAATTGGAAATTAAAAAAAATAATTTTATAAAATTACATAAAATATAAAATATTTTATGTTTAAAGTGTCATTCTGTTAAGTCATCTCAAAACGTTTATTGTTTGTTAAAGTTTAAAAGTACTTTTAAAAAAAGAATAGAAACCAAATAATGGGCATGTTTTTAGCATAATGCCTTGTAATTTCTAGTATTGGTATATATGTTTACAACTTTGACATGTTTATTAACATCAAAAGGACAAGTGGAACCAACAGAAAAAAAAGAAAAGAAAATGCATTGGAAGGTTCTCTGCATACTGTAAGAGCAAGAAGTTGACAGAAACTATAATTCATTTATACTTTTAGTACTTGGCAAATATAACATGAATATTGGAAGAATCAACAATAGACATGTTTATCAGTTCTGCACTCTGTAGTTGTACATGCAACTTCAAAATGAAAATTTGTTACCAACACAAGAAATGTGTAAAACACACAATCATCAATTATCTAGTGGCTCGACAGCGGTCTTGAAGAGAAGGATGTAAACCTTATCGATTGAAAAATACAAGAAACCTCCTAGTGAATGTGTCACGTATGAACCGAAGCTAGTTCCCACGATGCAGTGCCAAGCAGGACCGTATGTTGAGTCGAATTCCTGAAAAAGCCGATGGATCGTCGTCATGGTCAATTCATTATCATAGTAAAAGTTCAAAAATCCATAAAACTGAACTCCAAAAGATTTTATACCACATGGTTTTAGCAAGCATTTAACTAGAACACTGAATCAAAGATCTACCTTATGTACACGAACATACTAAACTACAATTTCCATGTTAGTAGCTCACAAGATAACACCAAAACTATGTGCAACCAGATTCATTATCATCTCCACAGCGAATGATCAAAAGACATAACCGAATATGCCACCTCTTCGAGACACAAGTAGTTACTCTAAGTCAAATGAGAGGTTACTCTCAAAGCAAGCCTATCATAATATTTTCAAACATTGCATAAATAATAGGTGATCAAATTCTATGAATGATATTAAGCTTGAGGAATACTTCACTTCTCACACGGACCATTAGCGCCCTCTACAGCAATGAATCGAAGCTAATAAGCTACATCTTCTTGCAGTTGGAATAAGTTGTTAAGCAATTGGGTTTAAAGCAACACAAAACAATGGAATTCATGAGCATTTACAAGTGGGATAACAAATTCAATACATTGCAAAAAGGAAAAGAGTACAGAGGAAACCAAAAAGGGATAAATCATAAATGTGCAAAATTTGGCTCGGACAACTAGAAATAGAAAACTTCTCAGCCAATTCTCACTAGGATCACTAAATCCTATATATATATATATATATATATATAAAACTCCTATACAATAGAAACAAAGCAACCTTATAAATCCAACCATAACATTCAACCTTATCCAATATTCTTTACCTAAACACCATGATAAAAACCAATTACACCAAAAAAGAAGAGCTAATTGATCCAACATGCAAAAGCTAAAACTGCGTTAACTAAAACAATCGAATGAGAAATCTAAACAAACCCATTAATTCTTCACGTCAAAAAGAGAGAGAACCTAACCAAAGAATCATTGTAACAGGAAAAAGGACGAGAATGTTTGATTTTTTAACCTTCTTAAGAGCAAGGGCTAGGCGTTTACTATCAAGCTTTCCAGGCATATAATCGAGCAGGTCTCGGGCACATTTAAAAGCCTTGTTTTGAAGGGCTAAAGGCATATCAGAAGCTCTGACTTTAACATTAAGACATTCAGTTTGCTCTTGTTGTTCTATAGCTTTCTTCTTTTGAATCAAACTGCTCAAGAACTTGCTTCTCCTCTCTAACTCCAACTCCGCTCCATCCATTCTTCTCTTCCTCTTCTTCCTTTTCTCGACAATGTAATAAATACCCAGAAAAAGTAAAGATCAAAGAAGCTAAAGAGCAAACCAAGGAAAAAAAAAGTTTATTGATTTGCCAATTGGCAATGCTATGCGTACCACTCGTTTGATGAAAAGCCTTAAAGGTTACAAAAAGATAGATAAATGTATTAAAAGAACAAAGCTATAAACGTTTTAAAAATACAAGTAAAACATTTGCTTTTTTAATTGTTGAGCTTGGGGGTTGAGGAAACACGATGAATTAAAATATAGTATTGATTGGAAGGTGGGAAACGAAGTAATGAAAAATGATGCCCTACTTAAGTATTTTGCCACCGTCGAGCAAAGTTCATCACAGAATGACCGGGAGAAGGAAGCATTACAAAGATATGTGAGGATAGCCCGTGCCACCGCCTTGATAATTACTTTCTTACCTACCATATTCTGAATTCATTGTACTTTGCTAAGACTTGTTTCATGATTAAAATTTTATGAATGAAAGAAAACAGTTATGAGAAAAATTGTGCCTAAAACAAAGTTCGACTATGTTCTAAACTTAATTGAAATTATTATGCTTTTTAAAGATGGTAATTAAAACAAAAGTCCTTCTCACTTAACGTTTGAATTCATTTTTGTTCATTTTTTTTAATCAAGGTCCATATTATTGTTGATAGATTAGGTTAGTTTAGGATAAAAGATATGTCTCTCTCTCAGTTCTTAGGATGCTATACTTTTGTCTTTTGTTTTCTTTTGAAGCCAAACATCTTGATTTGACAATTTTAAAAATAAAGTATTTGGTCCTTGTCTTTATAATTGTTGGTTTAATATATAGATGTGATCATACAATAATATTTGTTTATATTTCTTTTATTTTTTTGTCATTTTATGTCAAATCAATTGTGTTTCTTTTTTTTATGAAGGGGTCCCGGCCCTATGGCCTAACTTGATTTCCTTGGGGGCAAATGAGCGGTAATCACGGTGTCAAAAGAATGGTCCGGTCTGCTGCCCCAACCAACACTCTAAAGTTGTCCCTTCGTTTTCGCTCCTCTTCCATGCGCCTTCTAAGAATCTAAAGGGAGAGTTTCAGTGCCTTCAACTTTGCTCATTTCACCTAACCTAACCTGACTTCATATGACCATCCATTTGCTTTTACTATATCAGCTTTCCGTAAATTTAAGGATGTAAACGAACCAAACGTTCAGTGAACTATTTATGAATCATTCGACGAGAACTTCGTTTATGTTTGTTTATTTATTAAACGAACTCAACAAGAAAAATTTTATGTTTGTTTAATTAAATAACCGAACAAATGGCTCGTTTGTTCATTTATGTTCATGAACATTTAGTAATCTGTTAGTTTAAATTTAGGGTAATCTTTATCCGTGGTCCATTTTGTTTGGGGTTTGTTCTATTTTGGTTACCAAAATTCAAAAACAATTATTCTAGTCACTCACGTTTGAAATCGTTTCTATTTTGGTCTATTAGATGTTAGTCTCCGTTACTAAAAAATTAGTTTCTAATTTAACCCCCAAACTTCAAAACTTTATTTTTCACCATCTTCCCCCAAAATTATTAAACTAAAACCCCAAAAAATTAAATCAATGACTATAACCCAACACTACAACACAATCCCCCAAGATTATTCAAAACAATAATCTTGGGGTAATATGTATAAAGATTTCGTGCATCGGATTTAAAATATACATGGAATGCTAGGCGCAATACTCGGTCCTATAAGGTTAAGCATATTCCATATTTCATTCGACATAGCAATGTCTTTAAAATATACATGGAGTGTTGGGCGCAATACTCGACCATTTTTTTAATTATTCTGGGCAGATGCTACTAAAGAAGGTAAAGACGAGAGCCCCATACATAGATAAAAGATGATAGCAGCATTGATAAACTAAAGTGAGCTACAGTAACAGCACTCTTAGCGGCAGCAGTGAAAGTAAAACTTCTAGCAGACCAGGAAGAGGATGACTGCCGCCAGGCCACCAATGTCAAGACCAATGGGGCCTATAGCTCCTACCTCTTCCAACACATGTATCTACAACATTTGTAAAGCTAAACCATCTTAAAATTCATGTGTTCCAAGACTGGTCCAAATTATTCACCCGGTGTTTCAGCATTTTCTGAGTTTCCCCTAACTCGTACAGTAAAAAGAAAAGTTTTCTTGCTTTGGTCAACTCAATATCAACAAAATTTCTTCTCACCTACATAATTGGTAGTCAAGGATAGATACTCGCAATCTTATACATAGAAACCTAACAGTTGATTTCTAGTAACAGGGGTTATATGTTATAGGAAGCAATTACCTTTCCTTCCATCATAATGAGGTGCACAAGTTGAGACTTCGTTATCAACTGAGGATGTTTTCAATAAGATTTGCCATAATTGTGAGTGCCTTTGAATGCAGCAGATGTGGGAATGTAACGCTTCAGCTCTTTCTTTAAGCTTGCCTCGCGATGGTCAAGCATAACCATTTGTTGTTCCTGCAAAATAGCAGAAAGAAATGATTTATCAAACGCTAAAGGAAGGGCAATGGTGCCTCAGCTGATGAACTCCATGCATAGCATACTCATTTTACTAGTGTACTCAATCATCCCAGGCAGAGACTGCGAAGATAACTTTGGTATGAAGGCTTATAAACCTTAGAGGCTTAATGAAAAACTTAAAAATTCAACTACATCAATACATTATTTCATTTAGAACATCAAAGTACAGATTCCAGGTCAGGTATATTTGTATATTTTTTTGAATAATCTTGGGGGAACGGGTTGTAGTGCTGGGTTATAGCCATTGATTTAATTTTTTGGGGTTTTAGTTTTATAATTTTGGGGGAAGATGGTGAAAAATAAAGTTTTAAAAGTTTGGGGGTTAAATTAGAAATTAATTTTTTAAGTAACAGAGACTAACGGCTAAGGGACCAAAATAGAAATGATTTTAAACGTAAGTAACTAGAATAATCTTTTTTGAATTCTGGTGACTAAAATAGAATAAACCCCAAACAAAAGGGACCACAGGTGAAGATTACCCTTAAATTTATTAACATATGCATTTCCCACCCAACATCTCACAATCCCTTTCATTTCGTAATATATTGAAAAAACTCAAAATTACTTTTGCTCTGCCTTCAAAGTTTCATCTCATTCCAACACGAGCATTATCGTCGCACCACTAGACTGTCAAACACTAGCAGTAAAGTAAACTGATGTCGTTTTCTTTTTTTTCTTATTGTTCTGATTCTCTATTCTCTGTTTCTGTTATCATTCTCTCTATTCTTTCTTTGTTCTACTTATTTTGAATACTTTACTATTTTTCTATCAAATATGTTATGTTTTTCTGATCGAATCATTCTTCTCTCCTTCTCATTCTCTTCTCTCAAATCTCTCTTTGTTCATTTATGTTGCGGGTAATGTTCGTTTACATTCTTTCGTGTTCATTTATCATTTTAACGAATGAATATGAACGAATACGAACAAGCTACATTCCTTAACGAACGAACACGAACAAGAAATTTGTTCATTTAGTTATTCGTGTTCGTTTGTTTGTTCGGTTAAAATTACACGAACGAACATAAATATACTCTCGTTCGTGTTCGTTCGGTTCATTTACGAGCCTATATAGGTACCAATTTTTATCAAACTGTTTCCACCACTTCTTGTTCTATAGGTTTACAGTAAATGTAACACCCTCGACCCGGATATCACATTTGGGCCTCAAGTCCAACCCAAAACCATAAAATTTCTCAGACTGAGTTTAACCCAACAAGGTATTTCTCAAAAACAATTAAAGCCAACAATTAAAAATATAGATAGATAATCAAAACGGTACAAATGAGCTCCAATTTAAATTTAAAACATTTGAACATTTGATTTGATTAATACAATTTCAAAAATAAGGATTATATACTCTATCACGTAAGGTCCTATGAATACACAACCCGCTAAACACAAGTATCATACTCTAGAAATCATCACATGTTGGAATCTCGTACTGATAGTGCTCCTCGATCCCACGATCCCACGATCAACCTATGCACGGAAACAACAATTTCGAGCGTTGAGCTTACAAAGCTCAATGGTACACATCTACTCTACTATACTTCATGCTAATCATAAACATAAGAATTCAAGCTAGTACAAGCAAAAAAGGGAGATAAATAAACACGTGACACTACTACTAGTCACCTAAACACATGTTTTTATCATAGAAAAACATCATACATGGCACACAAGGCCCAACCATACTCGGGATCTCACTAGATCATCCAAGCAAAATCACACAACGTCGTAACCACAAACCTGGAGTAAGGCCCGGTGTCACACAACCTCGAGAATATACACTCTCTCTAGGTGAGGCCCAGTGTCACACAGCCTTGGGAACGTACATCCATACTCGACATCTCTCCTCGAGTATCGTCAAATAAGGCCCAGTGTCACACAACGTCGAAAACGTACATCTGATATCTCTAACCATGGTGTTGCAACACTCTTTCTTTGGGTATCAAGATCCAATCAATCAAAGGTGACTCAACAAACCAAATGTCCAAACCGCACACAACATCGACACAATTACCATACAACACACAACATAACTCGATCCACTAAGGACCTCATATGCTTGCTATTACAACAAGTCACCCAATTTAACTTTAGCAACTTGTTAATACATTATGGAAGTGTACATTGATCATCTTCATTAATTATCTTTATTAATTCGTATTATCTCATTAATATCTCACGTCGATTTCCATCTTTTATTAGCATTATAGATTATTTCGTTCAGTGGGTACAAGTATTCAAACACGAGTATCGATACGGTACCTTTGAGTACCGGTACTCACATGCGCACCAATACTGACATTGGTTACTGGAAATCCTAGATTTCCTCAAGTACTAGTACAGGTTGACCCGTACCGGTACGAACCCCAATCGCGTACCGGTACGAATGAAGCTCGTACCAATACCATATTCATGGGTTCACATAATTTTCTCAAATTACAATATTACAACGCTTATTCCATCCCTAAAGCTTATGCAAGTCATTAGGGTTCGTTTACTAGCACATTCAATAAATTAATATTAATTACTGGCTTCATAATAATTTAATAGATTATTTTTTGGTATTATCCCTTAAGCATGATTTCTATCAAATTACGTCAATTCATTCGAACTAACATACAAGGAATCACAATTTATCAACCAATCAACCAATCATCAAATAATCATGCGAACATCTCAAACGACCCTGCACAGTCTCTAAAGTCTTCATGAGTCTCATCATATTCACAACATCATCATGCATCTCATAAGTATCAAGTCTCATACTATTGGTCTCCAAACATGCATGTTCATCATCTACCTATTTTGCAAATACTAACACTCAAAGCAATCATATTTATGATGCTCATGAAGCAATAGGAGTTTGAGGTGAACTAACCTTAAGCACTTATCGATAAATCCTTACTTGAGCTCCTCAAGCGCTTGATTAGTGCTTATTATATGATATGTTTTGTGTTTCATTACTCATTGATTGGTTGTTTTAAGTTGCTAATTTGGGCACTCTTGTTCATTTTCAATACAGAACAGTAGATTTCAGAACTGTTGCTAAAACTGATGAAATTGTGCAATTTCGGTTTTTATGGATTCATGGCTGGATTAGTGGGCATGAAGTGAGGCATAAAAGTGCTTACTTGGCGACACGTCAGCACCTTCTAGAAGATGATGTCATCAGCGCTTGATAGCTTATCAACTGCATTCTAGATAACTTATTAGCCAAGATTTGGATTAATACTTGGGAATTATCTTTTGTATTTAATTTAAACACTTTAGGATTTATTTCTTATCACTTTAGGAATTATCTTTTGTATTTTAAACATTTTAGGATTTATCTCTTATCATTTTAGAATTATTTTAGGGTTTTGAGATACTATAAATACCCCTTTTGGGGTAAACTCAAAAATTATCTCTTGTTCTTGGTATTGTTTTACTTTGAAGTTTATAAAATTTCTCTTCTCTTTAGTTCTTTATTTACTTTTAGTTTTCTATTTTATTTTGAAAAATGCTAAGTATGATTTCTTCCATAATCATGCTTAGCTAAGTTTTCTATAGCCAAAGGCTTAAGCAATGACTCAATTCCAACGTGAGGATTGAAAAACACTTTATCATTTTCGGGTATCTCTCTTAGTTTTCTAAGATTAATTTCAAAATCAAAATGATTTCAAAACCAAAAATTAACGTTGGTCAGGATGTTGTTTTGGTCGGCTGTGTGGGAGGAAGGATCGGCTATTGAAGCACATTCGACTTCCTGGGAATACACTTAGAAAAATTATTTGCTAAGAGAAAACTGAGATCAGATCAGTTATTATTGAAACAACATAATCTGAGTCGATCTTTTACAAACTTAAAATGATTTTATCTACAACATTGCATTGATTAGATCAATTTACAAAATCGATATCAAAGATGGCACTTGGGTTTTCGGTTTACAAAGCTTAGTCACAAGGATTGGTCCTTGTAGACAACTAACCGACATGAATCCCGAAGTGAAAAATCCTTTTTTTCGATGATCCGAGGAAATTGAGTCAAAGCAAGAGTCTGAGGTTAATCTTTATCATATTAAATCACTTCTTTTAAATATTCTCTGCAATCTCTTATTTTTACTTAATTCCACAAACCCCCTCTTTTTACTTAAACATTATTCAACTCTCTTCTTAACTCGCCGATTAAACAAACATAATCAGGAAGTTTCCTTAGTCCTTGAGGGATCAATCCACACTTCTCTTTTACTACGTTTGAATTCATTTATTTATTATTTGGGAAGAAGGAATTATTTTGACGCGAAAACGACGCGTGTTAAATTGGCACCGTTGCCATGGACTTTGGTAAAATTACTGAATTATTTTCTTTAATTTATGACCAGAAAGAATCCGGGAGAACAAGCAGACTATATCTCGAAAACCGAAGCATATGCCCAAAGATTGCACTCCTAGACACTTCGGGAAAAGAAGCAAAGACAACACAGCAACAACTAAAACGTGATCTAGAAATAACATCTGAAGTAGAATCACATTTCGACCACACAACCGAAGAACCACTTTCGATGGGAGACAACAACCAAACTATTCGGCAACTGACTGCGACCCCTAATGATAACCTATCACGGTTTGCCAAGTGAAAATCTACATAAACATCTAAAGGAGTTTCACATGGTTTGTCTAAGCACAAAACCACAGTGAGTCTCAGATGATCAAATAAAACTTCGCGTCTTTCCCTTTTGTCTAGCTGATATAACAAAAGACTGGTTATTTGATTTACCTTCCAACTCGGTTACAACTTGGACTGATATGGCTCGCCTTTTTCTTGACAGGTTTTTCCCAGCAGCTAAGGCAAACGAGCTAAGGCGATGTATCCTAGGAATACGACAAAAGGATACTGAATCGTTGTACGAATATTGGGAGCGTCTCAAAAAGCTATGCGCAAACTGTCCACACCACGGTTTAACCGAACAAACACTTCTCCAATATTTCTACGAAAGGTTAACACCTATGGATATGAAGGTGATCGATTCGGCAAGTGGATGAGCACTTGTTAACATGACTCCAACCGCATCGAGAACGTTAATATCTACTATGGCCGCGAACTTGCAACGATTTCACCCTTCAAGTGAACCATCTCGATGGGTTCACAAGGTAAGTACAGTTTCGCTAGAAAACAAAATTGATAAATTAGCTAATATTGTTCAATCTCTTGTTGCAGATAAAGGAATTGCAGCCAGGCTTTGCGGGATATGTACGAGCCCAGAACATCCAACAGACTGCTATCTGATGGTGCAATAAGAGAACACTACGCAAGTGAATGCCATAGGGAATTTCCCGGGACCTCCACAAAGACAATACAATCCCAACGCCAACTCGTATAATCCAAGTTAGAAAGATCACCCGAACTTCAACTATGCTCAAAATCAAAGGCAAAATCAACCATATCAGCATAGACAACCCATTCAACAACAATTTCAACAACCGAAGTCATCATTAGAATTCGTCATTGAACGATTGTCAATATCCCAAGAGAAATTTCAAAACCGCACCGAGGCCCACCTACAAGATTTGGAAAAACAAATGTCCTAGTTGGCTCAAACTGTAGGGAGACTAGAATCATAGGGAAAACTTCACTCTCAAACAGAGTCAAATCCGAGAGAGAACGTTAGTGCTATCACCCTCCGAAGTGGAACCGTTATCAACCCTGAAGTCCCATAAGAGAATGTCACACAGTCTAAGAAGGAGAAGGAAACACCACCTTCTAACTCCCAAGGTAGGCCTTCTTCACCACCACCACCACCACAAATATTAATTATCCGCATTTACAAACTAATCCACAGGGTCAAGCGCATAAAAACAACTTATCAAGTTTGAATTTGGCGAAACAGACTGTGCCAACAAACTTAGAACGTCGAGAAACTCCCGTGGTAGGGTCTCACGAAAAAAATTAATGGCTCGGTCAATGCAGTCAACAACTCAGTCAATGCGACTCAGCTCAACGGCTCATGTTGTTGTTCCGGCTCGGTTTGGCTGGCCCAATAGTTAACCCAAATAACGTGGCCCAAGCTGGATGGCTCTCCACCGTTGTTGAAGCACGCCCACGCGCGACGGCGGCACGTGGTGGCGTGAGGGGCGTCCTCCAACATTCGGATGACAACGACAAGCTCTAGTCCCGCTGTCTTGACGTCGGTGCCCTCAAATTTCAGGTTTGACCACCAAAACTACCCCATTTTGGTTCGGCCAAAACTTTATTTCTCTCACCCCCTCCGACAACGACTCTAATGGTGGTGTCGCTGGTACCGATGGACTCGTCTCGACGAGATGAACACAATGACGGCAGAAGTGTCGACAACGAACGACCGAATCTCGATAAATAGAAATTTAAAACTCCCCCTATACTTTCTCTCTCACTTTTCTCCTTTTTCTCTCTCCCGAAATATCTCATTCTTTTTGTTTTTTTTTTCACTTTATCTCTTTTCTCTCCTATTTAAAATTCAAACATTCACTCCTAATATAATGGCCCAACCTAATATCTTTAACTTGAACTTATAAAATAAAATCCTATATTTCGAGTTTGAGACCCGACTCACTGACCCGAAAATTGAGTAGTTACAATAAAACTTTCAACTCTTACATATTGAGTTGACAATGCCCCTGCACTACTCAAATCTGACAAATTACACAGCCAACTGCCTTGAATTTGAGAGCTTCAGACTTTAACTACTCAAGCACTCCACGTATTCATCTATATTCAAGTCTACCCATTTCCACCAACCCTCTTCGTTACAATCATTGTATTTTTCTTTTTACTTTCATAATTTTGTCTAACTAATTCGAATTCGTCTATATGGCAAGCCAGGTTTTGATGAGTGATTGATCTGGACCGACGTCTTCATTACAATCGTTGCACTTTTTCATCTAACGTAATGCATAATATATATATATATATATATATATGAAATATCTTACGATGGTCCTGTACTTAATTATACCAAAGAGTACATCCCTCAAATTGGTTGGTTCCCGGACTTTTCTTTGTATATAAAAAACCTTAATGCTAAGGTATATTTTTTAGATTAATATCCTATGCACAGGCGGTAGAAACTGAAAATTTTCAAAAACGCTTTAATTTTAGGGTATAAGGAGTTAGTTTAGGGTATAAAGTTTAGGGGTTTAGGTGTATGGGTTTAGAATTTAGGAATAGTTGTTTCAATTTAAGGTTTAGGGTTATACTTTAGGGTTTATAGGTTAGGGTTTAGTTTTTAGGGTAATATGGCGAGGATTTAGGTTTTAACCTATAAACCCTAAATTATAACCCTAAACCTTAAATTGAAAAAACTATCCCTAAATTCTAAACCCCTGCACCTAAACCCCTAAACTATATACCCTAAAGTAACTCTTTATACCCTAAAACTAAGGCGCTTGTGGAAACTTTCAGTTTCCACCGCCTGTGTATAGGATATTTATCCATATTTTTTTAGGTGTTTAAATTATTTTTTTAAATAAATGTATAAATTTATACTATTGTAATTTAGGTGTCAGATAGTTAACTGCCATTAAAAAAATTCATTAACCAATCAAAACATGACACGTGACATGTTTATTATTATTTTTTTCAAAATAAAAAAAGAAAAAAAAAATTTACCCAAAATTTATTTTTTCAAAAAAATCAAAAAAAATTCCAATTTTTACAAAACAATCCCCAAATTTTTAAATTTTTCCAAACTCAAACCTCCAAATCGTCACTGCTTTCGTCGCCGATCGTCCCCCTGAAGCATACCCCTTTGGTCGCCGGACCTTGTCGATCATTTTCTCCTACACAACATTACTGTAAACGCCGAACGACGTGCCAATCGAATGTTAATTTCGCGTTATCGATCGCGACTCCTAAACATACCCTTTGCACCTTACTCATCTACAAAATCAGGATGAAATTTTAAAAGAGGTCAAATATAAATAGTAATAAAATGGGGTGTCAGGGTCTAATTGTTAAGTTATCCATTTAAAATTTTAAAATTAAAATCTAATTTGAATTAGAATACTTTTTTAATGGAAAAATAGTAGAATACTTAATAAGTATTTTTTAAAAGGGTAAACTATATAAATGACCACTATACTATGATTTTAGATTCAATTTGACCACTATACTTCTAATTGAAGCAATTAGACCACCATACTATTAAAATGGACTCAAAGTGACCACATGCCATTAAAAACTTAACGGAGGAAGTGACGTGGCAATTAGTAAGAATTTGTATAATTACACATTTGGTCCTCGTATACATTATATCAATTTGGTCCTAATTTTAATTTAATAATATTAATTAAACATTCGATTATGTGGTGACACGTGTCAACACCTTATTGAAAAAATGTAACTATTTATATTTAATTTAATAAATTTATTTTTATCCTTCAATCAAGTGGTGACACATGTCACTTGATTGGAGGATGAAAATAAATGGAAGCAAAATTAGCTTTAGGGGGAATCAAATTTAGGCGTGTTTGAGGTTGGTGGAGTGGCTTTGCCATGGAGCCAAAACTAGTTTTTGAGATATAAAAAGTAAATATTTAATATATGTGATAGTTGATTGCTTATGCTAGGGAAAAATAAATAAATGTGAATTAACGAGATTCGAATATGACACATTTATAATTAGGGGTGTTCAAAAATATTCGATCCGATCGATCCGATCCGATTATCCGTTGATCCGATCCGAAAATTCGGATATCCGATCCGATTTTTATTTTCGGATCGGATATCCGATCCGATTATAGATTTTCCGGATCGTATACGGATCGCAATATTTTAAGTTTCGGATTATCCGAAAACCCGAAAATCCGAATATCTAATATTTATTAAATATTAATCTTGTTATATTTAACAATTTTATGCATGTTATATCCGAAATTTTAAAAAATCGAATTTTTCATAGATGTGAATCTTGTTATATTTAGCAATTTGTTGTTTGTTATATTCGAAATTCTGAAATTTTCATAAATACGATCTTCAAATTCGAAAAAATAGTTGAATCAAATTATATGTTCGGATAATCGGATATCCGAATATCCGATCCGATTATCCGGTATCCAAAAAACCGGATATCCGATTTTTTCCGGATCGGATACGGATCACTATATTGCCGATCCGAAAACCCGAATATCCGAAAAAACCGGATCGGATCCGATCCGATATCCGACAATGAACACCCCTATTTATAATACATAAAAACATACAACCCAATGAAATAAATCTAATAAGAAAATTAAAGTTAACAACATGTGTATATATATTAAATTATAGTTAGTGCACGATTTAAAATAAAAATAGTTTTAAGAGTTTTTTTTATTTTTAAACTAAATTTAAAATATTTTAACTTAAATAATATTTTCAATATTTATTAAAAAATTAATATATATATATATAATATGAAATTATATTACAATTTTAAAATTTTAAGATTATATTAAATTCATTTAGTGAATTCATACTTACGAACATAATTCAAATAAATTGATATAATTTAAATTATAATTTAAAATATATGCAAAATATTGTTAACTTTAATATAGTTATTAGATCTATTTCATTGGCTTAGATTTTTTATGAATTATAAGTGTGTCATATTCGAATCTCGTTAATCTATATTTAATTTTTTTCCCTGGCATAAACAACCAATTATGACATATATTAAATATTTGCATTTTATATCTTAATAATGGCTTTAACTTAGTGGAAAAGCCACTATAGCAACCTCAAACATGCCCAGGTTTAACACGTGTCACCAAATAATTGAATGTTTAATTAATTTTATTAAATTAAAATTAGGATCAAATTGATAAAATGTATAAGTAACAAAGACTAAATGTGTAAGTATACAAATTCTTACTAACTGTCACGTCACTCATTCGTTAAGCTCTAACGGCAGGTGGACACATTGAGTCCATTTTAATAGTATGATGGTGTAATTGCTAAAAATAGAAGTATAGTAGTCAAATCGAGTTTAAAACCATACTATAGTGGTCATTTATGTAATTTACACTTTTCTAAAAATGGGGTAAATAGAAAAAAAACGTGGGTTAAAACTTATTATGCTACTTTCAAAACTACTATGAACCTAAAATGTAATTGAACCAAAAAAATTGGACAGTTAAAAAATGATAAATATTCTATACACAAGCGGTAGAAACTGAAAGTTTCCATAAGCGCCTAGATTTAGGGTATAGATTGTTAGCTTAGGGTATATGGTTTAGGGGTTTAGGTGTAGGGGGTTAGAATTTAGGGATAGTTGTTTCAATTTAAGGTTTAGGGTTATAATTTAGGGTTTATATGTTAAAACCTAAATTCTCACCACATTACCCTAAAAACTAAACCCTAACCTATAAACCCTAAATTATAACCCTTAATCTTAAATTGAAACAACTATCCCTAAATTCTAAATCCCTACTCCTAAACTCTTAAACCATATACCCTAAACTAACTCCCTATATCCTAAAACTAAGGCACTTGTGGAAACTTTCCGTTTTCACCGATATTAATCCTTTAAAAAAATTAGTATAGCAAAATCACATAACGAAATATTCATACAAAACATATATTAACAATAATCATACAAAAACATTCACGTTGTTAGGAAAGAAAAAAGAAGAATAAAAGAGAAAAATAGTCCCCAAAAGCTAGAGAACTATATTACGAAAACCTAAGACGAAATGAACATTTTCATAGTAACCAGCAAATTGCAGAAAAAACATTTGTCGCCATGAATGAAACTCAACAGTCATTGTTCTTTTGAAAAAACCATAGGAAATTACACTCTTTCCGGTCCAAATCCTTTAGGTCATCAAAATCATCACTCTCTTCTTCTTTTACCTTTTCATCCCATCTTCCACCACCGGAGGCACTGGCCCTTGCATTGCCCGTTGTCGGAAATTCTCCATGTTTGCATCCCATCCTACATATACATGTAAAAAAACGACGTACTTTAGACTTCAACGAGTGATCCCATTAAAAAAGAGAATGATATTTATTCTAGGAGACTCGAGTTTATGTTGATTTACCGATAAACATGTCGAAGCCGCGGTTATTGAGCTCGCGGTATTCTTGACACAAGGCGCAGAATTCGCAGAAAATATGAAGGCACCAGTCCGGGTAGGGTGTCTCGGCCAACGAGTATTGGTGCCTCAGTCTCGAGCGATAGAAGCATGAGTAGAGACAAGCTAGCCCCGAGAACCATAGGATTACCGAGTAAACAATTCCATTTGCTATGCATGCTGTATTTTAAGACGGCTTGGTTAAATCCAACCCACACACACTCATTTAAAGGAAATTAAAAATTTTAATCACTCAATTTTATTCTCACTCCTATTTTAATCACTAAAATTTTAAAAAAATAAATTTAATTAATACTCTTTTAATTTGCTTCAATTTTAGCGTTATGAATGAACGTCTATCATTTTTAAAAATATGAAATGACAACAAAACTTTCTTCATATTATGTAAAAAAAAATCATGATCTGGTTACTTTTGATTTTTCGACGATAGAGAATCTTCTTCCAAATTCTAACAATGGAGAGGAGGAGAAGAAGAAAACGAGATGTATATCTTGATTCTATACTGATCGGATGATGGATATTGTTGATCAGAGTAATTTGAAATTTTGTGAGTTTTAGGTTTTGAATTGAGTTTCGCCAGTTTTAAAATGATTTTGGTGAAATATAAAATGATAGAGGGATAGAAGAGGATAAAGTGAATTTGTTGGTGTCTTAAGTGGTTGAAGAAGACAACGGAGAATGGTGATTCTAACGTTGGTGTGAAAAAAGATGAAAGTGTAAAAAATTTATATTTAGGGAAAGGAGATAAAATAAAAAATAGAGAAAATGACGTGGATGACACGTGGCTGCTATGACAACAAAAAACAATCCTCATCAGTACATGTAATTGCCATATCACCCTTCCATTTTTGATTTAACGTCTAAGTAATAAAATAGGAGCAAGTCGAAAATCTAGTAATTAAGTTGAAATTTTGAACTTTAATGATCAAAACATGAGTAAGAGTAAAATTGAGTGATGAAATTTGTAACTTACCCTAATTTAAATGCTTAATATAAAAGTGCTTAAACTATCATGTTGTGTACTTTAGGTGCCTAAACTGTTTTTTTTGTTGGTAAAAATAGAAGTCTAAGTTTCATTTCGTTAAGTTTAGATGTCTGGTGTTGTTAAAAAAATTCGTTAACCAATCAAAACATGACACGTGTCATGTTTATTTTATTTTTTCAAAATAAAAGTTTTTTACCTAAAATTTTACAAAACAATCCCCAACTACCTAAAATATTCTAAATTCTCAAATCGCTGCCGCTTTTACCGCCGATCGTCGTTCCTAAGCCCACCCCTTTGATCGTCGGACTTAGTCGGTCATTCCCCCAACATGGCGTCGACATGCCAGCTGAACGTCGATTTTGCGTTCGTCGTTCGGTTGACAAGCCGTTCATCGTTTTCCGACACACCATGTTGGGAAAAATAATTAACTAAATACGACGATTGAAGGGGTGAGCTCAAGGGTGACGATTGGTGGTGGAAGCATTAATGATTTGAGATTTGAGATATTTTAGGGATTTAGAGATTGTTTTGTAAAATTTGGGAAATTTCAAGATTTTCTGAAAATATAAAATTTTAGGATTTTTTTTTAAAATTAAAATTATTACCATATACCAAGCACTTAAAATTGTAACGGACCTAACTTCCACAAGAGATATAGTTTAGACAATTATTTATATACTAACTAAATTTAAAACATAAAATGAAAGAAGGGGAAAGGAAGCTTACAGACTGATCCATGATCCACAATCTCAGCAATCTGCCCAAAGGTGACGCAAGGACAAAACATTGTGATGACACCTAAGCAAACAAAAACATTTCAATGATGTTTGAAACGAAAACGCAATCCCATTTTTTGGTTTCAGAAAAGGGAAATGAATTACAGTTTGGAATATCATAGCAGCAATCACAGACTCCAGTGGACCAAAGGACTTTCCCGGTAGGGTGCATGTATTGATTCTGCATAGTGAATGGCTGGTTCGGACCGACAGGCTGCGGTGGAGTGGGTTGCCCGTGTTGATAAGGTGGTGGTGCTGGCTGCCATTGTGGTGGTTGGTCTGTTGGGTACATGGCCATGCCTGTGCCCTTGTGTCTGTATGTTTTCTTTTTGAGTTACCCTACTGATTTTCTGGGGGAAAAAGATTGATTGGTTGATCAATGTTGAAAGGCTTTGAAATCTAAAGGGGGAGACACAGAAACCTATTCGACACGAGAACAGATTTCCTCTGCTCCCCTTTGGTGCCCGTCTTAGTTTATTCTTCTTCAATGTTTTCTTTTGTTCGGACAGATTTCGTCACCCATTTTTCTCTTTACAAACACTTGGTTTTTAATGTTTTGTTATTTTATTTTGACGTGTGATAAAAAGAATCATTGAATGGGCACTAAAAGGGGAACCAAATGAGGAGGAGAAATGGTTCGAAATCTTTGCCAGACATGAATGAGGACCGAGAGATGACGTCGCCCTTGCTTGTCGCTGTAAATGTCTTAATCTACAGTCATTTGCAACTAAATTATATCAACATGAAAGTATAAAATGCAGTGCGATCTTATTTTTTAAAATATGAGATGATGAATTTTATTCTAACATATGAGAATGTATTGGACAATAAGATCTACTGTTATTTTTATTGAACAATAAGGATAATTATGTGTTGTTATCTTATTAGAAGACATATTTATTTGAAAACTGACGTGTATATGTATTGATTGTACTTACTTTAACCGTTGTTAATAAAAAAATTCAATTTTGATGATCAAAACACAAACGTCTTAAAAATTTAATGATCAATTAATATATTTTACCCGTCTAAATAGTATTAAATTTTATTCACAGTGGAATTTAAACCTTATCCTAAAACTTTAAAGACATTTGAGTAAATGTCACGATCTTATGCTATTGGTTGGTCCGTAATCCGCTCAATGTTTGAATTGAATGTTTTTTTAGACAAGCCTGTTTTTCTCATGACTATTGTTTCCTACACTAAAAAACTTGTTCGCTACGATAACTCTATATAATATCCACGATGATATGAAAATTAAAAGTACTCTTTACTCACTTTGAAGATACAAAAGTAAAATATTAAAACTGAAATCATGGCGGATCCAGAAATGATTTTTACGGTGAGTACTAGGGGTGTAAACGAGCCGAGTCGAGCTCGAGTAGGGCTGAGCTTGACTCGGCTCGTTAAGATTTCGAGTTGAGTTCGAGCTTGAGTAATTTTAATCAAGCCTGAGAAATCTGAGCTCAACTCGGCTCGTTAAGAACTCGAGTCGAGTTCGAGCTCAATCGAGTCAAGTATTGACCAATCTTTGATCGTGTCGAACTTGTGTAGCTCGTCATCTGTCACGTCTCATTTAAAGTCCTATCAAGAAAAAACTTTGGTAGACAAGTTGTGTAAACTCAAGCTTGTTATTTTTAGGGTTTAGGGTTTAAAGGTTTAGGTTGTTAGGTTTAGATTTTAAGTTTTAGATTTTAGGGTTTGAGACTTATGTTTAGGGTTTATATTTTAAGGTTTTAAGGGTAGTAATTTAGATTTTAAATTTAAAAAATAAAAAAATTAGTATATTATATTTTTGAGTAGCTCGCGAGCTTTTCGAGTCGAGTATTAAGTAGCTCGGCTCGGCTCGTTAAGAACTTGAGCCGAGTTCGAGTTCAAGTCGAGTCCAATTGAGTCGAGCTTTAACAGAGTCGAGCTTGAGTAGCTCGCGATCCGTCTCGTCTTATTTACAGCCCTAGTGAGCACATTTAGGAGTCTGTTATTAAGTTTGTTGAATTAGTTGAGTCGGTTTAGGCCTTAGTTTGTCAGCTGGTTAGTCTGTTATGGTTGTATGAGTAGCTATATAAGCCCAATTCTAGTTGTAATATGATAAGCCCAAGATATTTTTTAAATTTTGAATAAAGAATCATTTTAATTTTTTTTCTCTTTTACTCTCGTTCATCATCTTCTTCTTCTTCAGTCATTTATCTTTTATCTTCGTTCTTTATCAATGGCATCTATCAGATCTAGTTATTCAACATTCTATCGTGGTACCAGAGCCATTTTCATTCATCGGTGTCGTTCGATCTAGTTTCTAGTGGTGCTTGAAGGTTCCGTTCGTGTTCTGGTGTTCGATCTTGTTCGTATCTGGTGAGATCTTCTAGTTCTGAGTTGTGCGGTTGTTCATTGTTCTTTGCTTCTTCTGATTTGCGTGCCAGCTTGTTGAGTGAGGTAATCAAATTGTTTGTCCTTCTTTCTCTTCGATCTGGTTTGTGTCGGTTCATCTGCTTAGGGCTTCTTATCTACTTATCTGTTTTGCCTCTCGATTTGCTTCTTATCTGATTTGCCTCTAATTACCTCTCGATTTGCTGCTTGGATGTTATTATTTGATTAATATATGTGAGATTTGTGTCTTTTTTGTGCCGCGTTGATTCATATCTGGTTCGTATCGATATGTGTCTTCGTGCAAGCTGTATCTTCTTTGTGTTCCTCTGTTTGTATTCTATTTTTTGTGCACTTGTGTTCTGTTTGGCTGCTTTAATGGCAGCTCCTAATGATTATACACTGGTGAATCTGGTGCATCTCAAAGTTCACCTCGATTGTTTTACAGTAAGAAAATTAATGTTTTCCTCGATGATAGGAATTATCTTATGTGGCATCAGCAAGTATATCTCACCATTAAAACATATAAACTTCTTAAGTTCATTGATAGAAATGTCACACCACCGCATGAATACATAACTAAGGATGCTCAGGTTAGTATTAATCCTGAGTTCGAAGCATATGAGAAGAAAGACGAGGCTCTGGCTACATGGCTCCTCTCTACTGTCAGTGAGGGTGTTCTTTTTCAGTTAATACGTATAAATACTTCATCTGACATATGGAACACTTTGCATAGAATTAACAGTGGGAAAACTACATCTAGGTTAATGTACTTTAGGAGACTGCTACATACTCAAAAGAAAGGGGAATTGACAATGAAGGAATTTCTCTTAAAGATTAAATCTATTCGTGACAATTTAGTTAATTGTGAGGAACAAATATCTGAGCATGAACATGTCACTGCCATTTTGAATGGTTTATCACCAGAATATGACTCCATTGTTACTGTTCTGACTATTGAAAATACTTCTTCTGTGAATGTTGTTAGTATTGTGTTGTTAGATTCTGAAGCCGGGCAATCTGTTATGCAGAGTTAAATATTAGCTTGTGCTCACAACACTACATCTGCTTTTCAGAATCATGTTCATAATGCTAGTGGCCAGTTTAATGTTATTCAGAATCATGTACTTAATGTTGGTGGTCAGTTTAATACATTTCAGCAGCCTGTACAAAATATTACTGGTCAGTTGAGTTCATTTTAGAATCATGTGCATAATGTTAGTAGTCAGTTTGGTCAGTTTGCCTTCTTTTTGAGTCATGTGAATAATGTTGCAAATTCCACTATTTTTCAACATGTAAATATTGTTGCTCCTGCTTTTACCACCAATGTTGAGTATATTCCTAACAATAACATCAGAGACAATTTTAGAGGTAGGGCATGGGTAGGATACGTAGGCCTCAGTGCAAGCTTTGTGGTAGAATGAGACATACAGTGGAAAGATGTTGTAACCCCTAAATCCGGCTTAGAAGAAATGGCCAAATTTAGAAAATCATGTTTGAAATTTTTACCTTCAAGAAACCAAGTCGAATTATGATATATTAAAATAGCGTAAAATAAATTATTTCTGATAATAATATAAAATATCTCAATAATTATAAAACCCGAACGTTAAACTAATAATCCATAATTTAAATAAAACATTTAAATTTAAGTCTGAAAACGCATGTAAAAATAATAAGTCTCAAATCCGAAATTACGTTCAAATCCCAAAATAATCTTAATAATAAAATACTCTCGAAAGTAAAGTATATTCATACTGAAGATAAAATAGATTTGATAAAATCAAGAGATCCTCCGAGTACCAAGTCACCTAGAGTTCAGGATATCTGAAAAAGGAAAACTATGGGGGAGTAAGCTAAAGAGCGTAGTGTGTCTCTAAAGTGCAAGAAAATCATAGTCGTAAAAACATAGTAATATTTTCTTAAAATTATTTAAAGCATAACACATAAATCACAAGCGCAATGCAATGCACCCAACTACAATCGCCAAGAGGAAAGTTCCCCAGAATTCCTCACTACAACAGCCAATCCGAAGTGGAATTCATCCCGAAAGGTGAAACCACTGAACTTTCTCGAACAAATCTCAACACATGCTCATACAATGATATGATGATTAGAAATCAAATTTCATAAACAAAGTTCTATAAATCTGATATTCCGTAAACATACTTCATAAATCATAGTCCATAAGTCCAAAAATAATAGTCCATAAATCGTAGTCCGAAATGGCCAAGAGCGTTTCGATACGGGTGCTGCATCAGACCGCAACGACTCTTTCTACTTGAAGAGCGTATCGAAACGGGTTCGAGCGTTTCGATACGGTTAGCAGCAAAACTGCATTTATGGTGGGAATTTATGTCTCCAACGGCTCCAATTCAACCCCAACGGCTAGTAACGGCTACAAACTCATTAAGGAGTATAAAAGGGACCTACAAGCATCAAGTAATGGTTAATGCTTCAATTTTCAATCAACAAATGATCAAGAATTGTCTTTGTACTTAAATTGTCATTTCTTTGTATAGACAAACACTAGTGAGCCAAAATTGTCAAATTTGCTCAAGTGTTTTAGGTTTTGGGTGAGAGTAAAATTGTGCAAACAAATACCTATTAGAGGGATTTGAGTTTTGCTTATCTTTTCTCTTTTGTAAAGAGGGTTGATCAAGGCTTTGGGTAGAAAGCTTGATCGGTGTATAAGGTTTCCTCGTAAGCCTAGAAAAGGGGACAAACCAATAGTGGATTGATTGGAAATCCTTAGTGGGAAGCTAAGGTAGTGGATGTAGACCTTGGTTAGAAGGTTGAACCACTCTAAAATCATTGTGTCATTTATCTTTTAGCTTCCACACCATATCCACCCAAAATTCCACCTCTTCACCACTTGGTGAGCAAGATCGGTTGAAGGAATCGAGCACCTTAAAACTCAACAGAAAGAATAAATGCTATTCCGGATGATTATATTGTATTTCTCCAAGAAAATGAGGAAGACAATGGAATGATGGAAGATGGTCCATTCAACTTTCATCAGGTCATGTAAAGTATTAACTCTCAAAAGTGGATTAATGCCATGCAGGAAGAATATAAATCCATGCAAGATAATAAAGTTTGGAAACTTGCCTCATTAACTGAAGGTGCAAAACCGATTGGTTGTAAATGGATATTTAAAACCAAGAGGGGTGCAAATGGTAATGTAGAGATGTAATCCCCTCGTCCCGGTCCGGACGCTTGACCAGTCCGAGTGGGTCACACGGGGAAAACCGATGTGAAACCCGTTAAGGTCCTACCTCGGTTAGCAACCCTAGAAAATTCCTTTTTTATATCGTGTCTAAATGCATTATTAAGTCCTATGTGAAACACGACAGCGGAAACACAAACAATATAACGACGACCATCCGAAACAACACTTTAAAACAGCCCATTTATTCTTTTTAAGCAGGCCGTATCGGAACGCCCTTTGGGTGTTTCGAAACGCCATGACTTGGTCAACTGGCCAAAGTCAACATGTTGAGTCCGTTTCGAAACAGGGGTGACCCGTATCGAAACGAGGTCAACGGTCAACTTCTCGTGGTCAATGATACGAAGACAGTTCCGAAACGCTAAGGCCCGTTTCGATACATCAATTTATCGTCAAATTCTCAGATTTCCAGTGGCAAAATCGTATCGAAACGTTCCTTAGGCGTATCGAAACGCCTGGCCAAAAACAAAGGGGTCGTATCGGAACAAGGTTGACCGTTTCAAAACGCCCTCTGTCTGCAGATTGGTTTTAGCTGGTTTTAAGGCACAAGGATGCCCCAACACCCCACTAAAGCCTCTCACAACACACAAGCACAAACCTAAGGCAAGACCACACTTCTACAAACATGTTTAACACACACCAAGCATATAAGAACCAAACATTAAAGGAACCAACATCAACAACATGTTAATCATACATAGCATTGAAGGTTCATGCTTCACAAGGCAAACACTTGAGCATTAAAGATAGGCATCCAACACAAGGTCTTACATTCACCATAAGGGAGCATATAGAACTTTTAAGGCTACATGCCTTAGCCAATAAAACATATAAGCATTCAAGACATGCAACAAAAACGAGGTTTTCAAATCAAACAAGGCATCCAAAAGCCAAACCAAAATTAACATACAACAAAGCATTCACATCAACAACACCTATCCCATTGCTTGACTATTACAATCTACAATTTAAAGGTCATACTTGAGCTAACCAAAAGCAACCCTTGGAGACCTTTCCTTGCCCTTGCCACCCACAAGCTACTGATCTGCATTGTCGAACAAAAAGGAGCGTAAGCATAAAAGCATAGTGAGGGTAGCTCATAAAACAAACCTCGACAATGCAGGGTCCAAGCACGAGCATACAACCAAGGTAGAATGCATGAGTTCTTACCTTCGAACCGCAAGAGCCAAAAATATAAATGATGCATGATCATAGTATCAATGTCATGTCATGCTCAACGAGTCCATAACCACACATATAGAAACACATATAACCACATATGAGCAACATAATCCACAATCCGTATTGGCACCTAGCTATGACTCGAATACGCGGATAACCGTTGGAACTCACATCCAACAACACAACCATTACCTGACGGTGGGATTACACTCATCACCATTCACGCGGAGGGGATTCCACTCATCCTCACACCTCATTTCACGCGGAGGGGATTCCACTCATCCTCACACCCGTCGATGGGATTCCACTCATCACCGACTAATATATATATAAGAAGATTTCCAGGCGAACCCGTACTCCATCTTGATGACTACCATCATCAAGACCACGCGCGTATTTGACTCACGTGTGCACACTAAACATCCTAATGATCGATCATTTGTACCTAAGCATACTAGTGCCAATACTACACATTTCATTAATCTTTCACAATATCATTTCATAACACTTCCGTGCTTAGCACGTACTCACCATGACTTACCGTCATGCACAAACCACATTTCCATGCCTAGCATGTACTCACCATGATCCTCGGATCATGCAACCACCTCATATCATCATTTCACATGTCAACACCACATGTATATCATTAACACCAATATCACACCATATTTTACACATATGTATAACCATATCATATTTATCATCAACATGCATATAACAATGCATCGAGCCATGCCTCAACATACATGTATAACAACGTATACATAACGCCACAATCACAACTAATCAAGAGGTATAAACAACCATTAAAGAGTGCAACAAAAGTCTCTAATTTAAGCTTGGGATTAGGCTACCACTCTAATCCCAACTCTAGGTGGGTCTACCAATCCCAACCTAGTCCACATGCTTGAACCATTTGCTCAAAACCATTTAAAACATTTTAACCACTCACCTCCACCTCCAAGCTCAACTACCAAGCAAGCAACACCTTCAAGTTTCCGGATTTGTTCCCAAGGCTTCACCAACACATAGTCTCGCTTCTAATCACCTCAACACAACCAAAATAGCCTCAAATCAGTCCAAATAATAATGTAACAACCCGGAACACTAATCAAGCAATAAACACATGAATTCAAGCCATGAACTATCCCCAAAATCACCAAACCCGAGCAGCCCTTATACACAGCCCAAAACTTGTGATTTCAACACATTTAACACTTCCAAATGCTTCCAAAACAACCCCCAACTATTACCCTAACATCAACCCTCAAATTCCAACACAAACCATACCCAAAACTCATCTAAAAACCCTCATAAAACCCTACCAAAACACAAATTCAGGAATTCATTTAAAACACTCTAAAAATTATATATGTTGGACCATTTGGTTCACAAACATCATATCTAACCTTATTACATCAAAACCTTTAGTTAAAAACAATAAAGATATCATTTTTATTCAAATTTTGCAAAAACCCAAATTCTAAAACTTGAACCAAAATGATATCTAGTTGTACTTTTAAAGAGAGGAAGATGAGGACAAGTCAAAAACGTGATTACCTTTCGAAACCGAGTTGAAACGAAGGAGGAAAGAAATGGAATAGTAGCATGGAGAAGCTCTCCCCTTTTTGTCGTTGGTTTTGAAAAATTGGAAATGAGGAAGAAGATGAGCACATGCTAATATTTTGTTTTATTTTTAATTCACCCAAAAAATAATATTTACAACTATGCCATTAATAAATGGCCAAAACCCACCTCTCTTAAAGTCCATGGATTTTGGACCCAAGAGATAGGCACAACATAGCCTTAACCATTTTGAAATCCCGAAGCCCATGAAAATATTTTACTATTTAAATTATAAAACCGAACCCGAAATAATATTAAAATATTATTTTCACCCGACCCCTAAACTCGAGTGTTACAACTCTCCCCTACTTAAGGAAATTTCGTCCCCGAAATTTATCGAACAGGAAAAGCCACGAAATCTACTCCTCCACGCTTACCTTCTCACCTCTACATACTATGAACTCGGTAGTCATACTACACAACATTAGCTATCTAATGCTTAGATCTCAACTGGTTCCTTCAAGGCATGTCAATTTAAAACTCAACTCAATCTCTTCAACAACTTAGCACGGTACAGATCTGACTCACACTTCCGAATCACAGATACACAGGACACATCACAAACCCCTTTCTAATTCTGGTGGTAACCGCAACAAATAAACAACAGAACTAGCCCGATTCACAACTCATACAACACTGTTTGAATACTTGACCCATAACCTTCCCTGACTGATCATCTGACTTCAACAGGTAACCAAACACTATGCAAACGTCTTCCAAAAATCTAGTCGAAATCTCGAATCTCTATTACCCACTTTCAATAAGGACCTCCCACAGATGTAGCAACTAGAAGAAAATTGTTGCTCGCTTTTAGCACGCTAGCAATTTACACATTTACTCTCATACTGAACAACGTCATCCATCAACTCAATCCAGAAGTACTCATCTTCAACCCACAATACGTCTTCATACTACTCAGATGCAATACAAATAAATTGACGTGTGCTTCAGCCAAAACAATACGTCTCAAAACACTATGTCAATCGACACAACTATTCTGTCTCTAAAAATACAAACTCTATCATCTTTGAAACTGTATTCTGACGGTCTTCCTTCCACTATGTCTTGCACGTGAGGTGCCAAAAACTTTTCTTGCAACTGTTTCTCTTTAAGTATTCTGACTCAATGTAGTATTAACCTGAAACTCGGCCACAAAACCATTATCATTCGGTAAACTGAATTCGGCAATTACATCTCGCAACTCAACTACTAATCTAACAACAAATACAACTCAGAACATCGGTTACTACGTTAACTCTCTTCGGATGGTACTCACACTTGAGATTACGGTCTTCAAGTAGTTCTAACAACTTATGTTGTTCAAGTTTCAACCCTTCTTAAGTCGTCTAACATTTCAAGTTCTGATGATAAATATTTATTGTGCATTTCTTACTGTACAGCTTTGTCTCTAAGTCTTCAAAGCAAATTTAACTGTAATTAACTTTATGTCTTGTGTCGGATAATTCTTTTCTCGGTCTTTCAACTATCTCGAAAAATAGGCCACAATCTTCTATCTTGCATAAGCACACAACCTAACCCTGCATGTAACGAATCACTATGGTTCACAAACTCCTTCTCTGATATAAGCTGATTCAAGGTCGAAGCTCTCTTCAACGTTTCTTTCGGTTTCTCAAGGGCTCATTGTCTCGCATCTGACCACACAACTGAACATTCTTCTGTAGCAACTTGTCAAAGGAGCAGCTATCTTCAAAAGACTATTTACAATTCTCTGAAAGTAACAATGCTAGACCTAGGAACTATAGATACCTGTCACAATCTTCAATTTCTTCCAACTCACATCTTC
Source organism: Hibiscus tridactylites (assembly GCA_958450335.1). Taxonomy (NCBI): domain Eukaryota; kingdom Viridiplantae; phylum Streptophyta; class Magnoliopsida; order Malvales; family Malvaceae; genus Hibiscus; species Hibiscus tridactylites. The sequence goes on from OY288283.1 coordinate 21,203,835, forward strand.
TTCTGCCTACTTGGGATATACTCTAATACACTCGGCTAACCTACATGTCCTAGGAGAACATCTTCCTTGACTCAGAGTTCACGTTTGCACAACTTGGCATACACGTGATTTTCTAATAGGATCTGCAACACTAACTTCAAAGCTTTTCATGGTCTTATTCGGTACGTGAATATACTCATGTATCATCTATGAGAATTACTACAAACTAATCAAGGAACTCAGGAAATATTCTACTCAACATCTCTATAAAAGTGACTAACACACTAGTCAAACAATGCGGCATAACTCAGAACTCAAAGTGATCACATCTTGCCCCGAAAGCTGTCTTCGGTACTTCAACTTCTCTCACTTTCAACTAGTAGTAATCAGATCTCAAATTAATCTTCGAAAAGACTAGAGCACACCCCAACTGTTCAACAAACCACTGATGCTTGAAAACGGATACTAATTACTCACTGTCAATTGTTTCAACTACATGTAATCTAAACACATTCTCGTATTGTCATCTCTCTTCTTCACAAATTGTACTGTCATACTCTAAGATGATGTACTAGGCCTAATGAATCTAAGGTCTAACAAATCTCGAAGTTGATTCTTCAACACTCTCAATTTTTTCGGGAACCATAAGATACAGAGCAATCAAAACAGGAGCAAACTCGGAGACGGTATCAATAACAAACTCGTCTTCTCTGCCAAGAGACAAACCGTCAATTCTTCCAAACACTTGTAGGAAAATCACAACTATTCTAACATTCTGCGGTCTAAACTTCATTCAAAAATCAAATCAATCACATTTGCTAGGCAAGCCTGTCAACTAAACTCAGTCAATCTTTGACCTCTAAAGCTGGATCAACATTCGATAAGGAGTTCACATCCTCACCTACCACTACAGTCTCACATAAATCTACAACTTCAAGGCAACTCTCTCATTGTCTCAACGTACACCCTAGCTTTGTGTTCTACGAGCCGAACCACGTCAACTGCTACATCAACCGTAAAAAGACAATTACTTCACATCTACTAGGATCACGTATCCCTGAACCATCAACAAACATCTTCTGTACATTTTTTTTGGCCACCACTATCTCACCACAACGGACTAGTCACGTGTGTCCATACGTCTAAGATCTCAACAAGTATATCTAATTTCTTTGCATGCTCACACAAACGGACGAATCCGCAGAAATTGCAACTTCACAAGTACACAGCTGTTAGTCTTCGGCCCTCTTGTCTTCAGGCTGGTCCTCCAAACATAAGCTAGCTCTTTAAAACCGTTCTTAGAGCATCTCGAAACCTCAAAATGCAATTCCGATCACTTGCAGAAAATCATGTTTGAACTTGTTCTATAACATCGGTCCTGACGACTCGAAACATCCCACCACTAAACAATCTGGAGTCAAAACTCAAGACTTCTTTCTCGGCTCAACTATATCAGAAGCAACTTCATCTCTCATTCTTGCTAGAAGACAACTCAGATGCACACTGGCCCAATCACACAAATTGATTCCCACTCACGGATACTGACCGACTGTCTTGTATTAAAATCATAGGTCGAACCCCAATGATCACCATCTAACATTTCTGAGTTTCAGATTACTCACACGAGACCCTTACCTTGATCTCGCTAAAAGAACTAAGGTACTCATACCTACCTCTAAAACTTCACCGGACACAATCACTTTGCATGCTTGCTAACACATACGGAAGTACAGATTCAGGATCAACCGGAGGGAACAAACTCAAAATTGTACCAAGGGCTTACCCACTATAACATCGATATCACTCTAACTCCCACTCATAGGTCTTCACTTCTCTTCACCAACTAATACCAAAATCGGTCTCATCGTCCCTCACCAAAAAGAATCAACCCACATATACACTGACTCAGGCAAACCAATTGTACCTCCACACCGGTACAACCACACTTCCCTAACTAAAGCAACGATCTCCTTCAACATCATCCACATTTTCAAAAACCACAACTTCCACTTACCGATTCACGACCTACTCCTTGGCCTCAAACTACTAAAAAGCAATAAATCAACAACATAAAATTAACATACAAACTGGGTTAGCAAAGGAAAGGGTCCAAGCGGCTCAAGTATGATTCTCTCACTTAAAACCTCTTTTTCCGATGTAATAGAAGCAATGAGACTCTACTCAACATGCTTCAAGCAACATACATTCACAATCAAACAAACATACATCAAGCATACTTAATAAACAAGCAAACATGCTTACATGGCAAGCAACCACCATGCAATTTCAATACAAGAATTAAACTTACCTCACTTACCTGCCCAAGGACTCGGAAACCTTAGGCTCTGATACCAACAAATGTAACCCCCTCATCCCGGTCCGGACGCTTGACCGGTCCGAGTGGGTCACACGGGGAAAACCGATGTGAAACCCGTTAAGGTCCCACCTCGGTTAGCAACCCTAGAAAATTCCTTTTTTTATATCTTGTCTAAATGCATTATTAAGTCCTATGTGAAACACGACAGCAGAAACACAAACAATATAACGACGACCATCCGAAACAACACTTTAAAACAGTCCACTTATCCTTTTAAAGCAGGCCGTATCGGAATGCCCTTTGGGTGTTTCGAAACGCCATGACTTGGTCAACTGGCCAAAGTCAACATGTTGAGTCCGTTTCAAAACATGGGTGACCCGTATCGAAACGAGGTCAATGGTCAACTTCTCGTGGTCAACGAATATGAAGACCGTTCTGAAACGCTAAGGCTCGTTTCGATACATCAATTTATCGTCAAATTCTCATATTTCCAGTGGCAAAATCGTATCGAAACGTTCCTTAGGCGTATCGAAAAGCCTGGCCAAAAACAAAGGGGTCGTATCGGAACAGGGTCGACCGTTTCGAAACGCCCTTTGTCTGCAGATTGGTTTTAGCTACTTTTAAGGCACAATGATGCCCCAACACCCCACTAAAGCCTCTCACAACACACAAGCACAAACCTAAGGCAAGACCACACTTCTACAAACATGTTTAACACACATCAAGCATATAAGAACCAAACATTAAAGGAACCAACATCAACAACATGTTAATCAAACATAGCATTGAAGGTTCATGCTTCACAAGGCAAACACTTGAGCATTAAAGATAGACATCCAACACAAGGTCTTACATTCACCACAAGGGAGCATATATAGTTTTTAAGGCTACATGCCTTAGCCAATAAAACATATAAGCATTCAAGACATGCAACAAAAACGAGGTTTGCAAATCAAACAAGGCATCCAAAAGCCAAACCAACATTAACATACAACAAAGCATTCACATCAACAACACCTATCACATTGCTTGACTATTACAATCTACAATTTAAAGGTCATACTTGAGCTAACCAAAAGCAACCCTTGGAGACCTTTCCTTGCCCTTGCCACCCACAAGCTACTGATCTGCATTGTCGAACAAAAAGGAGCGTAAGCATAAAAGCTTAGTGAGGGTAGCTCATAAAACAAACATCGACAATGCAGGGTCCAAGCACGAGCATACAACCAAGGTAGAATGCATGAGTTCTTACCTTCGAACCGCAAGAGCCAAAAATATAAATGATGCATGATCATAGTATCAATGTCATGTCATGCTCAACGAGTCCATAACCACACATATAGAAACACATATAACCACATATGAGCAACATAATACACAATCCGTATTGGCACCTAGCTATGACTCGAATACGCAGATAACCGTTGGAACTCACATCCAACAACACAACCATTACCTGACGGTGGGATTACACTCATCACCGTTCACGCGGAGGGGATTTCATCCTCACGCCTCATTTCACGCGGAGGGGATTCCACTCATCCTCGCGCCCGTCGATGGGATTCCACTCATCACCGACTAATATATATAAGATGATTTCCGGGCGAACCCGTACTCCATCTTGATGACTACCATCATCAAGACCACGCGGGCATTTGACTCACGTGTGCACACTAAACATACTAATGATCGATCATTTGTACCCAAGCATACTAGTGCCAATACTACACATTTCATTAATCTTTCACAATATCATTTCATAATACTTCCGTGCTTAGTACGTACTCACCATGACTTACCGTCATGCACAAACCACATTTCCATGCCTAGCATGTACTCACCATGATCCTCGAATCATGCAACCACCTCATATCATCATTTCACATGTCAACACCACGTGTATATCATTAACACCAATATCACATCATATTTTACACATATGTATAACCATATCATATTTATCATCAACATGCATATAACAATGCATCGAGCCATGCCTCAGCATACATGTATAACAACGTATACATAACGCCACAATCACAACTAATCAAGAGACATAAACAACCATTAAGGAGTGCAACCAAAGTCTCTAATTTAAGCTTGGGATTAGGCTACCATTCTAATCCCAACTCTAGGTGGGTTTACCAATCCCAACCTAGTCCACATGCTTGAACCATTTGCTCAAAACCATTTAAAACATTTTAACCACTCACTTCCACCTCCAAGCTCAACTACCAAGCAAGCAACACCTTCAAGTTTCTGGATTTGTTCCCAAGGCTTCACCAACACATAGTCTCGCTTCTAATCACCTCAACACAACCAAAATAGCCTCAAATCAGTCCACATAGCAATGTAACAACCTAGAACACTAATCAAGCAATAAACACATGAATTCAAGCCATGAACAATCCCCAAAATCACCAAACCCGAGCAGCCCTTATACCCAGCCCAAAACTTGTGATTTCAACACATTTAACACTTCCAAATGCTTTCAAAACAACCCCCAACTATTACCCTAACATCAACCCTCAAATTCCACACAAACCATACCCAAAACTAATCTAAAAACCCTCCTAAAACCCCACCAAAACCCAAATTCGGGAATTCATTTAAAACACTCTAAAAATTATATATGTTGGACCATTTGGTTCACAAACATCATATCTAACCTTATTACATCAAAACCTTTAGTTAAAAACAATAAAGATGTCATTTTTATTCAAATCTTCCAAAAACCTAAATTCTAAAACTTGAAACAAAATGAAATCTAGTTGTACTTTTAAAGAGAGGAAGATGAGGACAAGTCAAAAACGTGATTACCTTTCGAAACCGAGTTGAAACGAAGGAGGAAAGAAATGTAATAGTAGCATGGAGAAGCTCTCCCCTTTTTTGTCGTTGGTTTTGAAAAATTGGAATGAGGAAGAAGATGAGCACATGCTCATCTTTTGTTTTATTTTTAATTCACCCAAAAAAATAATATTTACAACTATACCATTAATGGATGGCCAAAACTCACCTCTCTTAAAGTCCATGGATTTTGGACCCAAGAGATAGGCACAACATAGCCTTAACCATTTTGAAATCCCGAGGCCCATGAAAATATTTTATTATTTAAATTATAAAACTAAACCTGAAATAATATTAAAATATTATTTTCACCTAACCCCTAAACCTGGTTGTTACAAGAGAGGTATAAGGCACGTCTTGTAGCTAAAGGATATACTCAAAAGGAAGGCATTGACTTTACAGAGACTTTCTCTCCGATTTCATCGAAAGATTCTTTTAGGACAATCATGACACTCGTAGCTCATTTTGATCTTGAGTTGCATCAGATGGATTTTAAGACTGTGTTTCTCAATGGAGACATTGAGGACACAATTTATATGGTGCAACCAGAAAATTTTTTGTCGGGAGACCCAAAGAATATAGTTTGCAAATTAACAAAATCCATTTATGGACTTAAGCAAGCTTCTCGTCAATGGTACCACAAATTTCATCAAGTAATTGTCTCGTTTGGTTTTGAGATGAATATTGTTGATGATTGCGTGTATCATAAGTTTAGTGGGAGTAAGCATATATTTTTGGTTTTATATGTCGATGACATTTTGCTTGCCACAAATTATATAGGCTTATTGCACGAAAACAAGAGATTTCTATCTAAGCATTTTGAAATGAAAGATCTTGGGAACGCTTCTTTTGTTTAAGAATTGAGATACATCAAGATCAATCTCGGGGTATTCTTAGATTGTCACAAAAAATTATATCGATAAAGTACTTAAAAGGTTTGGCATGCAAAACAGTAAACTAATGGACACCCCTGTCGCTAAAGGAGACAAATTTTATCTTGCCCAATGCCCTAAAAGTAACCTTAAAATTCAAGAAATGCAGAAAGTTCCCTACACATCAGCTATTGGGAGTCTAATGTATGCTCAGGTTTGCACGCGTCCGGATATTGCATACATGGTTAGGATGTTAGGCAGATATTCAAGCAACCCTGGTATGGACCATAGGATAGCAGCCAAGAGGATTATGAGATATCTTCAGAGAACAAAAGATTGCATGTTGACTTATAAGAAATCAGATCATTTGAAGGTCGTGGGGGTATTCAGATTCTGATTTCGTTGGGTGCCAAGATAGCAGAAAATCTACATCATGCTATATTTATATGTTAGCTGGAGGAGGTATATCCTGGAAAAATGTCAAATAAACACTTGCAACTTCTTCTACTATGGCAACAGAGTTTGTAGCATGCTATGAGGCATCAAATCATGAAATATGGTTGTGTAATTTTTGTCATTAGGCTGCGCATTTTGGAGAATATAAAAAGACCACTTAAATTATTTTGTGACAATAAATCAACAGTAGGGTATTCCAACAACAATAAGAGTTCGTCTAAGTCAAAGCACATAGACATAAAGCTCCTAGTTGTAAAAGAAAGAGTGCAAAGTGGACAAACTCTATGATAGCGGATCTGCTCACAAAAGGTTTACCACCCAAGGTCTTTCATGAGCACACTGCTCATATGGGTGTTATTTCATTTGAGGATATTATTGTTTGAGCGGGAGTTTATTATTTGTTTACTTTATGTTTGTTTTCAAACATTTATGTATTTGGTTATTTTTCTGATCAGAAATGAAGTATTCAATTTATGCACTCTTTTCTTTCTTTGATAAGGACCTCACTTAAGTCTAAAGATGACCAGTTAGAAATAGGCATGTTCAGTTCACATTTGCATGTAATTTTCATGCTACGCATCCATGATTGATCTATGTCATTTGATCGTGTTTGTATACGTGACCATTGATGGGTCCAGTCATGATTAATATGGCGAAGACCGCTTTAATCCTATATAGATATAGTTGATGGACCAGATTGTTAAAGAATACCTATTGTATGATAGCAAATTTTTGAGCTCATAAGGTTATACAATTGTCAGGAAACATATGTTGCCCAAGTGGGAGATTGTTGGGTTAAAATCCAATAATAATGGGCACATATGTATAATGTATGTTGCTATTATAAAGTTTAACAAGAAATTAAGTGACCAGTTATGTTATACGTGTTATAGGTATTAAATTGTCATGGAATTAAAAGTGTAGATACCGTAAGTTATATTTATAACTCAATGAGGGGCAGAGTTGTAAATATTAATAAATTGTTTTATTCAGTTTATATAAAGGGTTGTGGTCCCCGAGATATAGGTTAACTTGCATATCTATCCTTCCCCGTCAGAGAGTTGTGTGGCAAGAGGTAACCTATCATCTTGGAAGATCAAACTCTCTCTGAAAAATCTCCAACAATGGATTCAAGTACGCTTTCGTAAATTTAGTCTTTGTTCTTAATGATTTGACATGTATGAATCTTTGGTTTATTATTCATATGAATATATTTTTGTTCTAATAGATTCTATAGCGGCGTTTTGGTTTCCAAACGTCGGCAATGAATGCTCTATAGATGTGTTTTTCTAACAAACGTCGTGAATATGTTGCTTTCTTTTGTGGCGTTTGTATCTGCAAAACGCCACTAAAACCTTGTAGTGGCGTTTTCAACAAACGCCGCAAAAAGTCGACCAATTGCGGCGTTTTTAAGACAAACGCCGCTATTTCTTATTTGTTGGCGGCGTTTGTTAAATATTTAGCTTTGTGGCGTTTTTAACAAAAACGCCACGAAAAGCGCCGCTATATCTCAAGCCTGGTGTAGTGGTACTGATAAACGTAATCACCACAATACATACAGCTTCCTTTGTGCTGAACTTAATTGTATAGTAACATCAGCCCTTTTAAGCAAAATGTGAAGAATCATGGAAACAACGCATCAAGAATCGGACTTTTCAACCAAATTTCCATCTAGCCACATGTCAGCCAAACCAGGTCTCACAAAGGAACAAAGTGCCAATAACTCATGCGTGTGCCACCGTTTAAAAGATACCGCTTACTTTTGCTGACCACATTGACCAGAAAGAGCTTCACTCAATTATTATTGCACTTTACCCATATTTTAAATAATTAAAAATTATAAAAATATATACTTACGAACCTTAAAGATAATATTATTGGGAGGGGCAGCCTTATACCCTGAACAGAAACTGTAAGATATACATGCATATAATAAAAAAAACTACTCGATAAGATTTTTAAAATATATATTTTATATTTTTTATCAATAATAAATTTTAAATAATAATAAGTTAAAACTAGAATAATTATAAAAAAACAATAAAAAACAATTTTTATGAAATAAAGGAAGTGATAGTTTTAATTCTTAAAATTTATTATTCTCTTTTTTCCTTTTATTTCATCTCTTCACCGTAACATTTTAAAAGTGAAGATAGAGCAAAAACATAAATTTTAAAAGTGGAAAAAAATATAATTCATTTTTTTTATATAAAATGTCGGTTGGCAATTTTATTGGAAAAAATAAAGTGGGCCTAGGAAACTGAACCACCGTTCAGCTTCTAAAACACGCTAGAAGTAGCAAAATAAGCAACAAGGAAACAAAAGAAAAAATAAAGACAAACAGACAATAAAAAGAACAGGCATGCAAACCGACGGTCCTCCACCGTCAAAGAGTAGGCTCGATGAAAAAACCCACGGCGGAGAAGAGAAAAGAGGGGATCTTCCAAAAGTAGTAGCAAATTCCCCAAAAGACGAAGAGTCAGGAGCTTGTAATCAAGGTGGGTCGGTAAATCGACGGTCCATCGCCGCCAAATGCAACACCGATCGTGGAGCGTCTTCAACCCAGAACCGATCGGAAGAGAGCCGCAAACCTTCAGCCGCCAGTGCATGTGCCGGACCATTTCCCTGACGGCCAGAAAAGCTGAAACGACAAGAGGTAAAAGACGACCCGACCCGCTTAATTTCACGGATGATGGGGCCTATAACGGAGGGGTCGACACCGGCGGAGTTGAGCTTGGAAACAACAGATCTGTTATCACTGGTGACGATTACACTGTGAAGTCCTAACTCAGAAGCAAAATCCAACCCCTGGAGAAAAGCGAGGGCTTCAGCTTCAAAACTCGAGGTGATGTTAGAATTGAATTTAAAACCAGACCCTATGATTTGTCCATCTGAATCTCTGATTATGAAACCCGATGCAGAAACATTTCCCTCACGCTTATAACCCGCATCCACGTTTATTTTGTAGGAAGATGGGGGCGGGGG